>VXAU01000834.1:60517-111556 GCA_013399695.1 Formicarius rufipectus | reverse complement strand
CTCCGGTGTGTCCCTCCGAAAGGCTCGGGGCTGCTGGTCTCGGGCTGGAGCTTCCGATGTAAGAGAAGCGTTCTCCCACGTCTAGGATGGGCGCTGCTGGCTCCCTCACAGAAGGCCCGGTGTAAGGGGGCCCCCCCCGGCTAGCGATGTCGTCTCTGTCTCTCTCTCTCTCGGGCAAAAGTCCACAAACAGTCCCAAAAAATCAAAGCTTTGTAATCCAGGTATGGGAAAGGCAAACAGCAGGAAAAGCAAGAAAGAAACCCAAGACCCCGGGGTTTCTCCCTCCGCCGTCTCTCCCTGCAGACTCCTGTTGCCCACTCCCCCAAAAAACCCGTGAGCCCCTCTCCCCCACTCTTAAGCACGGTACTCTTGGTTCTTTTGTTAGAGACAAATGGCCCGGGCTGGGACAATTCACTCCTCATTGTGAGGGTGGGGGAAGAGAAATTCCTTTAGAACCTGAACCTATAACACTTGCTTTTCATCGTGTCCTTTTCTGCCAACTTATATGCACATGGTAAAAGAGATGAATATTTGACATTTACTGTGTTAAAACAAAAAGCCAACAAAATTCATGAAAATCTCCAAGAGCTGCATCTTATCCAGGTGGCCTGCTGTTTGAAATATGACTCCTGGTGTGTATTGTACTCTTAGCCCTAGGATTCAGTAATGAGATTGAGTGGTATCTTGCGTGAGCACTTCTGGATGATTGACAGTGAGGTGATGTGAATCATCATTTATCAGGATATTATCATGCCTACCCTTGATAATTTCTCCCTGCTGTCTGGCGAGGTGGTGAAGACAGATAGGACTTTGTGATGTCAAAGTAATTAGTGTGTGTTGATTTCCAGCTGAACAAACTAGAAACTAATGATCAGGTAAATGAAGATGAAGTGCATTAGTGTAAGGATGAAGGTGCAAGGACCTTGGGGAAGAGCTTATCAAAATTTCATGGGGGTTATTTGAATATCTTACAGATTGTGCAGTTGCAAGCAATATTTTAAATTACTAAAGGATACATCTGCAACAGTCTATTTACATGTCCTTTGTTGATATCTCTTCTAGTGAGAGGGTCAGCACTAGGGTTAAGGGCATTAGACTCTATTCTGTAAGGACTGGGCACTCCTTATGATTTTGATAAGATCATGGTAGTCAATTTCCAGCTAATGGCAGCAATTTTGAGATAAATGTTAAGAAATTCCAGTGTATACTGAAAAGGTTAGGTTTTTGAGGGACTTCCCATTTTAAAATGGGGAAATGACTATGATTAGGCTTTTATATATTTTACTCATGACCGGCTCCTTTCTATTAAAATATTTTAATGTTGCTTGGTACATGCGTAAATATCTTTAAAAATGTGGACTTTACTATACAATCTTGTGATACTGCAACAGGTGTTTAATAGGCATGGTAGTTTCTTAGTACAAGTTCTGAAGTTCTTATGTGTAGGTTATTAGTGAAATACCTTTATAACCTGACAAAACTGTTTGTGTGGGTGTGCACAACTATGCCAGTGTTTCAAATGATGCTTAACACACAAGAACAGCTGAATATAATTGCTATATGAGCAGCAAGTGATCTAATTCTATCACATGTGATTAGATATTCCTAATTGTAATTAACTGATTGAAATGCTGTCTGTTTTACATGCTTGCTTTTCAATTATTAAAATGGTAATTTACTCATTGTCATTTATCAGTAAACTTGTATTAGTGTGCCAGTTTCCTGAATGCCTCCAAGAATAACATAGCTGTGGCAGCAAAGTTTTGTAATTAAAGTCTCATGGCAAATCTATTGTTTTGGCTAATTTTTACATACACAGCTTTCCTCTTTTTATTTCAGTTGCTTCTTTGGTGGAAGTGAGTGGGCTAGAATCTGAGGCAGGAATTTGTCCATATTAATATGGCTCATCAGAGACATTATATTTAATTGGAGAGCCTGTGGTATAGTCGCAGGAGGCTGAAGGGAATTATTTAGCATTAGCAATGGCTCGTCTGGGAGTTGTGCACTAATCAAGGAGCTTGTGTGTTAACTGTAGGGATGATGGGAGTTATGACGATTATGACATGTGAGCACATGTCTGAATAGGAACTGGACAGGCAATGAGTTAATCAAGAAATATATTAAATGGCTCCCATGCTGCTTCATTATTACTTGGTAGAGTGTCTGTCAGATTGTGTACTTTAGCAAAAAATAAAATTAAATCCAATGAGTAGATGTTTTTGCAGGTGAAGTTAATAGCACATTTTTAACAGGAGCTCTTTTCCCCTCTACTGGTGTTGTGAATGTGTGCTTTTAAGTGCTGTGTTGGAAAAGAACAACTGAATGCTTACTGTGAAAAATGTGTTTAAACTTGTGCCATTCAAATCTGCAGTTGTTTGTATTTTGTCAAATGCTTGTTTTCAGTGAATATTAATTATTTTTCACTTTCAATCAGATGTCTTTAACACCTTTAAACTTTTACATAATGAATAGCTTGCTAAAGTATAAAATTTATTTTTAGTGTTGGCAGCTTAGCTTCAAAGAAATAAAAGTACTGATATTTTCCATTATCAGTTTACTCCAAACCTTGTGAAGTAAAAACCCAAACACAGTACCCTTTGACTGTAGTGCAGGGACTATTAGACTATTTATATGCCAGGTAGACACATTCTATGCCCAGCATGGTTAGAGGCATCCATTTCATATCCATCATGAGATTATCAGTTATGCTGGAAACATTCATGTTTAGAGGAAATGGAACTAATAAATTTAGCTCACCTTAAAAAAAGTTTTGTAAATCCATAAACCAACTGAATTTTATCTGTAGGCAAACTTATCCCAGAGCTACTGTACAGGCGACTATGTGCACTTTTCCCGCTATTGTAAGCGTTGCCAAATTTAATACAACTTTCTGCGAAACTGTAACCTTCATGTATTAGCTTAATTAAAGCAGTATCGTGGCTAGTACCCAAAGTGTTAACCTGTAGGAGGTTGTATTTGAAATCCATTATCTGTGGAGTCAGTATTAGTGGTCAGCAGCAGCAGCAGAGGTAAAACTGCAAGTAAGACCCTCCCTTGGGTGCTGTGAGCTCAGCAGGTTAAACTGTCAAAGCTTCTTAAAGGATGGATAGTTAAACCCCCTGGAGTTATAGGTAAACCAATCATTTGCTGTCAGCAGGAAATATGACTTTATTTAGCAGGTTGGAGTGGGGAAAAAACCCAAACCTAAATGCTAACAGGAAAGAGGATTTAGAAGGAACTGTTCTGCAAGTGCATGTGTTACTGTGCTATGTCAACTTCAAAAGAATTTTTTTTTCAGTTCCAGGCTTTTTTAAAACAGGAATTTATTTATGTAGATTTATTGCAATGGCTTATAAAACTATACACAAGATTGAGTCGATTTATTAAACCTGTGAATGTTACCTATATTTTGTGAGGAGTGCAAAAGTTTGTACCTCTCTTAAATGGAAACAGTTGTCACCTTGCAAAAATAGATTGTTTCTTTCCTTCAGTGTTGTTCTACTGTTGCCTGTATAGAATGCATTTATCTCTTTTAACTGTATGAAATATATTTAACAAGTGTACTATATTTAAGATCTAAATATGTATTTATAGAATTTGTACGTATAGGTCCCACACTAATGATACTGTAATTAAACTATTCTCATAGTAATACTTCCCATATTTGTTTTCTAGGTTTTACTTGATTGTGAGAGGTGAAGAACAGGAGCATTTGATTTAGAACTTTAATTTATTGCCTTAAAAAAGAGGATCACAGAAGTGATAGCTTGTAATAAAAGGGTGTGAAGTACGTGTGTGGGAAGATCTGACACTTTGCTGTTGTTTGGTTTATTGGAACAAGATCTATGCTTAAACTCTTGTAGGGTGGAGATGGAACTTCATAGCGTCCTGTGAAGAATGCTCTTTTTGTATCCTAAGACATGTTTCTTCAATACATTCACTGTTTTTAAACTAAATCTGCTCGATGTCCTGAAATAATAATGTCTGAGATTAATGTGATGCAGCAGAGACTAAGATTATGCTCACTATCCTTAAGTTACCTTAAGATGGGAAAATGTGTATCATAGGAAATAAGCTGGAGGTGAAAACTTTGTTATTGGAAATACTCATTAACCTAAAAAAACCCCAAAACAAACAAAAACCCCTCACCAACCCAGATTTAGGATTTTTCTAGGGTTATCATACAATGAAGTTTTCACCTTTTGAGATGTAACTATGGCAGAACTCTGAGGGCTGTAAGGGGAAAAAAAAACTTTGTTGAAAATATTTTTTTGTAAGATGATCTGGAGAAGGGTGGGACCACATAAGGTCTGGCATTGGCATCTATATTTGAATTGTCCTATGTTGGTATTAACTGAGTGAAAATAGTATTTTGACAGTGCAGGTTTTCTTGTCTATTCCTGCCTGTTTGTTAGACTGTGCACAGTCCTTAGAGACTTTGAGAGTCAGCTACTTTGTCTGTATTGTAATTTTCAGGTGTACGAGATAACGACTGCTTCACTTCATGTATTGATGGTATGTTTGGCATGGTAGAATATAGACATACAAATTCCCTTTAAGGATGGAATGGAGGTTGTTGTAGCGATCTGTTGAACAACAGATGCCTTTTCTAAACACATTACACCATAAGATGAAACTGAAAAACACATTTTCTGCACAGTTCAGTTTTTTTTTGAGCAAAGACAACCTTGTGGCGTGTCTAGCAGTCATTTTGAACTCTTCATCTGCTGAACTGCTCTTTTTTGGATGTCTTTGACTCTGCTGGCTATTGTCTAGTTTGATACTCCTTTACTGGTTAGGTTTTTTACCATGTTAGGGCCAGCAGTTACTGGTGTTTCATAACATGCTACTCTGTGCTTTCTTGCTGTGTTTGTTGTAATGGGACCAAGTGTTTGTCAGACAGATGGCATTGAAGTGTTTACACTTTGTGCATGGGCAGATTTCTAGCAGCCATGTTTGTTTGAAAAAGTGAGCCTGTACTGAAAAGTTACAGAACAAGTAGAGTTTTATGGGATTTCTGACTTACTGTGTTCTGTGAGTCCCCACAGCAAGCATGAGCATGCTTGGTACCTTTTCTCCATTACACTATTTTGATAGTCGTTATCCTGACATCTGCATCTTGAAATCTCAAAGCGGACTTGTCTTTCAAAAGAAGACTTCTGAGGGGAGAAAACTTAGGATGGTGTTCATGCGGAGGACTATCTTCTTCAACGTTGTCCTATAATGAATGATTATAATATGTTGACAGAGAAGTAATTTTCTTGTAGAGCTAACGATTTTATTGAAGAAATTGATTGAAAGAAGAAATTGATTGAACAAATTTATTGAACAAAGCAGTGTTTTTAAGAAATCTGAACATTCATATTAGTGGAGTTTTAAAGCAAAAATGTTCTACTTTTGTGAATGTTATCTAATAATATAATATTAAGATATGTAGATAATAGTAAGTACTAATACTTAGGCAGTTAAAAATACGTAATTCCTCTTAAAACAATCTTATGCTGGCTATGATGATAATTTTGAGGGTTTATGACTTAATTTTTGTGGTTTATTATAGGTACTGCTTTAGTTCTTAACTTCAGTGGAAAAACCCATCTCCCTGGGGACCTGAAAGTGGTTAAGGGGTGTGTATATGTACATATATATATATATGCACACATGTGGATGTTTATTTTCTCTTGTACATATATATATTGCATAGGCATAAGGAAAATATTTGTTTTAGAAAACCTGCACTGGAAGTTTCTTATCTTGAAGTTATTCTGCATGTATTCACAAGCTGTTTTTTTCTGATATTTTCTTTGAATTTTTTGTCATTTTAGAACTGATTTCTTATTATGTCTAAATTTCTCTAAGTCTGGAGTATTTTTGAAAGGACTGTTTGGGCTTCCTTGTCCCTTCTCGTTCATTCAGTGTCCTGGATCTGATGATCATGTGACTGGGAGATGGTTTAACTTGCAGGTCTGACAAAAGATTAGTTTCCCCTCATTCTATCAATGGCATCTTGCATATGTCAAAAGTGAGGCTTTTTATGACACTTAATGCGAGTCTCAATATATTGTTCAATTTGAGCCTGAAGTTAGTCTACACTGGGAAGAACATAATTCACTGTAGGGTCTCAGTCTTGTATTTCTGATACTTCCCCCCCACATAAATTTTAGTTTTTCAACTGTTGATTCAGAGTATGTTGCCTTTAGCTGATGTCATCAGTACTTTTCCTTCTCATCTTTGTTTTAAATACTTTTGTGTAGCAGAAATGCCAGGTAGCTTTGAATTCACCTTACTGTTGCTGTGAGCTGTTCTCTCAACCATGAAACCAGTTTCAGGGATTCCTGACTTTACTGTTGTCTTTGCATACTGGAAGTAATTTCTGCAACCCATCCATCTGGAGGCCGGAACCTCATCCGAATGGCTGTTTACTGTGTTCATCCATCTGAAAGAGAAACTCCAAATTAAGCTGAAAATGGTGGCTTTGAGCATGTTACCAATGCATACTATGTTGCATTGTAATGTGGTAGAGTTTAAGCTATTTTCTCTGAATCCCAAATTTCTTCTGGGATATCTATCTCAATTAAGAGCTAAATCTCTTCTGTATGACTTTGACTGCCATGTGATACTGTTTCCTAGACCTGCCTAGCTACTCTGTTTCCCATCTCCCATTGCATGCCTCAAATACTTTCCTTGGTGAGCTTGTTTTTGGGAGAGTCAGGAAAAAGAAACAGCATGAGTAAGATGTGTCCCATTACTTTGCTAATGTGCTTGGAAGCTGAGATTCCATTAGGCAAAGACTGACATGTGGGTGCAGATGTGTTTGAAATGCAGAGAGGCTACTAAAAACACTGTGGGGCATCACTGTTTTGTTAACATCACAAAAAACTTATTTTGTTTTCTAAAACACATAAAGGTGCAGATTCACATACACTGCAAAGATGAAACTCTTGTGTCCACACAGGGCATAGTGGACTGCTCTAAATAAAAGTGATGAATTGCTCAACTCTTGCAACAGATGGACACTCATTCTTTGGTAAACAGATTCATTAAGTGTCTTCTCAAATGGTTGTTGTATGCTCAGAGGTAAAATTCCAGTTCTCCTGGACACTTGCTGTAGAGTACTCCAAAATCAAAACAGTTGGCAGATGTATGAGTGCAGTTGCTAGCTTGCAGACTGTTTCTTCACAGCACCCCAGACATCAGCAAAGGTTGTTTTGAGTGGCTGTGCTGCCTCTAATCTTGACTTGGATGAAGGATTTCATAGCTGCCCCACTAAAGGGGGAGACAAGAGTGGAAGGAGACATGGGAAATGCTTTTCCCTCAAGATTGTGACAAGCGTTTTGTTATTCATGCAATGGTTTGGAGTTAGTCGGTTATTCTTGTTTCCGTCTCCTGATTTGTCTGCCTCTGTTAATCCTTCAGTTCATCCAAAGGTAGTTTATTAAACAGGATGAGTTTTGATCTGTTTTTTCAGTGATTCTACCAAAGAAAGACTGATTGTTCCTGATTGGTGTTGAGTAAAACACAACAGAAGGTTGTGATACAAACCAACCATTTAATTCTGCTGAATTTTCAGCAACGAATTTGTGTACTACTTTCTGGTCTTTACTGTTTTGAAGGGTAAAACACAGGTAGCACTTGCAATAAAATTCTGATGGTAAAGCCTTCTTTCCCACCATTGTTTTAGAAGGTGCTTCACTTAAGTTATCTGTCAAAGAATAAACATACAGGAAAAGACTTGAGGAATCAAAGCCATCCTGGAGGACTCTTCTCTAGATTATTATCTGTAATGTCTTTAGGACTCAAGAGGCATTTTTTTGCTTGCTGCAGCAATCAGAGCACAGTTTGACAGTACAACTGCATGACAGCTTTAGCATGATCTTCTTTTTGCTGTAGGAGCAATCAGGTCTCTAGGTATGAAGGGGGGAGTCCTTTCCTGTTATTGTAGCAAATAAAATTGTGTGTCTTTTTGGCAGCCAATGAAGTTTCAGAGCTTTGTTCATGGGGGAGACAATTTTAAGAGTACTTTTTTAAAGTTTACAAAAACAAACTAGCATTTTTAAGTGAGAATGCTAACAGATGAGAATCTTGATATGTGTTGAAAAGTATGTTCTCTTAGTCTTGGTTAGAAATGTAATCTTCCTTACCTGGTTTACGTTGTTCTTCTTTTAAAGACTGTTCATTTCAACCTGGATCCATTAATTTTAATTTTAGTTGAATTCTGTGGATTTTTTGAGTCTACTAGTTAGTGAGGCTATGTCTGTTGTCAGGTTTTGAATATATGGCAAACCTGAAGGTCAAGACAGGGAAATAAAGGAAGAGGTGCTATTTTTTATTTATTTATTTATTTATTTTTCTCTGCTGGTGTCTGCCAACCAAGGATCTAACACTGCAGATGCTAATGGCTGGGCTCTTTTGAGGGTCATTGTAGACTGGTGAGGGGATTGTAGGTAAATACCCTTCAGAAAAACATGTTTGAAGGTCACTGAAGAATTATTTTACATAGTCCTCGCGTAAGTATTTGGAGGCGATCAAATTAAAATGTTTTAAAATAGTCTTGCAGAAAAATCTACTTATACTGACTCTGTAGGTTGGCTTGTTTATTTGCATAAATTTTTATTTAGGTTTTTGAAATGCTGAGTAAAAATAAATATGGAAAATATGGGATAGTTATGCCCTTTTTGCCTTTCACAGTTCTGTTTGTCATGTGTTTTAGAAATGTTCCCATTATTTTAAGGTTAAATGCTGTAATCGTGTGGCAGTGTTTCTTTGCAGATAGCACCTTAAAGGCTGTATGAATACTGCTCAGACTTATTGTATTATTCGAGTGTCTGTTTTAGTGTGAAGCTGCTAAAGGCACTTAGGTCAGATGAAAAATGTGTTTTTGGCAAAGCAGTAAATGTGAACCTTTTTTTCATCCATTTGATTTCTTTTTTTTTTTTAAACTCAAGACTGTTCAGTGTCACAGGCTTTTTGTTCTATTTTGTCTGTCTCTTTTGGCAACGGTGCTGGCAAGATTTGAGGTTGTTTTTTTTTTTTTAGCTACCTTACAAAGGATTTACTCATTAGCCCTATTTTATGGGTTGAGCTAATTGTGATTTGTCTTGCTGAGCAGTATTATTCAGTTTGGGCCAATTAAGTGAATCCACTTACACCAACGGATGTTGTTCCAATGTATAATATTGATTTGAGCTATAAAAGGAGAATGACTTTGTTTGATTAGATTTCTTTGTCTAAGCAATGCTCAATCTTATGTAGTGTACCAAACAAAAGTGGTCTCTTCACTGAGGTGTTTTTAATTACTTCTTAGGTTTGATTAGCACTGTAAATGCTGTTATAGGAGTTTCCCTATAATATAAATTCTGAAGCAGTACAGAAGAAGAATTAGTGGGGAAAATGCAGCCTGCAACTCAGTATAACTGTCTCTGCTGCATGAATATCAACCTGTGTTGAGACCAGGGGATGTGCAGGCTGACCTGCTCTGGAAAACTGGGACACTGGGGAATCCCAGACACTTACCTCCTCAGAGATGGAGGAGAAGGGGTGTGTGTATGTATATGTGTTAATTAGGCATTTACACTGAAGTAAATTACATCTGCTGCATGGTAAGTCTCAAACTGCTGAAGTATATAAAGTCTGTGGAAACTAGACAAGTGATATTAAGCACTCACTTAGGAAATACGTGTAGATGTATTTTTCTTTGTTAGCTCTCATGACAGTCATCCTCTGCTTTTTGGAATTAGTAAATGGGAATCACTGTGAAACAAATGGGGAAGAAAAGCATGTTTGTCATGAGCCAGATCCACATGAAGGTAACAAACTCTGGAGTTGCTCGAGTAATTACAGTGCTAGGGATCTTTAAAGTATCTTAGTATCTTCAATTGTTGTACAGATTGCATATCAACTGAAAGTAAGTGGTTTAGTTATTTTCATTAATATATTTTTAATCCATTCTATATCCATACAAAATAACCTTTTATGTCTTTCAGTGTTTATGGGCATGTGTATTTAAATGTAATTTGTTAATAATATAGATTTCAACTAGTGATCTACAGCAACTGTGTGACTCCTGGAGAAAGTTACCTTGATTCTGCTATGTGAACATCTCTAGGAGGCCCACATGTATTTTGGGGAGAAAGTTATTAATTTTGGTCTCTTGAAATTATGATTGTAATACAGATTTAATTACAAGAATAATTAATAAAATTCAGATATTGCTAGGAAGAGAGCATTCTGCTGTCAAATGAATATGTATTCCACTCTCCAGGGTAAAGTGCTAACAGAAGCTAGGTAATTCGGGTACTTACTAGCTCTGGTTCAGTGCAGTTCTTCTAAATTCGGTTATCTCCTGCAAAGTGAATATTGACTTGTTTTTGTGATGCTTATATCTAAAATGTTGGATTATAGATACATTTTTCTTCTGGCGTATGTTGCAAAGCTCTGGTACCAAACTTGGTTTATAAATCTTCCTGAAATACTGAAATATAATGTAATAGTATATCTAAACCCAATTGCTGCTACTTCTCTTACCTCTTACTGCTCTTTGCACCCTGAGAGCTGCTGCAGCCTGGAGCATGCTTGGAACCAGTCTTGAGCTAGTTCTTGTATCTGTATTTGGTCAGGAAGACTTGTGCAGTAAAGTAGTTGTAGTACTTCAAATTGTTTCCACTTGACTTGGTACCTTAATCCAAAAATAGTTACGCTATTCTGATGTTTCTGTACTAGGACTCTTTTTGTTAAATCCAGAGTAGTTTATTAGTACCTTGTTTCTCATTGATGCAGAACTGCAGAAGTGATGATGAGCTGGTTGGCTGTTCTTGGTTAGTTTGGGTTTGGATTTCCAAAGGTGACTGTAATTAGTCTGTAGTTTTTGAACTAAGTGGAGGTTCTTTTTAAAGAATATTCAATAGGTTTTGTTGAATCTCCATTTTTGTTCTTGCTGCATTTTAATTAGCCCTTATGAGATAGAGTACTTAAAAGTATAAAATTTGTACGAAGAGAAACTGGTTTTAGACAAATAAGATGTCTTTTCATAATTTCTAGTTGTTGGTATTGTCTAACATTGCAAGCCTCTGGTAGCTGCTTGAGATGGATCTTGAGGCCCAGGTAGCCCATTATGATTAAAACTTGCAGCATAAACTGCTAAGGCCTTGAGGTTTTGTCTGCTTTTCCAGCCTTTGTTGTTATCCATTCACACGTGAGATTGCAGGGTCAATTCAAATATTAGGAAGGAATTGCTTTTCTTCAATTACCTCCTCAGACTTTGTTCTTTGGTTTTGTTAATGTTTTTTGTGAACTAAAACTGAAAAGGGAAAAATGATACCTCTGGAGTTTTAGTTATGGACAAGTGTGATTTAAGTGTGTAGGATTGTGTAATTTAAGTGAGCACTTACCCAATCCTTGAATTTGAAAAGCAATTTATTTGAAACTTGAAGTGCTTGAGGAAGGGGAGTTTCTGGGTTCTTGAACTGTCTAGAAAAAGTCAGCTTCTGCAGAAGAAGTATAGTGAATTACTGTGTGAACTATGCAGCATTTGGTCATAAACTGAAAGTTTCAGTTGTCATATCGCGTCATATGATGGCGTTTGTTACAATGCTTGCTAGTAATTACCTTTATGCTATACTATAAATCCTATAATGTATTTGTGTTACAGTATTTGGGGTAATCATCGTGAATTGCAGTGCATTGTCAAAGGAATCTAAATGCTAAGGGGAATTGTTATAATGACTTACTAAGAAGAAGCAGATTTCCAGTTTGTATGTGTGCTGGTTTGCTTGTATTTGTAATAAAAGTTCATATGAGAACCACCCTAGATGGAAGAGCTGACACTGGAATGTGAAAATCCAGAGGTTTTGATCTAGTGGAGTAGGAATGGAGACCTATTTTTTGAAGGATTTGCTTGGTGCTCTGAGGTGTATCAGGTAATGTGACATGGCTGCTGATTTGCTGTTTTATTATACCCATGTGAGGTATATCAGGATGTGTACAAGGCTGAACTGGCACTGAACTAGAGAAGGCACTAACAACTTGCATTAAGGTGAGCAAGGAGAAATAGGTATGGCAGGTTATAGGAGAATGTGGAAGAGGAGGAGTCAAAACTCCAAAAAGTTGAATAGCATTGAAATATTTTAGAAGGGAGTGGGAGAATGGTGAGGTAAAAGTGCAAAAGACTGTTTATGTGTATAAAATCGGTAGGTTTACAATATCTTCTATGGCTGCTTTTGGTACTAGTAGGACTGTGTTGGTGTCTCAGTGTGGGAAGTGTTTGGGTGTGGGGTTTCTCCCTTGATACCTAAAAGTAGCTAACTACATTAAGTTGGTCCTTTCCTGTAGGGATGCTTTTGGTTTTGTAAAACATACATGCTTAATTAAGCTTAAGCTTGAATGACTTTGTGTATACATTTAAACCACATTGGAATTCAAAACAACTTTAAGTATATAAATTGATAGTGAAGATAAAGGTATCCAAGGGCCATGCTGTTTCTTGAACTTAGTGCTGCAGGAAGGATGACCAGCTAATCTTGATAGCATTTGGTAAAAATAGATTGACTCAGTTGCTGAGGTGTACTTACTTGAAAGCAGTAAAATCCTACTGCATGATTGTCTGTGCTAGTTCTTAGTGTTTGGGGTTTTTTTGTTTGCTCTTTTCCCCCCTCTGTTTATATTACAAGGCTAATGCTGTAGTGGTAAAACAAAACTGCTGTGACTTTACAGAAGCAATAATTCAAATATGAAATGTGTGGCAATTCCAGGAAGTTATGTGAACTCTGATATACTTGAGTATATGGCAAATTCAGAAACTATGTAAGAGATGCCTTCAGAAAGAAACTTGGAATTAGGTGACAAGTTAATGTTTCTTCCTGGTGGTTGCTTTGTCTTTTGCAAAGTTCAGAAAAAGTCAATAAAACAGAAGAAAAAATGCTTCATAAGGACTCTCTTTGATACATGTTTATTATATTTACTTAATTCTCATTGTATTGTTCAAAATACTGACTGTTTCTTGTCAGTGTTTCTAGATGATTTTTTTTTTCTGGTCTTCCTTTTTCTGAATGAGCCAATAGTGTATGCAGTCTACTTCTAATTAGTTTGTCATGTTGGATAGCCTTCATACTGCTTGCAAATTCAGTTCCTTTTCACAAAGAATGAATTTTCATGTTCATAAACAAAAAATATTTTATTTCTCATGTGTTAGTACTCACCTTCTAAAGGAACACAGGGTTTAGTGTATTTTCAGTTTCAAATTCTGAAGATGATATGAACTAGTTCATAAAAATAGCTTTTAAAATTGGTAAGCATTGGACATGTCAAATTGCCATAATAAATGAGTCTTACAGACATAACTAATAATATTACAAAGTTTAATCAGTGGCATGCTTTCTTAAAAACATACTGAAAAGTAGCTTACAAAAAGCAGTATGAGGAAAACCTGATTGTGTGATTTCTTGATTCTGTGTGTATTTTACTCCAAATAAAGTATTCTGAACTCTGAAAGCGTGTTAAAGACCACTGTAATTAAACTTCTGTAACTTTTCCTTCAAGTTAAGCATGCATGTAAGTAGACTTCTAACTTCAAACCTAGCTATTTTATTATTCTGGGTAAAATATTGGAAATATTCGTTCCTTTTGTATTTGACTGAAAGTATTTGGCAAATGCATATAGATAAGGATACAATGGATTAGGAATCAAACATGAGCCTGCTTAAATAATTCTCAAGATTTTCTGGTTCACATGTAGTGATATTGAACTCTTTAGTCATAGGCTTTAATTTGTGCATGGTGCTGACCTGATGCTGTGCAGGGACACTCATTGCATCCCTTCATTCAATTCACTCTAATTATCCCCAACTTCCTGGGGAGCCTGCTTGGAACTGGTCATGAATGTTTGTTATTAAGTATTAAGATATTAGACTGCTCTGGTTACGTGTAACAAAGTAGTTTTTAGTCTGAATTTACATATAGATAAGTACAGGAAGCTGAAATTATATTTGTTGTGATTTTATTTAATCAAATTGAGAATAATATATTGGAATAAAAAATATTTTGACAGTGACTTAAGCACAGAATTAAATGAAATGAGATTTATTTTGCGAGTACTTGTATGTCAGTGTTGGTAATTTCAGTGTGTATTTTAGAGTGGTTATGATATGTAAATTATCTTTGAAACAATCAGATTTGTGTGTGTGTAACTGGATGATGGTAATTATTTTTGCTGGAAGCATCTGTTAATGCAGAATATTGCCTCTTCAGGTTCATGTGAAAATGGCGGACGAATCTGTCTGTGTTGGCCCAGCTCCCACCAGCAAAAGCTACCTCAACATGGATGCCATCATGGAAGTCATTAGGAAAACCAGGGCCCAAGCTGTGAGTCTGAATAAGTCTATCTGCTGCAGCTGTTTCATATATAAAAAGCAGAAAAGCCAGAGTTTGTACTTTTTTTTTAAAAGGTGTTGGGAGGGCAGTGATTGAATATGCTCTTCCAGTTAGTTCATGTCACATGAGTTAAATGTGTCTGAAATCGCTACTGGAAATCAAAGGCTTTGTAGCATCTGGCAGCACTGGTCGCTGATCCTGCAGGTGGCTGCTGGATTCAGCTTTCACACCAGGGAGCAGCTTCAGTTCATTTCCAAATTTGCTGGGCAAAAAAAAAAATCCCAATTAGTTTTGAGCACTAACCCTTTATATGCCATAATGGCTTTTTAGAATGTTTTACAAAGTGTGTCCAGAAACTTAGCTTGAATCACTTTCTACATTACATAATGTTATTCAAAGGATGGCAAGGTAATTGATGCATCCTATAATTGTTTTTGTTTCACAATGTTAACAAAATGTATATTAGCTTATATGTGAAAATGTGGACTAGTCTATCTTTCTCTCTCCAAATTGGCCAGCGATTCAAAGCTTAGCAGGAGTCAGTTGGAAAAACTAATATGTGGTTGCGTTCGTATGCCTAATGATCTTTGTTCTGTCGGTGAAATAAATGTATTACTCAGAGCTACTGTACACAGAGCATTTATTAAAATAAAATTTGATGGATATATATGAGCAACACTATCTTGGAACAGTTCAATCAGCATTGTAATTTCTTTCAAAGATCATGTTTGGGTATGGTGCTTTCAGGGGCCAAAAACTTTTGCATAAAGAAAAAAGTATTTTCTTCCCCTTATGTTTCTGAGTCTGAAACTCTGAATATGGAACTGAATATTGGCTCCCTTTAAAAGAGGGGAATGAAATGGCTTATACTTTATCTGTCAGAGTATATTAGATCAAGAATCTTATGTGAATTGTGAAAAGTAAAATGAAAACTTTCTCATACCCATCTCAAGTAATTATGTTGAATG
Organism: Formicarius rufipectus; assembly: GCA_013399695.1. Lineage (NCBI taxonomy): Eukaryota > Metazoa > Chordata > Aves > Passeriformes > Formicariidae > Formicarius > Formicarius rufipectus. Next base: position 96,227 of record VXAU01000834.1, on the reverse strand, counting down.
TATATTGGGATGTGAGCAGCAAACCATGATGCTTGACTTAGGCAACTGAAGACAGTGTTCTGTACTCTCCAGTAAGGGTCGCTAGAGATAGGAGGCCTATGACTCTGGACCTATGCACTGCAGTTGGTGTTAGTGCTGGAAATATTTTGGGATGAGGAGTACTCCATAGTGGTTATTGAGAAGAGAGTAGATAAGCATTTATGTGGAAATCTGCAATGGATCTAAAAAGACAGAAGGCAGTAGTTAAGTAAGGAATGTTTGTTTCAGAATTGGTAGCTCAACAGCTTGAGTTAGGATGGATAAATCAGCATGTCAAGACAGTTTCTTTTAAGGCATTCAACCTGTTTATATGCTTAGTGATCTACTTAACCTTAGTATCTGAAAAGGTGCTGATAAATTTGGTGTCTGGATTCAGAACTCAATCAACTTGAATTTATTTTTTTTTTCTCTTCCAAGGTACACCCGGGATATGGATTTCTTTCAGAAAATAAAGAATTTGCTAGACGTTTGGTAAGTTATTTCTGTTTGCTTGATTGACTGCTGCACTAGGTGGCATATATTCATTCCAAGGTATCTGATGAATCAAGATAATTCAAAGCAGATCTAAAAGATATCCTAAGATAGGAGAATTCAGTGAGGTTCCTGTGCATGTGGATTTCTTCCACTCTGAGTTTGTAATTGCAGCCTGTGTTTTCTTTTGGGAAAAGGAGAGATGCCTGTTTGTAAGAGCATTACTCAGGATGTAAGAACCTTTTGGCATTTTTGCTTATGCCTGTACCGTTTATGATGTTGGTCTGCAAAACTGGGTCACTGAAATGATCTAGGTTAAAAGTATCTGGTTTTAAGTGATCGTTTTGGTGATTCATAGCACAGCTGGTGAACAGCTGTATCAGCAGCCCTGAGAAGGTGCTGAACTGCACTTCAGGATGGGAATAGAAAGCTGTTTAAAAACTGACTTCTCTGCTGGTGGTAACTGCTGGTGGAGCTGCATTCTCTGAAAGGACCAAAGGGCCAAGAATGTGCTGTTTTAATTTCTGAATTTATAAAGATGATTGTTCAAAACCTCTTCACTTCAGTATGATTTTTGTATATCACAAACTGATATATGGCCTTTTTACTGTTTTCTTTTTTTTTTCCTGCTTTTTCCCCAAAAAAAAGCTTTCATGCAGCTGCTTAAAAATTTGAGCAGTGCTAGGACAAAGTTAGTTACATGCACAGTGTGTGAACAAAGTCCTGAGTGGATATTTTATGTGTAGTCACTGCAGATCAGAATAAGGACAAGCACACATTACACTGAAGTTTACAGTAAAAAGCTGTTGCAGCTACCAACTTTGTTATGGAATAAATGAACCATAAAGCTGAAGAAACGTCTTACAGGTAGCAAGATAAACTTGTTTCTGGTTTTGAGAATAATTTGCACCTTTTTGATTTGGGGTGAAAAAAAAACTTAGATGAAGAATGTGATTCTAAAATGATAGTACTTTTGTCTTTAGCATTTGTGGAACAGGTCTTGTTTCCATGTATCTTCCTTTATATTGATAACTGTGTCCCTCTTGGCTTGAGTTCTAGTTGTAATACAGACCCCTACTATGTAGTTGACTGTGTGGTGTTAGAGAACACCACCTCTTCATTAAGGAGACCATTTGAGAATGAAATCTAAAATTTTCATACTTCACAGTTGCTGTGAATTTATTTTTTTTTTAATTTAAAGTCCCTAGATAAAAACAAGTGCAGAGTCTATGTGATGCTGAATAATCCTGCCAGGTGCTGGTGCTGTTAAAGTTGCAATGAATTTGCCAGAAGTTACCAAAAGTCGAGTAATCTCTTACATGTTATCTTCATGTACTTTAGCAACTTTGTTATTACTGTTCTGCTTCATGTTCTAGAGACTCTTTTACAAGAAAGATTTCTGGTTTAATTTATAACAAACTCTGTTCTCATTGGATTAGACCAGCAGGATAACTGGCTTTAGTTGTCAGTTCCTGTTTTTTTAACAACAAAAAAGTTAATGGAACAAAAGTGCTTGCTTACGCTGTTTTGCTTTATATTTTACTGCCAAACTTTGATATTTGGTAGTTATTGCTCTGAACTGGGTGTATTTCCTAGTAGTGTGGTTGTTATTTGGTAGTGTGACAGTCCGGAGCACTTTCTTTGGCAGGATTAAGCAGAAATGGAGGAAGTGCAAACATTCCTGTAGATCCCCTCTTCCTTTCTATTTCTTACTTTTCCACTTGGAATCTAGGAATGGTTTCTGAGCAATTTCCTGAAATAAGATGAGTAGAAACATGCTTGAGTCTGGGTTGGTGCTACAGTCTCAAAATACCTTTAATTATGATTCAGAAACCTGGTGTGTTCAGGTCTCTAAAAATACAATAAAAAAGTCTCAATTAAGGTGTAATCATGCTTCTCTTGATGTCAGTGGCTCTAGAAGATCAACCCCCTAGTGAGAACTGGTGAAATGATCTGTCTTTTTATCACTAGGGCTGCTTTTATTTTTTCAACACACCCTGATTAATATAGTTAGGAGGAAAACTTACCTGCTGTTTCTTTTCTTTATTAAAGATGGTGACAAATGTTTTTAAACTGTTGTGAAGTCGCCAAAGGTGTTGTCATTCTGTTTTCTTTTTCCCTATCCCTTTCTTTGTACATACGGTTTTGTTCCTTTGCATTAAAAATAGTGATGGAACTTGTGAAACCTGGGCTTGTTTCCTCATGTGTACCTGTACTTTTAAACCAGACTACTTATATTCAGAAACAGAGAAATATGCTAAACTTTCTAAACTTGCCAGTCTATCTGTAGGAGCAGTAATGAGCTCAAAACAAAACTTTGTCTTTAATTAACACGTGGAGGGTCAGTTCACATATAAATACACTGTGTGTGATTTGAACAAGAGCATGTCTTTTTGTTCATTATTACCAGAATCATTTGTGGAATAGCATACAGCTATAAACAGTATTTTGAAGGATTTGATGGATGCATTTAGAGTATTGCAAATTGCTTGGTTTTATTTTTCTCTTCTTCAGAAACTTAATTTTGTTCTCTTAGAATGGGGAAGGGTGACACAAATAATCCTTTGTTTCCAAACCAAATTTTACAAAAAGCAGTTAGTGGGTGAATACCTGTTGTGTTGTTCATTGTGATCCAGTAAAAAGGTTGGTGCATTCAGTGCACTCTTCTTGTGTATCTGTTCTGGTTGCTGTTAATGGCTGACAGAAAAGAGATCCATGGCTTTTGTATTGAGTAAGAAGGTCAAAGATTTCATAAACAGTAAGATCAATTTCTCAAAGATTGGTACTTGAACATGAAATCATTTGATGAACTTATGATAATGCGATAACATTATTATGTAGAATAACAAAACATGGATTTGTGCAAATGTTCCTTAGAATCAGTGCATAAGTTGGTACTTGTTTATGCATGCAAGTATATTTTCGTTTAAGAAATTTCCTTCCTTCAAGGAAAAATTTCATAATATTCAGTATTGTCATAAATGTAAAGGTGAAATTAAAATCTGTTACCATATTGAATAAAAAAAAGTCAGTATCTTTTGCCAGATGCTGTGCAGATCTGCAGGGTCAGTTCACTTCTTCGTACTTGAGAAGAATTTGCTGGTGACCTCTGTATTTAGGTTAGCTTGCTTATTGTTTCTCATTGTATAAAATTAATGCAGACCCTTTCTGAGAAGCTCTGTGAGCTCTATTGTCTTCAGCATGCCTTTGGAATTTGGGAAGGAGAAAGGCCTGAGACTAAGATGAGCCTTTTGGTTGGCCTGTAATTGAAAGATAGACTTTTCTGAAATAGCCATTTTTGGTTTTAACTTGCTCACGAACCTTCAGGGCAGCTGTTTTGGTGGGGAATAGGAGTACTGAGTCAGGTCTCTTCACGTGTTGAATAGTTTGGGATTGGCCCATGGTCACAGTGACTATTTCCCCTTTTTTAAGTGTGTTAAATCTGGGTGAGGAAGGGAATGGGAGAGAAAGGAAATGTGTGACTGGGTTTCACAATCATTATTCCAGAGTCAGTGCTGCTTTTTACGGTCTAACTGATGTTAGCCGCAAGTAGGAGTCTTTCTCCTGTAGCTGAGGTCATGTATGTTCTTACTTCCTTATAATGATTGTAAACTTGAACCTGAGTCTGTGGTGACTCAGTGTTGCAGTTGGTCATAATGGGTTCAGTTTTCTTTTTAATTAAAAGAAAAACACAAATGAACTTCCACTTTCCTGACTGCCCTGAAAGTCCCTTGGGAATCTACTGTTAAAAACAAAGCAAACAAGAAATCAGCAAAATTTTTCCTTTGCAAAGTCTATGAAATATACCAGTTTTCAAGATTATAAATCTTAAGAGTATTTTAGTTTCCTAGGTGCATATATATGGTAGAGTTTGTGCTTTCATGAAAGGTGGCGCATTGTGTATTTTTGCTCAGAAAATTATTTAATATGTGCATAAAATCTCAAAATTATGAAAGTTAAAGTTACAAATGTGACCTTTATCTGAAATATTCTTTTTTGAATTTTTGACAGTATTCTGATGCTCTATTTCTTGACAGAAAACCAGCCAACCACTACACTCAAAATCTGCTACTTGTGATAGAAGCCATAAACATGGTGGGACAAAAGGATTCAATTTTGGAATAAGATATGAACATTTTTGGTGTTCTTCGTGGTACCTGGTTTTATACATCTTTTGTACCCTTAGCAGCTACTGTTCTGTGTGATGAAGGGGAGAACAAAGCAGACAGTGCTATTTCTCTTTACCTTTTGAAGCTAGATTAACATTCTTAGTGGTATTAAAAATCCCAATAATGTTGTGTCTGAAATAAATGGGCAAACAATGCACATGGAAATGGTTGATCACGTTTGTAAATGGCTGCTAAGTTTGAGAAGGAAGTGCTAATCCAAATAACTTGTCATCTTCTATAAGGGGGCACGTGTTTGATCTGTAAAGAGCTTTGTGCAGGTGGATCTACAAACATATGCGCAGCTAATTATGGGAGTCTCATAATTTAAAATGTCAACTCTTACTGGCAGGATTTTTTCTTTACAATTGTTGTGGATGACTTTGTTATTTGTAAGCAAGTTGTGAAGTTACTTTATCATGATTCAATTGATGTTATGTTTTTGAGAAACGTTTGGTGTGGTTCTCATGCTGTTCCCATGTGCATTGGCTTTCTATGTGACAACTCATGTGATTGGTTAGCATTTGTGCTTGCGCAGATTTGGTGTCAAAAAGCTGCTTGTGGCAGAGATTGTATCCTTCAAGGAGTAAGGAAGACAGAGCTTTTAATATGGATTTCTTACATTATGCCTTTCAGGACATTTTCATTGCCTACCAAAGCAGCAGAGTGCTTACCATCACTACTTGTGGTGGTTTAAGGTCCTTTGTTGGATACTGAAGGCTGTGTCTGTACAGGGTAGTAAAGGTTAGGCAATGAACTTGTCTAGGTGAACAGGTCACCAATTTGCTGCCCAGAAAAGCTTTGCTAGTGAGTCTGTAATGTTGATGGGTGACTGCTTTGTTCTGAGGGAGAATACGTCTGGATGTTACTTGTATTCTTGTATTTAAAAATGAGTAAACATTTTTTATTTTTTTTTTTTTTTTTAGAAAAATTAATTCTGCAGTATCAGGTTGTGTGTAATCCGTGTCAGAGACTAGTATTGTGTGTCTTAAATCATGGGCAGTATTTGTCAGACATGACTAGACCATATGAGCTAGAAAAATGAAAATTGAGTCTTCTGAGCTATCTGCCTAGGCACTTCCTAGCATAGAAGTAGGAAGACTGTATTACTCCTTGACTGTAGAAAGCTTCAAAGACTTTTGCTAAATGCTTCTGATGGCTTATGTTATGTCATCAGTGTCCTATGTCACATTGCCTATGCTGCAGAACAAATTGATGCTAGTTCTACTCTATTGCAAATCTCAAATAATTATCTTGAGCAACTGCTGTATATAGCTAGAACCTTTCTTTCAAGGGCAGGCTTTTGCCTAAGCTGAAAAGTCTCAGGGTGCATATCTGCAAGTCTTATGGGGATATATATGTGTATAACCTATATGTATGTATTTAAAGATGCAGGGTAGTGCATCTTTTGTCAAAGATCCATGTGATTTATGACAAAAATGCTCTCCTTCCTTACGGTTATTTTGCCTAAACTCCATAAGCTTTGTATGGTTTTTCTCTTGATCTCCTTCCTGATTAGGCAACTTCCTTTGACTTGGTAGTCTTGACCTATTTGTATTCGTTTTTCACTTAGAGTAAGCCTGTGTTTTTAACTTGTGTTTTCTAAAGCTACATATTTTCTTAAGTGGCTTAGGCTGAAAGCTTTAACATGTGCAACTGTCCTTAGAAAAAATGCAAACACAAAACCTCTTGATTTAAATAGCAGTGTCCAGCAACTTGAGATTCTTGGTGGATAAACTGTGGGCTTGCATGACTTCTGGGATTATTTAATTCTGTGCATGTCATTAAAGAAGTTATTAGAGATAATTTTTTTTTGCCTATCTGGACCATTCTAAGTCATTTAATATTTCCGATGTGGTGCCTTTCAACAGCAGCACTTTGGCACACTTTTTAGAGTGTGTGGTTCTGAAGATGAATCGATTTATGGACTCCTGATTCATAAAAATTCTTTATTTCTTGACTTGCAGTGTCACTGCAATAGCACTTATTTCCAGGCTCACCGGAATCCTTATGTTTCTTCTGAAATTCTTTGTTCTGTCTTCTTTTTTCCATTATTGCTGTGTCTGGTTGTGAGAATAAAAAGTTATTTCTCTGTTTCCACAACTGCAATTATATTGACAACTGTATATACTTGTTTTTTCCTCTCATTGCAATAACAGAAGACTTGCAAGCATAGTGCTATGTAATTCCCTTTTCTACATAGGAAATGTTATTTGGAGATTGGAAGGGACCTCCAGAGATCTAGTCCAACCCCTCTGCTCAAGCAGAGATCCTCAGAGCTGCTTGCCAGGACCATGTCTAGTGGGCTTTTGACTGTCTCCAAGAATGGAGACCTCACAACCTCCCTGGGCAGCCTGTCCCTGTGTTTGGCCACCCTCACAGTCAATGTTTCCAGATGTTCAGAAGGAACCTCCTATGTTTCTGCTTTTGCCTGTGTCACCTCTGATCCTGTCACTGGACACCCCTAAGCAGAGCCTGGCCCTGTCCTGTTTGCATCCTGCCTTCAGGTAGTTACATATATTGAGCTCCCCTTGAGCCTTCTTCAGACTGAACAGTCCCATCTCTCTCAGCCATTTCTTCATAGAAGAGTTGCTCAAACAAACAAAAAAGTCTATGAATACATATCAACATAAGCGCTACTTAATAGTGGCTTACCTGGTTAAGAGTTCGAACTAAAGTACTGTGTTGACTGAGCAGTTCCTGCTAGAGTTGTTATTCATGTGTTTATGTGGAAAGTCATTAAAATACTTAGCAGTTGGAATGTTTTCAGCAATGAAGTTTTGAATTAACAGAAGTGCTGATTTCCTAAAGGTGGTTGATATGTTTTGTGTAGAACCAAGCATGTGCTTCTCAGTTGCCCTGTGAAGGCCAAGTCGTGTTCAGCTCCTGAAGATCAGGTTGCTAAGCCTGTAGTCAGGCTGCTGTTCTGAGTGTGACCAAGCTGCCTGAGGAGATTACTGCTCTCAGTGATTTATTGCTGTCTGTTCCCATGAGCAGTTACTGCCTTCCTTGGATGTGCTGTAATGACAGCAATGTGTAGTCACTTTGTAAACATGTTCTGTTAAAATTATCTTTGTTTAAACACATCACATATACCTCTGCTCCCTACTCCTCCCCTTATTAGAGTCTTTAAGATAGTACAGCTGATTCTAGCAGAATCCAGTTAAGTTTCTGCCTGACTTGGGATGGAGGTAAACTCAGAGGGATGGTAGCTGTGGATTGGAGTATAGGGATATGAGGAAAAAGGTAAGCAACTGAAGTTGATACACTTTTAACTTGCAGCTGAATTAGTATTTGACAGAAACCTTACTGAGAGGGATTTAGGTGCTTAATTTAGGCTGGTTTAGGTACCTAACTTATGTTTTGAAAAGTCAGTTCTGAGTGCCGTCTGTTAATGAGGTATCATTATCAAAATTATTATTTAATAGAAGCATTTAAAGAACACAATCAAACAATCTTGAAATAATTTCTTTCATCCTCCAAAATACAAAGGGGGTCAGGGAATGGTTTTTACCTAACACTGTCTCTCCTTCTTTTCCAGCATGTATGTTTACAGTAGCTTCTTGCAACATTGCTAGTCTGAATTATTTTAAGCTTTGAAACTTGGAGTGACTGTATACTTGTTAGGGCTTTTATTGCACAGATGCTACAGAGGAAAAGGTGGTGTTTTCTGTGACTCTGCAGGCCTTTGCTGTTTTGAGAAGGTTATTTTCAGGGTCTTCAATTCTTTGTGTATAATAGGAAGGGAAAAGTTGCTAGAAGTTGAGTTCCTAACCTTGGGACTTACTGGTAGCTAATTCTGTTTTATTTGATCAGCTAAGATTTGACACCATTAGTTTTGTAAACTTGGCAATTTATGCATGTTTTCATGTGTGTCTTTTTGTTTTTACCAATCTCTTGAAAAGTTTAAGGAAACTTAGATAAAAAATAAAGCTGTTATCAATGTGCACGCATTGTCCATTATTGTGTGTGGGTTTTTTTTTGTTTTTTTTTTTTTTTAATATCAGAACTATGTAGGAAGCATACAGCTGCTGAACAGTGTATCACTGTTTACAGATGGGTTCTCTAATTGATACTGAATTATGGCTTTCAGTACACACAGGGTTAAGTAAAAAAGTTGCAGTAATATCTAGTGAGCTTTTTTCCTTTAATGTGCTCATTAGCAGTGGCAAGTGCACGTTTTAGCACATGTCAGTAATTTACATTTGGTTGCTGAGTGGCTGCCCTTGTTCAAGAGTTGTTTTTAAGCCTGATGAATATACTTGTATTGGGAATAAACTGAGTAGAAGAATTGAAAGCCAAATACCCTGCCAAGCTTTTCAATGAGTGCTGAAGTTTCTAGTGGGTCACTGATTAGTAATGCATGGAATAGGAGAAAAATGTAAAGATGGTCTAGAAAGGTTACTTCAGGTAGGTTTTACCATCAAACCCCTCTTTTTGTTACTGTCTATACAGTAATTTTCCTCAAAATTTCTCTCTTAACAGGCATTTCTATGGTATGTTAGATGGACATCTCAACTAGGTTGCTTATTTAGAAGTGGCACAGGAAAGTAATGCTTGGGCAGTGACTCGTAGAGGCAAATGATTTTATGGGCCGTGTAGTTCCCTGCTATCAAATTGTGATAATGAGCATCTTGGTGAATATTTGCTCTCCTCCTTTTTTCTTCCCTCTGCCTTATCTGATACGACTGGACTTGAAGTTCTCTGCAGTGATAGCAAATGTGTGTGTTGGGATGCAGTTGCATTGTGGTTTGTAATTGAGATGCAAGACAAAGGTTGCTAGCTTTGGGGGGAAAATTGATGCTTTCATGTAGCAACAGCTTAGTTTGGTAATAAGACCATATGATTAAGTAAATGTATTCTTGCTATTTTCCAAGCTGCTGTTATTTTCAGAGCACTATGTGGAATCTTATACTGTGAAATTATACTTTCCTTTGTAGAGAGGCCTGCATATATTATCTGTCCGAAAGGATAGGTATTGCTGAATTTACATACGTACACGGACTACTGAGCATTTTTATTCCAGATGCCTGTTAGGATCATACTGACATGTTCTTCAGAGCTCTTGCTAAAGAGTGCTGGTGCTTACTCTTTCCTGCTCTCTCTAAGGTATTGTGAACACTGTTTATATTCAAGCTACTTATTATACAGTTTGAGGATGGGGAATGCATTAAACATTTAGAGTAGGGGGGGGAAACCAGCAAAAGATATTCCAGAACATTCTTGTGAATAAAACCTGCCAGTGCATTGTGTAAGAATTTGTGAACCCTATTATTAGGTTATCTGAACATTAGGTGCATATATTTAAATGAGAATGTTTGCAGAAAGTAGAACCATTTGAGTATTTTTCACATACTGGAAGTATTTTCATAGCTGCCTTGGTCAAATATGGAATTCCTGTTGTTAATTTGCAAAACAGCTACTGTTTGGATTGTCTGGGAAGGCTAGTGCCTTTAGCACAATGGTAACATGTAGAAGGTATCTCAAGGGGTCATTCAGAACCTCCACTGAGGCAGTGACTAGACAACAACTATTAGTTAATAAGTAGCAAAGTATTTGGAGATGTTGCTGGAGGGACATTCTTGGTTATGGGATAAGACATTTTTCATGGCTTCTTATAAAAAGACCTGATGAAAATTATGCTTTTTATTAATGAATAAACTTGTGTCAGATATTGCCGTTAAATAATTCCTGTAGCAGCCATATTCTAGAACTGTGACTTCTTTTGGTAAACAACTGTAGTGGGCTACCCAAGTACTATGTGTGCCATTGTGTGTACAAAAGCTGGAAGTGCATTATATCTGTTTATGGAGAACATGCCTTTTAGCATGAAAGGGCTGCTCAGGAATCCAGTGTGTAAATTTGCTTTTCAAAGGCAGGCAACAGGTGTGCTGCAGAGTGGTGCTTCCACCTATCCCACCCAGAGAAGAGAAGTTTAATTTGCTTTGGCTGGAACTTAGAAAGAGTAAGTTCCTTGCCCAGAATTTTGGGTAAAGGCATCTTGGTGTCAAGCTGTGCTTAATCTTATGGTATTAAATTTGAAGCCACCATGCTAAAATAATGTTGGGCTTTCTAAAAACTCAAAAGATAAAAAAATGCCTGAATGAAGATCACTTCCATTTGGGTCTTCTCTGTGTATATCGGCAGTGACACAATTCTCTGTTATGTAGTTGTTTGATTGTTTCCATGGGACTTTTGCCTTACTTGGAGGCTGAGTATTTCCTTGTGTTCATTCTTTGTGTTTGGCTTCAGACAGTATTCAAATCTTGCATTGGGCATGTGTATATTTAAATTATTTGGGAAACTTTATCCATGTTGATACTATTTATGAATTCTATACATGTTTGTGCATTTATTCTCAAAATATCTTGTTGCTCTTGAACTGAGCAGAAGATGACCATGTCCTGCTACTTCCTTGCATGGTCTCCTCTTTATTGTTTTTCTTTAAGAATGTCTTGGCTTTTCATTTAGAAGGCACAGGATGCTCAGGAGATAAGTGGCCTTATTTTCAGTTGTTTCCAACTGCAAGGAGCAAATTCAGATAGTTTGTCTAGTGGGCGGAGTGTGCTCTGATTGTAATGAGTGTTCATAGTATCTGACAGCTAGACTTTACCTCAAAGGTTGTGGAAATTGAGGTTTTCAGTGGCTTATAAACTGAAATATGGCTAACTTTTTCATGAGAATAGTTAAAGGCATTATTAATTACTATTTCATGCTTAGCATGAAACAGTATGACTTGGATTCTGATTTCAGAGTTGTTAATTGATATCCTCCAGCTACTGTATGAAACTTCCTTTCACTTTATTATAAATAACAATTTAATCTGTATTATAGATGTTCTTTCTCTGATTTTTTTTCAGTGAAAGTTTAAACATTTTGCAGATACTGAGAGAAATTCTTGTGCAATAAATCCTTGGAGTGGAAGACTTGAGTCCAATGAGATTTAGACACAAGTGTATTCAATTAATAGAATTTCCAAAGAGTCAATAAATGCACTCTAAGTTCTGTTCTCATACAGACTGGCACTACCTTCCAGATGTATTGTAGAGTGTATATATTATATAACAAAATATCTGTATGATAAGAAATGAAGTTTATCTACCAGATTTTGTTTTGGCTATTTGGTTATGTAGTAGATTGTAGTAGTACACTTTTTTTTTTTTCTTCTCCCCTCTTCTTCACAGCAGCTTTTTCTTTTTATTTGGTTACTTGCAACTATATAAAACACTTTTCCAGTCATTTCAGTGCCTGATAGCTTCAGGGTTCATTGCCCCTGTACATTTTTCAAATTATTAGTTTCCTAATGCATACAGCTTTAATTTACCCCCTACTGGTATCCTTAAATGGGTTTTCAAGAATTTTGAAAGTGGACTACTATAGTTGTATTTCAGCGTTGGTCCTGACTGACATAGAATTTCTTAAGTAGCCTCCACAATTAAGGGGATGGGAGGTTCAAACAATCCCTACGGCAAGAAGCTAAAGATTCTCTTAAATAAATTTGTATTTGGTTTCCAAGAGTTTTTTTGCTTGGTAATTCCTGGTAATTTGCCTGTTGCTTTTACAAGTGCTTTTCCTCTTCAGTGTAACTTAAATGTGTTAAATTCAGTATCTGTTCTAACGTAAAATACTTAATGTTAAAACATTTGCTTTGTTTAAAAAATAACAGATGCAAATCTGACACACTGCATACCTCACAGCACAAAATATCCATAAGGCATGGCTTAAAGAATTGAGCACACATTTTGTATCCATGGAGGGATGTATTACTGAGTATTTGCATTTATGTTTGGAATATAATTCGGGCTGTTGTTTTAGCTACAAGCACCAGAAAACTACAGAACTATTTTTCTTTGTATTTTCCATTACAACCTAAAATTGAAGAAGGACTGATAAAATATCTGCAGTATGTTCATGCATGAACTGAAGTCTATACAACTTGAATCATTTAGCATTCTACCACATTGCTGTGGAAAAAGTATCATTCATGAGGACCTAAACATCAGGCATTCTTCTTGCAGTTAAACTCAAGTGTTGTCTTTCCCTCTCCCCTTTGAGTCTGTTTTCTGGTAGGTTTTGTTGTTGTTGTTGTTGTATTTTTTTTTTTTTCCTGATTTCTGACTACTGTATGATTTAGGAGAAATACACAAATCTCTTCTCATATTTGCTGTTCCACAGGACTGGAGACTAGGAAATTTGTGGTGTAAGCTGAAAACCAGATAAAGAGCAGCAGATGAATTGGGGGGTGAAAAAACCCAACAACCCAATCTACCCAAAGCTTCTTCTCTGTGTATTAAGATTCCAGTTCCAGCTAATTTTGTGAAGTCTGCATTACCATTCAGTGCAGGCATGGTTTCCTACTGAATGTGTGACTCCATGAATGAAATATTTATACTGTCAGGTATTCTTAATGTCACGTAATGGCACATCAGTCTTGGTAGTACTGTAAAAATGCAGGCATTGCAACTGCCTTTGAAAAGCAGTGAAAGAAAACAGAGCCTTTGGGAATGAGAAAATGTTTTTCCCTTTTAAGGAGTTTCTAGTGTAACATGTTTTTATCTTACTCTGTTAGAATGAAATAAAATCTTATGATTGGATTCCATTCCAGGAATGACAAACCTTCCTTAAATATTTGGACTGAAAAGCTACAACAGGGATGAGTTAAATGAGTTGAAATGGAGATGGAACCTGGCTCATAAAAGCCCATGATAATGATTAGGTTAAAGCACAGTTTGATAGAAGTGTGTAGCCTTTGTTCTTGTGCTGGTTAAATACCAGTGATAAGTGATGTAAAATAATTAATGTTACTATTAAGAGTTTTAACTTCTGATTGCTTATTCTCCTGTTTGAGTGTAAGATTCATGGCTTGATCTCGTATTTTCCTAAGTCAGGTACCTGGAGTTAGGTCTTTTTTAGTAACAAAGTTACTAGCATGAAGTTTCTTGTTCACATTGGAATGTATTCTGAGGATTGCAGTAAAAACTGCAGGTATCACTTTAATGTAATCACTTTAGTAACTTTATGTTAATTATAAAATTATGTTAATAATGAATATAATAAAGCATAATAAAATATGTTAATTATAAAAACCGAGATTCATCAGGATGCCATACAGTTGCAGAGTACAAAAACCTGAACCTCAGTCTCAGTATTGTCACTTTACGGTCAGTTTTTGAGCCAGTTTGTTTTGTGTGAGTGTGGTTGTGTTTCCCACCCCCTTTAAAAAAAAAAAAAAAAAAAGAATGGAAACAACTGAGATGCTTTGCTGTTCAGGAGAGGAAATGCTATTCGGCATTGAACAGTTATTATGTCTTGCTGCCTTTCTGAATTGTATGTTTTAAAGGAATTTGGCATTCAGCTATGTTATCTGCATTGTAAGAGCCTGTAATGTAGTCACTTCCATAAAACAAGGATCCACTATGATCTTCCAGGTTGTTTTGAAAGTGCTCAGATGTATCACGGTGATTTAAAAACTGGTCTGAACTATTTATCCACTATAACTTTCCATCGCTAAGGCAGCTGGTATTTACTGGATGATAGGGTTTATGTACAATAGTTAAGGGTCTTAATTATCCATGCCTTTTTTAAAATTAAAATGAATATAAGACAATATATGAGGAGATGTGTGTACTTCTGTATGGATTACAATGGCATATCATTGTATGTGCAAATGGTATATGTATTCAGACCAAGAAAAGTACATTTAAGCATTGACAAATTAATTTTTCTTCAGAGCTTAAAAGCATGGGTTCCAAAACTGTTGTGGAATGGGAGCTCCATGTAAGTAAACCAGAAACTGTCCTTTCACCAATGTTTTTAGTCTGTTAATGAAAAAGTGTGGTAAATGAACTAACAAGACAATCATTATAAGACAGCAGAAGTGTAGAATACCTTCAAAATATATATATACTTACATAAAAGCTAGTTGAGAGATAATACATGGAAAGGAGAGCTTGAGATTATAGAATGAATGTAGTTTTAATTTTGTGAACAGGAAGAACTTTTGTATAAACCATTTATACATCTGCAATGAAGAGATTTGCTCTTAGCACAAAGGTTGCTGTGTGTTTTCTGATCTAATGTTGAAAAATAAATAGCAGTGAAGATGTAGTCCTGGAGCTGAAGAAGGTTTGCTTGTAAGAGCAAAGCTGGAAACAACTTCAATAACTTTTTTGACCATTTAACAAGTAAATGACATTCAATTTTTTAAGTGTAATGGTGGATATTGCAAAGTATAGTAAATGTAATTACCTTACAGTATTTCTAATATCTGCTTTTAGCTTTATCTGTATTAGAGCAGAATCCAAAGGATCTATTTATTCTCACCAAGTATTTGTAGTGCTCATTGTCATATGCACATGTATAGTGAGAATCTGGTTTATACTGTTTTCCCCTTCTTCCAATTCTGTTAGCATCTGAAGAAAAAAAAAAGCAGTAAGCTAAAAAAATAAATGGGGAAGAAAAGCCTGGGACTCTAAATGGGAAACCTTAATCCCTACAACCACAAAAGTCTCAGTCCCCACCATTCTTTTGTAAAGGGCAAAATGCAAGCACTCCTTGTGGCTTACCTGTAAAGCTTCTGCAGTGGGAAGGGTGTTGTGCCCTGCATTAGTAGCAACTTTTTAACATAAACCTTGTTTAAAGTGTGACTAATAAAGGTTTGAGAATTTTCTAGCCTTACATATTTATGGTGCAATATAAGCTTATGAGACTACTTAATGTAACTTGTTATCTTAAAGGATAAGCTCTTGATATTAATGCATAAAAATTAGGATTAGGAACCTAGTATCTGAACTGTAGCCCTTGAAATGAGAGGATGTAGTTGCCTGGAAAAGTGATGGTATTGATATTGATTTATATATTTTTGGAACTTCCACCACTTATACATAATATTTTTGAGATCTTGTGAAATGTATCTATATTCAGAGTGGAAAACATTCTTTATTCCAGACATAAATTAACGAGTTCCTTGTTTTCACATATCTTTCCTGTATTGAAAATCTTGGGAGCCAGGATCTCTGTTCTTCAAAAAAAGTCTGTCTTAAGCACCAGCTCTAGTTCATAAAACATTTTCTCTATGTGAATATTTTCTGCCAATAGCTAATTTTTTGGCATAGTTGGTATCTCCAGCTCTCTTGTCATTATTCATTTAGTTTTGATCTTTTATTTTTGTTTGGAGTGATGATGAGCATCAATTTTACACACATAGACTAATAAATATGCTTTTCAGATTATGTTTTTGTTTAAAAATATTCACAGACTGAAATTTTGACAGAGGGAAGGAATAAATGTAATTTGTCTCTGGGCAGTTAATGTAATCCTTTATTGTGATAATGTAGAGAGGTGATTGCAACACTGTATTTAAAATAACCAAGTATTTGTCACTGAAAGCAATGATTCTTATTTGTTCTGAAATTTTGCCAAGCTAATCCTTTACATTCATGGTTTCATGCTTACTTTGCATCTATTTGAGATATTTTTGTTTTGTTTTGTTTTTGTTTTTTGTTTTTGTTATGATTGTGATGATTCAGGTAGTGTCCAAAAGATAAGGCCTGGGAAAGGAACTCTACTGATGCAGAACTGGTTTTCAGCTGTAGCTCTCCAAGCTTGTCAAAATTTCTAATTTGGGGCACATCCCTCTCACTTTTCCCCTGATGAAAGGCATCTTTGTCTGGGAATTGGGAATAATTGTTTTTAACGAGTGATTAACAGGTATGTTGATCATTCTAGAGGTTTCAATGATGGGACAAATTACTAGGAGGATGGTCTAGAGCTTGCATGGTAAATTCCTGTCTGTTCTAGCCTTTCCTCCTCCTGAGACTCCAGAGTAAATATTTCAAGTCCTGCTGTAGGTCCTGCTGCTGGTGGTATTTGGGTTGCTTTGCAAAGCATGGAAGGGGAGCCATAATACCCTCTTCCTTCCCTTCTGGTGGACATTTTTGTAAAGGTGTGGTTTTGCATGTCCATAAATTAACGTTTTCCTGCTGTTGCAAGGAGGTTTTGGCCCTGATCATGTATTCCTGCAACCTTCTTTGTGCTGACACTACTAATTAAGTAGTCATCTAGAGCAAGCTTAAAAGTTAATCTAGAAAGAGAAGCTGGCAAAATGCAGTGGACTAAGTGTGAAAAATTAAAAGCCTAGAAGTCAAGATCCTGCTTTTTTGGGGCTGAATTTGCGCTAGAGTGACTTTGTTGCCATGTTACAGCACTTTATGCTGTTGACAATTAAATTTACTATTTGTTACCTCTTTGGCTGAGCCCATCAGAACAAGCCTTTTGCTGCTACCTGTTGTATTGTTGGCAGGTTACCACAAGGATGATGAAGGGACTTTTGAGAGTGTAAAATCAAGCTTCAGAGTTAGAGTTGCTCTGACATGTTGCATTCATTCTCTGTGTGCATTTGTTCTGGGATGCAGGTGTGATCTCTGCTGGACTCTTTCCCTGTGTTCTTTGGTTCAGGAGGGAAAACGTAGCCTTTTGTATATAATTATGGACACTTTTTTTTATTGATAATATCTCAGGATATGTTCTGCCTTTAGTTTTAAGGATTTTTCCCCCTATAGCTGTGAGGAATATCCAGTTGTACACATCCTTTTCAGCATTCAACTTGCAAATGAAAATCTAGTTTGCTAGAAATTTCAAGGTAATTCTAGCTCAGTGGATAAACTTTTGATACTTGTTGTATTTCACTGTTTTCATATAACTTAGCTGAAAAACTAAAGTACAAAGTGTTTTCCAGGGTATTGTAGTCTTATATACCATCATATGCACTTATAAGACATCAGTTTGCATTATAATGAAATACATATATAAAAAAATTGGTACTTTTCTAGTCTTTGCTTAGCCAAGTTTTGCTCTCCTCTTGCCATCCCCATTTCTGTGGGGACCTTTGGAAAGAAATAAACATCAACTTTTCAGAAAGATTGCCATCATTTAGTGGGCTGATTTCCTCTGAAGGCTTAAATTTTGACATTTAGGCCCTGCAACTGTTTAAGGCTGCTTAATTTCAAGCACATGCTTATTTACAGGATCCAGATTTGTTTGTCTAATTACTTTATAGCATGAGTGAAGCCAGACTGTCCAACTCTCAGGCCCATCTGTTGGGAAGGGGAGGGAGGAACTTGATTGTGACTGTTCCAAAAAGCTGTTTCACCCTTAGCTACCAGATGAAATTTATCTTTCAGATTCAGAGTTGGTGGTATTCAGGAACACATGGTAGTTGTTTTTGTCATAAGACATTATCTTGAGCTCTGAATAGTTGTCCATAGGGAGCAGGGCCATGAGGGGATCTCAGGGATTGCTGCATTTTAAGTGCCTGTGAGTTCTCCGGTGCTACGTATTGATACATATTATCGACTTGTTTTATTTATGACAGTGAGGTAGTGAGAGGTTGTTATCCCAAAACTGTAGCATTATGAATGATCTAATACTGCCTGTGAGGTCACCAGTATCGAGGCCATGCTGCTGAGAACGCAGCTGCGCTGGGCAGGGCACGTCTCCAGGATGGAGGATCACCCCTCCCTAAGATTGTGCTCTACGGTGAACTCGCCACTGGCTGCTGCAAGAGAGGAGCCCCCAAGAGGAGGTACAAGGACTGCCTGAAACAACACCTCAGCCTTGGCCATATTGACCACCATCAGTGGTCCACCCTGGCCTCCCATCGGGAGACATGGAGACACACAATCTATAACACTGCTGTCTCCTTTGAAACTGCATGCAGAATCAGTCTGGAGGAGAAAAGGCAACGCCGAAAGAACCGTGCCTTGACAGTGCCACCTATGGAAACTTTCTGCTGTGCCTTTTGCAACCAGACTTGCCCATCTCACGTTGGCCTTATCAGCCATCAGCGCGCTTGCAGCAAGCGTGGGTAAAACCCTCCCAAATCTTCATTTGCAAAGTCTAGCCATGATGATGAATACTGCCTGTCCATCACATTTTGTTACATGGATTTAAATGGTCCCATTCCACTCTTATTTCCTTGCACTAGCCAAGAAGTGTAATGTGCATGTACTTTGACAATAGTTTGAAACTTTTATTATAATCAGTGACATTTATGATCACATGCAGTTCTTTGCTTTCAGTGTAAAAGGGCCAAATCTGCATTTTTGATTCATTCAAGAATATATGCAAGTAAGAACAGGGCTTGGTGGAAAATCCAAATTTGTATATGCGAGTCCTATTACTTAAAGATAATAGAATTAGAAATAATCTTTTTTGAAGTTTGGCTACAAGAGCACCTGAACCTTTTTTCTTTATTTTAACATCCTCATTTCAGAGGACAACGTAATCACACACATCTGTCCAAAATCTAATATAAACTTCATTTAAGTAGAGCAAAAATAGAAATTAGTGGAAGAGTTACATATGCTGTTAAAACATACAGAAAAAAAAAAAATCAGAATTTTCTTAGAACATTTTCCAAAGGGGGAAAAAAAAAAATCAATGAGTTTTTCATTTACTTAAATACAGCGTATTGGACCTCTCTCAGTGGGCAGCTGGAACAGCTAGTTATCTTTCTTTGCAGAGTAATTAGTCTGCAGTTTTCTCCAAGGAACTGTAAAATTTCAAAACATCCTCTATTAGTAGTACTACTATATGCATCCTTTTACAAGTAAGTAGTGAAGGAGGTAAGATGGTGCTTAACAGAATTCTGTGGCATGGCATCATTTGTTGTAACTGTGTTATGTGATGTTGTTATCCCGTGTGTGTATACTGGTGCTTCCTCAAGTCGTGGGAGGACATCATAGAAGTACTGCTTTACCATCCTACCTCTCTCCAACTATAGCTTCTTCCATTCCAGTGCTGGTGTAGGGAGTTCCCTCTAGTTCCTGCTTGCCTCCCTAGCTATGTCTTCCCAGCATAGTTCCATATCCTGTGGTGATCTAATACAATTGGATGAGCTTGCGTTTCAGCAATTGGAACCTTTGGGGGTTTTTTTTAACAATTATTTCACTGATTTAATGGGTATTACTTGTCTGCAAAGCTAATGGAACAACATACTTCAGTACAGATGTAGAATGAAGTGACTAGAGACACCAGCACCACCAGTTACAAGAGAAGAAAGATCAGTATTGCCAGGTTCTTCTTTCTCTTAAAGAAATGAATGTTGTGAGATTCAATAGGAAAGATCCATATTGCTTTATCTCGGACAACCTACAAGGGTCTTATCATGCTTTTTAAACAAGGATTGTACCAGGTTCCTGTCTACTGTTAGTTGCTGTAACCCTCCTCCCCAGACCAGATATAATCTTCCTGATATTCTTCATTTAGGGAATTTTGGAGTGCTAGTTACTGTCTTGAAGCAGCATCTTGAACTGCAACAGGTTGCCAAACCCATATACAGTTGAGTTTCGAATATCTCTAAGGATAGAGAGTCCACAGCCCCTCTGGGCTATTCATACCTGTGTTTGACCACCTTGCCTTTCTAGATTGCAGCTTCCTCACGTGTCAGTCATCTTATTGCCACTGCCATGACAGTACCTCTGTAAATCACAGTTCTTGCTTGCTAGTGACTGCTATAGGCATCTCTAGCCACAAATGTAGTTTTCAGTCATCCTGTGTGCTTTCTTTTATGCACCCTGTTAATGTGTGGTGACAGTGTATTTGTTGACAGTCGTCACGATTGCCATTGTCTGTTCGAGGAACTGCCCTTCAAAATCCTCTAAGCACTCCTTGCCCTTTTAGTTGTTCTTAGCTCATATGGTTCCCAAACTGATGGCTGCACAGCTGCTTCTTGGGGTCTGAGAGGCAGGAGGAACTGGGCCCTTGGGGTAGGGCTGCGGCTGCTTTTTTTTTTAGTTTTTTTGGGTTTTTTTTTTGTCTCTTCTCTCCTACTCTATGACTCTTTACTTTTTAAAAAAAAACAGAAAACAAAAAACAAAAAACCAACAACAAAACAAAAAAACCAAAAAACTGCAGGGTCAGTATATCCTGGCTTTGGTAGGAAGCTGTGTGTTGGTTCAGTGGATTAAACCTGGTTTGGTGTGGTGATGGAGAACAAACAAAACCACAAACAAATGTGTACACATGCATATTTTTCTTGCCGATTTATTTATTACTTCTTTAGCTATTAACTAATGTTTATTAATATAACTGACAGCGATGCTTATTTTTTTTTTTCATAAGTATGCCTGCTTATCATATAAGGTTGTTTTTTGAGTGTCAGAAATTAAATCTAATGCTGCTTAATGGCCCTCTTCTTGTGGGGAGAATAACTCCAGTTTACTAATGAGATGCTTCCAGTTTTCTGAAGTGAACTCGATGCTCTGCATCTTCTAGTGTGATTTCTGGCATCTTTCTAAACTCTCTGAAGGTCTTGAAAACAGTTTTTATCAAATGCTTGAGAATGATTGCATCTACTGAAGAAATAACACTTGTCTAGAATCAGCAATCTCAGATATTTATCAGAAATTAAATTAGTAGTCTTCCAAAGACAGGGAGGATTTTAAAGTACACCAGCCAGCTGAGAAAAAGGGCACTGGAGGTCAGTACAATGCAGTTATCAATGTTAGAATTTGGTCAGAGCAGTGGGCTTTAATAGTCTTGTTTTTATCAAGAGTATTGTGTATTCAGTCTTTCTGTCTTTTACAAATGTTTGAGAAATTACTCTTTTTCAATGTATTTATTAGAGTGGTTATTAGGAAGAGGATTCTAGGTTCACTTGTTTTCCTGATTCCTAATGCTTAAATCATCAGCAAATTCAGGGTAATGTGAGCTGGGACAGTCACCATAAGTTTAAATTAGGTTTCGGAATATGCAGTATAAATATAATCATGGTCACTTAATTTTGAAGGCATTGTAGAATGTCTGGAAAAATACTGGACAGATTTTTTCAATGTGCAGGCATATAATTAATATCCTTTGACTTCAAACTCAATGTAACATCTCAATTACACTGTGCTGATTTTTCATTACTTGTTGACTTCTAAATGTATTCTAATAATGTTTCCCCCCGCGCCCCGTCCCGCCCCTCCTTGAAAAACACAAGCTAACGTACTGCCAAGTGCACTTACTAGTCAAGCTATATGCTGTGTTCTGTATTCGTTTGCAAAACTTCACATGCAGCTTTAGGACAGGAGAAATAATAGGGGCTGTGTTAAAAATGTCTTGCGCCCATGCGTTTTCTTCATCTGCTCTAAAAACAGGGTTTTTGAACTGTTTGTTAATCCTGTTTATTTTCCCTACTGAGCTTTGTTTGATACAGAAAATTCCTTAGATGTCGTAAACTTGGGTCCTT
Source organism: Formicarius rufipectus (assembly GCA_013399695.1). Classification (NCBI taxonomy): domain Eukaryota; kingdom Metazoa; phylum Chordata; class Aves; order Passeriformes; family Formicariidae; genus Formicarius; species Formicarius rufipectus. Next base: position 74,318 of record VXAU01000834.1, on the reverse strand, counting down.
GATCATCTGGGGTGTTGTTTTGGCTACATCGATGCACTGCTGTTTCTCCCCCTCATCATTCTGCCCGTTTTTTTGTCCATGACTGCCTGGTTTTCATTTAGACTAATGTGTATTTTGTGTTAAACATCTCATTGAGCGCTCTCTGCAAAGCTGAAGACTTTCTCCAAACTTAAAGCCGAATGGCCTAGAAAATAAAGCACTGCTAACTTTATCTGCTAGATTCAGTACAGTAATTCCAAGTGCTTCCCCCTTCTCCAAACAAATTAAAAATACGTTACTTGAATTCTAATTAAAAAAAAAACAACAACAAGATATCTAACACTCTTGAAATATAAATTTTACTTAATCGTGTTCTGAAGTAGTTAATAGGTTTGACTATTTGTGGCTCAAATTGGTAAGATGGAGTATTTGCCGATAAGCAAGGAATCTTTCTTACCTTGCTAACATTCAAGATGGTTTTGTGCAACACTGACACATTACATTTTAAACTGAGTTTGAATTAATGATTAAACAAACGCTGCTTTTACATGAGGCAAAATCTTGTGTGGTCATGCAATTGGTGGAACTATTCTGTTGTATGAAAAATGAAATGGTCTTCATGAGCATAAATGATTGAGAAGACTAAGATTACACTTGTTAGTGTTTGCCATTTCCTTTGTGCATACCTGATTTATTCTCTTTATCTTCGTGTAATCAGCAGCTATATCCATTGCCAGGATCTAATTGAACTTAATGAAGAAAGAGGTTCTGCTGTTAAGCTTCCGCATTCTCTGCTCTTTGTGCTGCTCACAGTGCTAAAAAGAGATGAGTTAACATAAACCCGAGTAGGCTGTTTAACCTTCTTTCACTTCTGGAAATGTAGATGCAATAACATTTGCAGCTGAAAAGGCTCATTCGCAGTTTCTGATGTTTAAGGATGCAAATGAAGCATTTTGTCTTTTCTGTCGCCTGGAGGTGTTAAGCAAGGAAACAGAAAGAGGTTTCTAGGATTAGTTCCACAGATTTCTTTTATCATGTAAAAAGCAAGGGTGGTTTCAATGCCATGAAGTGAAGAAAAGCAATATGGAAACCATCCAGGGAAAATTCTTAAGTTTTGCTTGTTTCTCCCTAAATTTTCTGGGTATTTGTTACTACGGGTATAGTTGAATACTCAAGCTTTTTGCAGCATACCAGGGCTAAGTTCCTGCGCATTTGGCAGTGTGTATGTAATGTTTCATAGATGGCAGATCAGTTCATTGTTATCAGTGGTATGTCATGCAGACCACTGTAAATTCAAGTCTTACATCTTATATTTGAGAAATGTTTCTGAATTCAGATAATTCAATATAGTGTTTAGGTTCTGGTCAGATGTAAGATATATAGACATCTAAAGCCTTAAGTTGTTTTGAAATGAAATTATCAATTTAGAACTTCATCTTACTGATCAGATCCAAAGTGAAAACCTATAAGCGTAGAGCAGCAGAGGTGGCACTTGTTCCAAGTGTCTTGTGCTTGGAGTCCTTGGAAGAAGCTTCTGTGCTTCTTTTACCTGCAAAGATACAACCTGGAACCATTTTTTCCGTTTTGAAGTTATAGTATACAATATGAAATGTTTGGTGAATTGGAGTCTTTAATTTTGAAATGCAGAATTAAATCCATTCAAGCACAATTACTCTTTATGCATTTAATCTATGACAGTATGAGTTCACAACTTCTATCCTGTTAAGGAAGATGCCTACAGATCAACCTGATCCTTAGTTTTGATTTTGTAAACTTACCACTTCTGTGGAATTAAAGGTTAGATGACTTTAAAGTTTATTTAAAAGCTATTTTCCATGCAGCATTTGTGCTCAAGATGATGCTGTCTATCTAATTTTATTCTGACTGTTCTCTTGTGTTTATGCAGGTGGTGGTACACCTTTTCTGAGGTGCACGCTTTTTTGGGCCAGTGGAGTTAAGTAGTCTTAGGTTGTATTTATACTAGTTCAGCAACTGTGCAGTTTGTTTAAGCTGAGCTTTAGACTAATCTAACAGATTGAATTCTCTCTTCCCACCCCCAGTGTTTGAATATACATATACTGCATTTTAAAAAAACAGAAATATACCTATATATATATGTAATATATATAGCTATATGTTCCTGCATTCTATTCCCAGCCTGCTTTAGAGGAGGCATGTTTGGGGCTTGGATAAGGCTTGTTGTCATTTAGTCCTTCAGAAGTTTATTTGGCCTTACTGATAACTGACTAATGGATTTTCATGCCTTGGAATAGTTTAAACTGTACTTTGGAGACCCATGTTATTAACAGATTGACACCAGAGTTAAAGCAATTAATATTTCTTAGAATGATGGCTTAAAGGGAGTATATTAAGACATTTCCATTCCCATACCAAAGGTTAAACATGGAATTTAGTGTCTCTGTTGGTTTATTTCCAAGTAAATGAGTACATTTTAATTTCTGGTGTTGCTGCCCAGCAGTTTGTTTTTTTTAAGGTAGTGATTTTGAAAATGCATTAGTGTTCTTTAAATTCAGTTTTAAGAAGTGAGACAAACTTCTTGCAGCTGTGTTCAGTTTTAGGTAAGGCTTTTTTAATTCTGCTAGCTTTTTCTTTTCAAAAGAAACACTCCTAATATATTACTTTCTCTTACAGTGTGTGTTCCTTTTTGAGACAGCAAGTACAGACATTGAAATTGGCACAGTATAGTGTCACAGGCAGTCACATAGCTTGTGTTGTGAGTTCTGACTTTAAATTGCAGTGTGTTTTGCAGTCAAGTAACAGTTTTGATTCTGAAGTTGGATTTGGAACAAGTCATGAGCTCTGGCAGTCTGGGAAGTGCGGTTCTTTGTCATCGCCTACTTCCTCTAGCAAGTTGCGTTGGGCACTGTCACTTTTCCAATTGCCAATTTACATTTTGCTTTAGAGGCTAGTTGCTGTCAGTGTACCTTCCTGCTGCTTCTAGCGCTCAAGGTGATTATAATAGTACATCTCCTTCCAAAACCCTCAAACAAAACAAAAGCTACAGTAAATAACTGCAGGAAGCAAAGGCAGGTATGGTGAGAGGACAGTAGGGTGCTAAGCTTCTCCTCCCCTAGTGTATCCATTTATTTACGTCACACTCTGTATTCGCTCTGTAAGCCTGTATAGAAGGTTATAAAAAATACTTGTTCTAATGAATGTACAGTATCGTCTCTTCTCTCTTGTGTGTATATAAATGTATATTCTGAAGATCCTTTGTCTTCAGAAGTTCTGCTTATTTCATTCTAAACAAGATCGGAGGAACTTTTTTCACTGAACTGCTGCAGAGTTACTGCTTCTGGTGATCCATCTCAATACCTAGGCTTGTTACTACTTTAAGCTTTTTCCAACTTCAAATAATTATGCATAGAATGAAACTTTCCATTTTTTGGTACTAAATTTGCAGGTTGATGCCTGGACAGATCATTGGCTGCTCCTGCATGTGTTCTTAATTCTGAGCCTTCAGTATAGCAGCAACAGGGCCCAGGTATTTAAGCTGGTATTTCTGTGCATCTACCACAAAGCTTCAGGATGTTCTTCCATGTCCACCGTATCCTATTGTAGAGCATTTTACCAGTTCAGAATTTCCTAGGTTATTGAGTGGATGCTTCTTGTTGTATATTCTTGTAGTATATTTTCATAGGGTTTCTTTCCCAATGCTGAATGGGTCAGTTCCTGCATTATGAAGTAATTTGCTATGTCCTCACCTTTTTCAGCGGATGTCAGCATGCCTGCTGGGGTGTCTTGGTTCCCCCTGCCTCCCACCCCAGTATCTTGTCTGAATCTTGTCTGTCTTTCAATGTTTCATCTGGATTTTTCTGTTCTGCTTGGTTTTTTTCTAGGTTGTTTATACCTCTGTTGGACTTTCCTTTTGCTGCCAGCTCTGCTTTTCAGCCTGCACTCACCCCATGTGACTTAGAGGCTTTTTGGCCAACTTGCAATTCCAGTCATCCTTGAGCTGTGCTGCTTACGTGCTCTGCTTTGTATGTGACTGCAGGCAGCTGCACATACAGGTTTGTGTCCTTCTGCTGAGCTGTGAGCTCATGGGATGGGAGATAGGATTGGTAAAAGATTCCAATTTTTCTGGAACACTGTTTATGATTACTGGACTATGCGTGGCTTTTACACCCTTTGAGTCTGCCTCCTTCACTGGTTGTGTGTCAAAAGGACAGTACAGCGGTGAGAGAATTCATCAGCTGTGTGTAAGTATTTCATGGAAGCCTTGTCCAGATCTTCCAGTGAAGAAAGCTTGAGGGTTAACACAAAACTCCTTGAAAACCAGACCTATGATGAAGTTTCTACTAGAGGTCTTATCTGTGGACTTTCCTTAATCTTTTTCACCAGTAAATTCTGGAGTAAGTGTGGTAACTTGCAAGTTGCTGCTCTTGCTGTTGCCTCACTGCCGCAGAATCTTGCTTCTGCTTTTCTTCTGCCCCTAAGTTGTTTCACTACTTGGATACCATGTTTCAAAGAGTTAGCTTAAGCAGTGGCTTTGATGCTTCAAACTTCAGCTGTTCTGTGATTCAAACAGCGCTCCTCAGAGAATCATCATATTTGATTTTAAAGCTAACCTTAAAACATCAATGCAGACTTGAACACAAGAGTAGCTCGATATGGCAGGATACAGCCCTCCTGCCTGCACACCTGATTGCTGGAGGATGTGCCTTCCCATCAAAAGAGGTTCTTATTCCCAGTTGCATGCACCAGCAACTCATGTATCGTCTTTTCTTCAGTGCCTAGTAAGCTTCTCTCTGTTTAGCTCATTTTATCTCATGGAAGTGGTGGATAACACCCTAAAAAAACAAGCCATTGTCTGCCATGTTGGTCAGCTAGGTCAACTGAGGAGTGTTAAAGTCTGCCATTAGAGGAGGGGGCTACCCAGCCAGTAGGGCTGGAGTTAAGCCTTTTCTCCTGAGTGAATTTCCATAAGTTTCACCCTGAATGTGAGTAATCTTGAAAACATCATATGTAAGTCTGAGTTTGAGAACCTATGATTCAGTGGCAGTGTGCAACAAGAAACCAGCTCTGTGTTATTATAGGAAAGCTCCTGGGATCTATCCTCTCAGCCGTGTCTTCCTCAGAGATTGCAAGTGTTTTTCTACAACTAACCATTTCAGGTACCAGGGAAGAAACAAGCAAAAAGCTTGCGTTATTGTCACTGCTTCTGTGTGGTATATTCTGTGTGGATAATTGTAGGGGCTCTTGCACCTGGAAGCAGCTGGGCACTTGGAGTGTTTTTTTGCCACATCAGTATACTGTGAATGGAAAAATCCCTTCACCAAATGATCCTGAAAGAGAAAGAGGTGTGTTTGGGGAAACTTCAGTATCTACTACTTAAGACAACTGAAAATTAACTTTCTTGTATAAAATATTCCTTATTGTGTGGTTATACCTTTGTCAATGCAAAGTATAGCAGTGATACACAAGTATCACAGGCGTGTTTCTAAAGAAAATACTGGTGCATGTTTATGGACAAACTTTATCTGGTTGCAGGGAACATATAATTAGTCTTCATTATGAAATATGCTGCTGAATATATGGAGGAGTGACACAACTTTTGGAAGAGCTTGTTTGATGTGGAGTGTGTAAGTTTGTGTACATACAGAGGTTCTAGTACTTGCTGTGACACTAACAAGTCTGTGGGTGGACAGACTCATCAGACACTAAGTATTTTCTGTACAGTTTTACTATTTCTTGTGTTTGGTAAACTGAGGATGCTAATGGTCAAGTGCTGGTAAATCTCTGTGGGAGCTGAAGATGTTTCCACCACATTCTTTCTTATGGTCTGTTTTTTTCTTTTTCAGCATTTAACAGTAGAGTTTTGATCAGATCATTTAGTACATTATATGATTGACAGTGAAGAAGCTGGGAACTTTTTTGGTAATAAGAAGCTTTAGCAGAGGGCTTGAGAGAACATCTTTGAGTGATGAGGACTTAAATTATTGTAGCAAGATTTGCAAGAGTTTCAGTGGTGCATTGAGTGGACAAAGTCTATTTTTGTGTGCTTAACTGAAGTTAGTTGCAAGTCATGTCAGAGAATGCAGACCTTTTCTGTGTAAGTGATAGCTAGAATACTGGCTGCAAACCAGTGGAACCTCTTTGGTTTGTTAACTTGTTTTGGATTTATGGATGTTGCGGGATGCACAGTTATGTGGTTTTAGGTGTCCTGTGGTATCACATTGAGTTAAACTATTTTCTTTCAGGTTTTGTTGCTGGGAAATAATTGGCTGTGGTGACTGCCTCAGTTGACTTACTATGTCAGGGAATAGCTGGTGGTACTAAGCTGCTGCTTGTGCTCCATGAAAGCAGATTTGTGTAAGGTACAAAGGTTCAAAGCAGTTAAAGCCAGGAGGGTCATGTGTAGACAAGTGCAGTTTGTAAATTTTGGGTTATGAAAAATATACATTAAAAAAAGAAAAATATGCAGGTTGCACAAGGTGATATTTGATTAATGTGAATCTGCTGCATATCATCTGGTATTTAATTTTTAAACAGTAGCATTGACTGTATCCATGTGGACTATTACATGTCTCCAGAATTCATGTAAAAAATATCATGGATGCAGAGATTAATTTCTTGAAATATCCTGGAGCATTCCTTCTCAAGTGATTCATGAGTCTTTCCTGAGGGGTGGTGTTCTTATCTGATACCTGTTTGGACAGGAGCAGGGAATGAACTGGGCACTTGGCAAGTCCATGCTACAGGTCAGCGAGATGAGACTGTAAGTCAAGCATGATGTCCTCTGTGTGCCTTTTGCGGGAAAGATACATGCTTGCTGATGTCAGGAATGCAGTTTCCATCCTCCTTCTGTGACCTCCAGTTTGAATGGAGCATTTTTATTTTCTGTCAGAACAGAGAGAGAAATACTGTATGAGTATGGAAATAGACTGCAAGCTGGAAGCCTTGGATTGTCTGTTAGGGCAGCAAAAGTTCTGGACCAGCTGTCTACACCACTGGAGAGTCCATGCTTTTAATGGTAGACTTTGAGAAGAAAGTGAGAAGAGGAAGCAATACATGATGGGGTTTAAAGTGATATTGAGTAGGATGCAAATGCCAGTTTTGTGACAGAAACTGTAGAAACAAGGTGTTTTCCGGTAAGGAGTGATATGAGTGGGACAGTGTAATCTCCAATTGTCAAGGACATAAACGAACCTATTCCAAAAAGCTTTTTGAGATTGGAATACAGTCTGATGACAGAAGAGGACTCTGCCCTACCTCCAGGTGTATATAGGCACCTATTTGCAACTCCCTTGTTAAGAGAGGATGAAGTATGAGTTTTCAGGTCATAATTTTTTTTTCTGAAATAGTCAGCTCCCTACTTTGTGCCACTATGATTTCATGTGTCAACTCTTCTTGTTTTTCTTCTCCTTGAAAAAGTGAATTTCTTAAAATGCCAAAGGATTTGAACATTAAATAATTACAGGACTGTACCCTCATTTTGGTCGTCCTATCTCTTCGTTCTTTGTATTTTAGTCTTCCTAACTTTGTAAGACATCTGTTCATCAAATCGGTATTACTGAGTTGCTGAGTTAAGAAGCCGAATGTAGTAGGGATGAGATGGACTGAGATAAACCCCCAGATGGTTCATTGTGAATTGAATCTAACAGTCCTTTGATGTAGCAGAACTGATGCTCTGCATTTGGTTTGGGTGTCTGCACTGAGCTTCCTGGTGTGTCTGTAATACTTACCCGATCTTTTCTCTGTTCTCTCTGGAACCCTGTTAGCTAGGATGATAGAAAGTTGCCAGAGCTTCTGCTGTTATACCCTTCCTACTAGGAAGCTGCTGACAGTGAAAATGGTGACTCCCAAGGATGTTGGGATCTCTCAACTCTTATAAGATCATAAATAGGAGAATGTTGTTCCCAAATTTAAAAAACAACATCACCTCCTAAGTACACAGGGGCAGGCAGTTCACAAATGTCAGAAGTCAAGCAGACAAGGCAGAAGTCTGGTTTGGCTTAGCACAGATATTCTCACAGAAATAAGGCAAAAAAGAAAGGTATATGTCCAGTGGGGAAGCAAGGTTAAGGTGGCATGGTAGGAATTCAGAGATACTGTTTGCCTCTGTGGAGAGAAAATTCATGTGGCCAAAGCTCAACTGGAGTCAAAGATGGTCAGAAATTTAGGGACAACAAAAAGTTTTTTCAAATGTATTAATTGCAGTAGGCAGTATAGAAATATCATTGTCCTTACAGGATGGGGTTTGTCACCTCACAACCAGGGACAGAGACAAGGCAAAGGTATTTAACACTTTGTTTTTAGGAGTGCATAATAAATAGAATTTTAAACTGCATTACAGTTTAGCAAGGGCATCTTTGTAAATCATTTTTGGCTGATTCAAGGGTGAGTTAACTATCCTCTGTTTTCTGAAGGGATATTTCTAACTTTCAGGCTGGAGTACTTCCACTTGCAGCTGTTTTTCTCTGGCCTGGCTTTGATTTATACAAATGCTAATTATAGGGGCTTTGAATCTGTGTGTGTACATAATTCCACAAGGTCATACACATTTTTAATGAAGTGGCTGAAATGTGCATATATTGCTAGGTTGTTGCATAAACAGATCACTGTCTTGTAAACGTTGCGTTAGTAAGTTCAAAAAGAGAAAAAATATGAATAGCAATATCTGTGTAAAGAAAAGTTTTTATTTTTGTCTCCTGAAGTTTTATCTTTGTTGTCTTTTCAGGCATCGGAAGGTGTCACCTTCATTGGACCTGACACACATGCTATTCAAGCTATGGGAGACAAGATTGAAAGCAAATTGTTAGCCAAGAATGCAAAGGTCAACACGATCCCTGGCTTTGATGGAGTAGTCAAGGTGAGAAATCATTTAATTACTGTCTGCCCACTGTAGGAACAGTGTCTAAATCAAAGTACACCTATTGAAGGTCTGATGCAGAATCTAATTATAATACCATCTTTTTTAGTAAGATGTAATTAAAAATGTGGTACAGATTTTTTTTCTAGCAAGAGAGCTTTGGGGAAGAAAGTCCTTGATAATAAATGATGCATTAAGAAGTTCTTCAGTGGAGTCTCTTAAAATACTTTAAATTCAACATGAAGGCAGATAAATGTATTAAATGTCAGGTGTGTATTTGACTATATGCACATCTTTACATTTCTCAGGTCTCTTGTTGGTGAACATCTTGACAGCTCTTGAGTTAACACTGAAGTTTGTTAAATTGTGTGAAGTTTCCATTTTATGGTCTGTGCTGATGGTGCAGATTTCCATGTGTTGAAAAACTCAAGGTGAGGATAGGGGAAGTTGGTGGCTCTTTATCAGGATCTGCAGCTAGTGTTCTTCCTGTGGTTTTAGAAGGAATGATTTTCAATAGTTCTTTAAAAATGCTTTGGTTGTTTCTTTCTAATCTTAATTTTCATTTATTTTCTGCTATAGTTATTAAGTATAAGTTATGTAAGTTATTAAGTGGGCTTTTACAAGCTTTCCTGTGTCTTGTTATATTGTCTATGTCAATGTAGTTAAAATGTTTTTCTCTTGGAGAACTTTTATTTTATACACCTCAAACTTTGGTGTATTTTAAGACGTTGACCTCTTGTGTTGAAATTTCTTTTGCTTGACAAGACAAGTTAGATTTTTTTTTTTTCTCCCAAATGAAGCTTGAGGGAAAGTTTGAAATACATGAAAAAATGTGTCAGCTAAGTTGGATTTTAAACTCTGTTAGGAGGAAAAAACCCAACCCAAAATGTGACTATGAGAAAGGTAAATTGAGTACTGAGAGCTAAACCTCCACAGAACTATCTCTTTTAATGAGGCTATCTGGAGAACTTGACTATTGTGAGAGAATGATAAAATTACAAAATAGCTGAGGTCAAAATGTGCATGAGAAATTTTTCAGCATTTAAGATGGAAATGCGCAGTGTGTGTCATGACTGGTAGCGGGATATGCTGCAACAGGTAAAAGTGCAAAGACTTCTTTCTTTTCTGGAGAGCTCCAATGAGTGCTAGGCTGGCATTTGTGACCATGCTGAAGTCTGGCCGTGGCAAGTTACACACAGTACTCTTTCAGGTTTTCGTTGCGTGTTTTAGCAGTGTACGTGGTCCTTTAGCACTTGTAACATTTAACAGCAGCCAAGCTGTTGTGCATAACGTTCTCTGTTCTGACCTCCTGTATATTCTTCTGGAAATATTAAAAAATATCTTGTAGAAAAAATTCTAATTAGGAAGTAACTGAATGAATCATTTAAATATCACAAAATTTTCTCTAATACTGAAAATGCTGGTTTTTCACTGTATCAAGTTAAAACTCATGTAAGGGTCTGTTATCGTGCTAGTACAAAGAAACAAACCTGACAAAATAGGATAATGGTTAATGAACAGATAGACATAGAACCAGTGAAGCCGATCTACTCGCTTATATGCAGTTATTTCCAAAACCTTCAGTTGCACTGTTTTTGACAATTATCTGAAGTTGCTAACATCAGAAGGAAAGGTGAAATATCTGATTGGCAATGAGCTATATGCAGTGATACCCTTAAAACCAGATTCACTGGAATGTAGGATTGAGTTGACAGCTCCAGTCTTTTGCTATAGAAAGGAACTACGTCGTAGTTGCTTAATCCGAAAGTGTTCCTATTGTATCAGTTTCAAATACCTCAGACTTGCACCAGTTCTAATTATCAGAGTTTTAAGAGTGTTGATGAGAAAGAAAATATAGCTTAAAAACAAACCTGCAGTGTACCCACCTGATAAGAAAAAGGAAAGTCCACAGACATTGCCAGCTCAGTAGTTTCCATGAGAAAGAGTAGTTGAAAATTTCAGGTTAACCACTGCTTTGGTTACTAATTCCAGGAAATAAAGCTTCTGAAAATGTATGTTGACCCACTTGCTGTGGATTTAAATATATGCCCCTGTTTGTCCTCTTACCTCCTTCCCACGATAATGTCTTTTGCTCAAATGAATACTCACGTAATTAGGTCATAGTGGATGCCTGTTCTTTAATTAGAGCTTGATATACTGTTTTGTGAATTCAGACTAAGATAGAAAGGGTGAGACTGTGTAATACCAACTACAATCAGAGTAGCAGCCAACACACAAAGACTTGGAGACTGTTTAGGATTTCTACCATTCTTGGGAGACCTACTTTGGTCGCAGTTATGAAGTTTTCAAAATCTTTGGGGACTCCCTTTCCTGAGAAATAAAAAATTTGAAGGTCTTAGAAAGGAGTAAATGTCTGCTTAGCACTTTTGTTGGTTAGAGGTGGCTTCATCTTTACAGTGGAGTCTAGTAAAGCTGGAAGACAACTGTAGTCATGCCTCTGACAATGCCAGAAATTAAGACAGATCTGTTGCACATATTCTTTGTGGATACATGGTTAAAACAAACACAGAGTAATAACTTCTAGTGTTTTGTTATTCAACTCAGGACTGCACTGAAAATCTTTGTTACTAGAAGAATTGTCTTTATCCTGAGCTTGTTAAATAGTGCTGCAGTTACTTAGGTCCTTCATGAATAAAGAATGTTTTTTCCCTCTTGTTTGTGTTGCTTAGTACTTCCACATAGAAGACACTGTAGTTGCTAAGCTTTTGTAATAACAACTTGGAGAAGCTGCATGCAGAAAAATTCCCAGTGAGTAGAAATTAAATTGAATTTAAGAGAAGGAAGCCCTTCAAGAGTATACTTGAAGACCTGGAAGGAGCATGCTTGACATAACAAACGCAGCTAACTGTTCTCGTATAGGCAAATGCTGAGAATTGAAGGATGTGGAATGAGAGTGGAGAGGGCAGTTTGAAGAGTAATTTTCTTCTCATCCCTGGTTCAGTTTCTCATTGGGTGGAGTAAGGGTTATCCAGTCCACACACATATAGAACCCAAGTCTCGGGCTGTCAGCTAGAGAGCTAACAAAAGCATTCAAAAGTAATTAATTTCAAAATGTGTAACTACGATTAGTTTTCTGAAACCTGATCGGGAGAGGTAGTGGTAAACAATTTTAATCAAAAGAATTAGCATTAATCTTGTGAGAATGGCTTTGCTAAATTTGGAGCTGATGTATTGACTGTAAAAAAAGTAAAGGGGAATAAGTGACAATAAGAAGTAGATGCCGAGTAATGAGTATAAGGACATTCTGTGGTGAAAAACTGGCAAAGGAAGAATGATTTTTGTACTGTTTCACCACATACAGTGTGGTTTTATGGCTGGTGGAGCACAATTAGATGGAGACCCAGAAGGAAAAGTCTCTGTCTACTTAGTTTCACTTATGTTACCAGACACATTAAAGGTCTTTAGCAGGACTCTGCATTTATTGTAGTTAAGTCTTGGGTACCTGTTTTGACTAAATTCTTGCATTGGGATATTGGCATTGGGATTGAATCATCACTGTATTGCTGGAGAGGTGGTTGAAGACTAAACGTGAATTGGAGGTTCTCAAAGCCAGCACCCTTGGCCATGAAAATTATTAAGTAGTTCTTCATAGTTAATACAGTGTTTTACAGCTCTAGGAGTCTCCTGAAAGCCTTATCCTGGCATACCTCTACATCAAGACAGTTTTGCTTTTCTGTCTCCACCTGCTGGTACCTGGCTGAGAGGCATGTACTTGAAACTAGAAGGTTAGGAGTTCTTAGACTAAATGAGTATTTTATGTCTCCTTAACTCAGTGTAATCACCTATTTGTAAAAACACTTGACATCATTTTATAACTTAGAATTTTTATAAACTTGTCCCATTACTTGAACATTTTTATTTGTACCATAAAAGGTGATGCTAAAATTATGTATTTCTTTACAGTCTCCAGTATATTTTGGGAAAATGGTAGTGTAGCTAATGTGTTTTTGGAGGAAACAGCAGTAAATCATTGAGAACTTTTGCTTTAAAAAAATAATTCAAAATGCTTCTAGTACCAGTGTGGTTATGTATATTTTGCACATATGTACTTGTGTGTTAGGCAGTGTCATAGCATTCATTTTTTGTTGCCCTTAGGCAAATGTTGTGTATCATAAGTTCTCTGCACCAAAAGTCTAAAATAACAGTTCTAACTTTGAGTACTAAAACTGAGTCTCTATTCATGTTATCTGCAGGTGAAATTCATGATACTAGGACATACTTTCTTAGAGAAAAAGATCAAAATACTTACCAGAGACTTCAGGAATTTTTTTTTTTTTAATTACTTTTACTCTTGAAAGCACAGCATATTTTGGTTTTCTCTTTCAGGAATGCTCTTCGGAGGATGAAAATTTTGAATATGCATTGATATTTTATTTTTGTTATGTATCTTAGTTTTTGGATTTTAATATGTTAGAACTGTAAAAGAAACATATGTCGAAACAGTGTAAGTTAATAACTGTGCTGGGCAGATGACCACAGTCTTTTCAAGCCAGAACTGAGATAATTAGTGCTGCTGATAGGATACTGATTATTACTTTGTTATTGTATACATGTATAAAAATAAAGTGGCAGTGAAAAGTTCCTCTGTAATGATTTGCTGCTTGTCTTCCTGTAGACTGGAGTGTATGAGTTAGCCACTTGTTTGCAGGTAACTAAGAGAAAAAAAAATCACCCTGTTTGCTTCCCCCCCACTCTTAATTCTATTTTGCAAATATATGGGTGAATTTGCAAGAGAAAAGAAATGTAAAAGTTTCTTTCTCAACTATAATCGTGGCTCTTCATCAGTCATCACTCTTCCTGCATTTTGTTCAAGAGGCTCTAATTGTCTGCATTTGGCAGGTTTAACACTTCCTGACAGAGAGGCTATTAAGGGGAAGTATTCTCGCATAACTGTCACAGGCAGGAACAAAGAACCTTCAAACTCAATGTGTGGAAACCACTAACGTTCCTAAATGACCCTTTTCATGC
>VXAU01000834.1:0-60474 GCA_013399695.1 Formicarius rufipectus | reverse complement strand
TTTTTTTAGTTCTCCCCCCCCCCCCCGCCCCCATAGATTTATCTCTTGTCTTAAAAACAATTGTTATTTGGAAAAATCTCATTAACAGATGTGACTGAAGTAAAAAGACTTAAAACTGATGTTGCTTTCAGGACTGCTTTGAACTTAACAAGCACCGATTTGTGGAGCAGACTAGCTAATGAAAGGAAATTAAATTTTCTGACAACTTCCCCTGCCAGCCCCCTTATTCTTCATGGGGCTGTTACTAGGTACTGAAGACTTTTAAAGAGGATTTTGTTTTATTATCGGACATAAATGAACCAGGTATGAACATTTCTTATGTATTTTTTTTAAAGTTCTGACCTGGGTGCTTTTAAAACGGATTGCCTTGAAAGCTTTAAAAATATCAGGTTTCAGTTTAATGTTCATAAGTCAGCCCCCATAGTTTCAGACACACTTAGCAGCTGGTGATTTCCAGACATTACTGCCTTCCATACAAATTTTTTAATGCATGTCATGGGATAGTATAAATATTAGCAAATTTGGATGGAATTTTCAAACTGAACCCATGCCACTGTAACTTAACCAATTTTCTTTGTAGTTTTGTATAATGGAATATGTTGTTATCAGTGGAAGAAACCAGAATTAACTACTGCAGGGGAAGTGATTTGGTTATTGAAAAGTAAGCAATTCGTGCCCTTTGTTTTTTATTCTCTGATTTTCCCAGTTCTTTTTTTCTGTACCAGGCTACGGTAGTATGAGACAGCTGAAGCAATAGGTGGCATCAACAAAAGGATTTTTAAAATTGTCGTCTGCTAGTAACGTGCTAACTCTTAAATGGAAACAATTATGGGTATCTTCTGCTTTCAGATACAGTTTAAAATGATGCATATAAGCTTTAGTCTGTCTTCAGAATGCAAAAGTTACAAAATTGAAACGCTTGTCTTCTTTCTTGAGTAAACAAAACAGATTTGTCTTTAAAGAAGTTGTGCAAAATTTTTTTTCTGTTCTTGAATTACTCCCAAACAATAGAGAATCAACTCCCCCTACTGACAGCAACCAGGAAAACACAAGAAATGTCTGTGAGGACAGAAACAAACTGGTAGTGGACAAACTTTAACGATCTGATTTATGGGCCACTATTGATTGTAAACTTCTAAATTCTAACATTAAATTCCTACAACTGCAGAAAATTATTTTGCGATCCTGATTGTGTTTCCTGTCAGCTGATTCCTCGTTGCTTTGAGTTTCTCAGTATACTAATGATGAGGTAGAATTTACATTCCACTTATGGTATTAATTTTACATTCCTCTGGCTGAAAAGGGTCAGAAGGTTGTAAAATCAAACATTAAATGAATCGGAGGAGACAGTAGTGCAATATATGACTGCCCTCAGGACACAGTGCAATGGCTGATGGGATTAACGTTGGGTCTCATTTCCTGCTTTTACAGGATGCAGATGAAGCTGTCAGAATTGCAAGGGAAATTGGTAAGTTCTTAAATTAGCTATGGTGGGATTTGTGTGCCTCTCAGCAGACATGGTTGACTAAATTGAATGTGTAATAAGTAATCCCTATAGAACAAATAATGTTTTAATAGTTTTTAAGTTCCCTGTTGCCTGTGGGGGTGGAAGAATCTAGGCATTAATGCCCTGTCTCTTAAATCATCACATTTTAGCTTTTCAAACTGGACTTCACAGGACAAGTGCAGCCATGATTTGTGGAAGGCATGTAATGTGCTGTAATGAGTAGCTCACTAAGGGAATTATTTCCAGGTATATCTGCAATTGGACATGATAGTCAGAAGTTAGGCATGGTATATTTTGCTTTATATGGAGACCGACACCACTGATGTTATGATTTTCATTCTTTATCAGTGTGTGGACCGCAATTAGCTTGAACATCATCCAGAGCACCAGCCTTTTTTCTGTGCTTACTGGAATAAAGTCACTATTCAGCTTCTGTGTATCTTACAGGATGGTGAAAAGAGCATAAGCAAACTGTCTGGGACTCATTTGATGAAGGTTAAATGTAATATGTTTAATGAGTTCTGGCTTTTATTTACTAAAGCTTATATTGGGGAAAATACTAAACCATATGCTTGAAATTACACATGTTCTTAAATGCTTTCTAGAAGAAGAATCTAAGGCAGTAAGATTTTTCTGATTTTCCTTGGGATTTTTCTTTCGTTTTCACTTTGAAACAGTAACCACTAGCAAGTATTTAGTTTATCACAGGTACATAATTCGAAGGAGGTATTGCATTTGAAACTTCTCGTGCTGATGTAACTGCGAATACATTTCACCTGTGTCAAAAGCTCTCTGGCTGTGCCGTATGTGTCAGATGCAAAGTGGAACTTGCACTGCTGCAGATGAACTCACAAGTGGAAATATGTTACACTGATTAAAAGTTAAATTGGAGCTTTTGCCCTGCACTGGTTAACTACCCTGAAACCTGTCAGTGTAGACTTGTCTGACTTCTAAGCTGACAGAATTAGGGCCAGTTTTTCTGTGGGCCTTTCTGTCCTTGTTGGGAAATCAGATGATCACTGATCACTGTCATGGGAGCAGAAACAAAAGGAAGAGGTTATCAACCAAATTGGAACATTCAAAAGAGCTCTAAATAAAGTTGGGTTTACTCCTGAATAAAGTTGCATGACTTTTTATTAATAAAATATTATGACTTTATTTCAGTTCAGTTTCTGTTCAGTGCTGTGTCTTGCTCTCCTGTTTTAAAGATTTCCTGCAAATATTTTTAAAGCAGTTTTGATGAATGTAAGTTTGAAGGCATGCAGTGGCTTTCTAGACACCCTTTAAAATTATTCTTGCTTAATTTACTTCTGGTGTTTTGTTGACTGGTTCCTGTCTTTGATATCAGCAGCACTTTGGAGGTCATTATATCAAGGCAGTCTTAAATATATAATATTAAAGTCAATTACAGACAGCTGGGTGGTGCTTTATCTTGATGGAAAAATCATGGAACTGTTTTGATACAAAAAAGGTTTGTACTATAATGCCATGTAGTGGAAGAAATGTCCTTTCTAGCTTTTTCCTCACATGTTTCAACCAGTTGATTAGTTTGGTTAAGCTTCAGTCTAATTGTGACTGCTGATCAGAATAAAACAGTGATTTTAATTTCAAAGGATCTAAAATGGGATGAAATTTTAATCTCTTGTGTATATAATGCATTTGCCTTTATATATAAAGCACTTGATATGCAATGGAATACTTTCAAATTGTTTTTAATTTCACTTACCCGGAGTCCTGGTCTCTGAGATAATAACTGTGGGTCAGCACTTAAAACAGTAAAACACTGTGTAAAGCTCTTTTGCTGTCTGTACTTTTATCCTACTTCTTCCTGCTCTGTTCAGGCCAAAGATCCAGTAGTAGTTAAGCATTGACACTTCAGGGTTGAGAACCTTGTCTTTACCTGTTTCAGTGGCTATTATTTATGGATACAAATTCTCTAGATATGGTAGTAAAACCTTATTTTGGCCTTGATTTGAGATGTGCTTTTTCTGAGTTATCGTAGAGAACGTGTCAGAGATACTAGGCTAAATCAGGGATTGGAAGAAATTCAGGCACAAATTGCTGTATAGGCTCCCTTCTGCAGTCTTCCTTCTCTATTTTTTGGTGTGGGCGGTTCTCTTGTGGTCCTTTTGGTGCTGCTTTAATTACATTGGCTTTTTTCCCATGCCGCTTTTAGGTCTGTTTGTGAAGTTGTGCATTAAGAACTGTTGGCTTCTTGAATTCTGAAGCATTGATGAAACTCCAGGAAGTTTTATTCCTCTGCTTGAAAGGATTGAACAGCTATGAAGTGTAATTGGTTAAACTAAATGAAAGTCTGTCCAAAACTGAAGAAGTGAAAAAGATGTTGTCGTGTTTCATTTGACATGGGTTTAGTTAGTGCTGGCTTTTCAATAATGGATAGTGAAAAGAATCTGGTATTGGTACATGCAATATTGCTCAAACTGATATTGTACAATCAGCCCTGTGGTCTGCTACCTGAAACTTTACAAAAATAGTTAAATGGCATCTATAAAAACATGGTAGTCAAGGGGGAGAGGGGGAACTAACAGCCATGGGACACTAGAAGGTTTTTTACCATTTAGAATCTCCTATTTAACAGCAAAAACAAGATCTTCAAAGAGCTTCTTGCTTTCTCAAGTTTCTAGACCCATCACAAGGATGTAAAACTGTAGAACAACAGTAGCTTTTAATCTCGCATGCAATTTTAATTTCTTGTGAATTGGTATCTGATTTGAAGGACGGATTGAAAACCTAACACATACTCAAAAATGTGCCTGCTTTGTGTGAGACTCTTCACTGCTGTTGTTGTGGGGACTTATAAATGCTGTTAGAAATTGTTTGCATGCCTCTACCTTCTCACAACTAATGCAACCAATCCATGTGAATATGCTTAATCAGTTCTGATTGCCACTGAATAGCACAAAAGTGGTTAGGAGAGTGACGAGTAATCCTGATCCCAGCATCCTGTACTCAATATGTATGCAAAACTTAAATTTTGCAAAGCCTTCCTTTCAATCTTTGGTATTGGCTAAAGGGCCGCTCTTCATCTTGGTTCAGTGCCCCTGAGAGCATAGAGTATGTAAAGGCATATTTGAGCAAAAGCTCAAGTACCCTTATTTTCAGGGGACTGGCTGATTTACATCCTTACATCCTAGGGGTTGCAATTTCCCTTCTCAACCTAAAAAGTAGTATGTATCTTTTCAAAACAAGCCTTCCTTTGATTTTTTTTTTTTTTTTTTTTAAATTTTATTTTACTTTGAATTATATTGTGGCTCTCTGGAATCTTTAGCTACCTTGCATACAAGTGTATATTGTGGCTCTCTGGAATCTTTAGCTACCTTGCATACAAGTGTATATTGTGGCTCTCTGGAATCTTTAGCTACCTTGCATACAAGTGTGCTTGACATATAATGACTATAAAAGGTGGGAGGGAGCGGAAGCACAGTGGTCCTACTCTTGGAGAATGATACTGATAATACATGTATCCTATCTGATAATTTAAATGTTATCTGAACTACATCTTGTAGCACATAAAGACTCACCAAGGCTCACTGTCAAAAAGCATATTTTGCTTTTGAAACTAAAGAACAGTAAATTGGGACTAGACTCTGCTAAAGAATTAAAATCAGCAAAGCATTCAAGAGACTGATATTGTTAGACTGAAATTGTTAGCGTGACTAATGATGAATTTTTTCAAGAACACGTAATACTAAATAACTTTAGGTCATGGAAATTGCTGTAGTGAGTTTCTCATAAATAAGGGTTGAAGCAATGCTTCTTTCAAAGTATCAATCTTGCAGCCTCTTAGGTTGGAGTCTCCAAATGGTGATAGTGTTGCCAGAGGTTTAAGTTCGCTTGTATTATCCCGATATATATAATAACATATGCTGCATTTAATGAAAATTAGTTGAACTTCACTGTTGCTGCACGCAGTGTAGTATTATTTTGCCTTTACCCTTTAATCTCTGGGATTGTGGAGGCCTTGAAAGTATTTAATAGTTCTGGATCAAACCCATTCTTACTCTGTGACTTACCCTCTATTCCTCTATGTGCAGTATCAGATTTCATCAGAAGATCTAAGAGGGAGTCCAGAAAGGTTATTTGCATGGCTCTGTTTGGTCTTACTCTTATACCTAATAACTAGAGATCACTTGAGACTTCAAAGCATAAAGATTTGTAGCCTTTTGGTCATCCATGTCTCTAGGAAGTTTGGTTTGTGCTCTACATAAGCTTAATTATTACCTCTCTACAGCTTTCAGCTACATGCATCCATTACAGCATGGGGTTTCACAATCTAATAATGTGTTATGTTGGAAACTATTTCATTGATTTTTTTTTTTTCCCCCCCCAGTTTCTTTGTTAATTTAATGTTCTCTTGTACTGTTGCTGCTTTTCTGTCTTTCAATCAACACTGCTGATTCTTAAGCTTGTATCATGTCTTTTTTTGGTGTCCATTTCAGTCTTTTTAAGAAAAAGCTTTTCCAGATCTTGCTGGATTTAATTATTTTCTCCTGAACCTCCTTTCAAGGTAGATGATTGTGAGGAGGAGGCAGGTGTATTGTATTGCTGTCTTTTGACAGAGGAAGAGTAGATTTACATTCTAGAAAGAAACTGTAAACACCAGTCACACATGTGATAGCAGACTGTACTGCTCCTAGGAACCATAGTCAAATGTGTCTTTCTGTGCCCAGATCAAAGCCTTTTACAGAACGTATCTTCAGTTTGCAAGGACTAATAGACTTTTCTTGCCAGATGATAGCAGCTGGTTTAATATGTGTCTTAATGTAGTGACTTTGATTAAACATACTGGAGACCAAAGGCATGAAGAATTTTCTGCTATCTTAGAAACATTAAAAACTTTTTAATCAGATCCTTGATTTTTCAGTTTTCTGTATGTTCATATGGAGAAAGGTGGAGTTTTCTGATATGAAGAAATTGTTTCAGGAAGTTGCTTTAAATGGAAATATTGTACTAAAAGATAAACACTCATTATCATTTCTAAATCTTCTAAATTACTAAATATGCTTTGAAAGTGTGTATTTTGTTACTGTATTTTTCAGTCTTTCAGAGGACGAAAGTCCTGGCTCATATCCATATTATGGTATCTTGTTCTCAGAATTGAATACTGCCAGTAAGGTACAATGCTGTGAGATTATACTGCTCATTTTTTCTTATCACTTGTCCGTTTGGGGAAAATAATTTTTTATTGTTAAAAAAAAAGTAATAATCTATTTTCTGCTCTTGAGATGCTGTGTTATTTAAAACATACTGCACCAGAAATGTTGATAAAATACAAATTTGCCTTTTTAATCTCTTGACTATTAATTTATGATGATCTGCTTATTTTTCCTATTATTTTTTCCAAATATTTTTGTCACAGCTTTATTTCAGTAGCTGCAAAGGAACAAAATTCTGTTCCTAAAGAGATGTGAGCTTAAAAAGGTCAAATGCTTTATTCATAAATCACTTTGTTTCTTGGGAATAATTAATTCAGGTTTTTTTTTTTGGTCTAAATGAATTAGAGAAGACAACCTTTCTTGGGTTTAGAAATTACTGCATTGACAGCTAAGTTTTGAAAAGAAAAATTTCTCTTCTGTTCTCCCTCCAAACAAAGTGTTTTAATAAACGAAGTTATTGTCTACTGGCTTTATTGGACATGTGGTCAGTTGTCATGTTCCTCTGACCAACTGAACAAAGTTTGAACTTCTGTCTAATTGTTCCCCGCTGTTAGGCTACCCTGTCATGATCAAGGCCTCAGCAGGTGGTGGTGGGAAAGGCATGCGAATCGCTTGGGATGATGAAGAGACCAGGTGAGATGCTGTCCAAAAGCTTGCCTTGATGAATGCTGCAGTTACCAAAGTCCCATTAAGCTGCTGTGAGCTGACAGTTAAGCAGATATGAAATGTTAGACAGAGAAATTGGATATTATTTGGTTTCCTCCCTTTCAATAGTGAATGGTATACTTTAGAAGTTTGCACGTGCCTAATTCAAATTAATTCTTGCATAAATCTTACAAAACATCATCCATTAGTTTGAGTAAAAACCCAGCACTTACAATTTCCTTTAATCCAATGTGAGACTGTAAATTTAGAGTGTAAATAACATGTTGCTGTATGCCTTTCAGAATGCTGATTTATTAATTGTCTCTGTTAGCGAGAATATTTATTGGCCCTGATTTGCAAACATTAATGCATGCCATTAGTTCTGTTAAAGTTGATGAGACTGATAATTCATGTGTGGAAACATACGGTGTTACCAGAATGTGCTCTAATAAATTGCATACTTCAGTGTTTAAAATATTTATCTCAGCAAACTATTGTGCTTTTGTCTGTTTTGAAATAACATTTGTTTAAACACAGACTTTTTCATGTCTTTTAGTGGCTGTCTGAATGCTGAACAGTTCATGATGCTTGTTGATTTTGAAGTTTTACAATCTATTCTCAACTCCATGTGCCACTGATCTTATGGAAAAATATATTTTCTGATTTTT
Organism: Formicarius rufipectus; assembly: GCA_013399695.1. NCBI lineage: Eukaryota > Metazoa > Chordata > Aves > Passeriformes > Formicariidae > Formicarius > Formicarius rufipectus. The sequence goes on along the minus strand of VXAU01000834.1, from coordinate 52,477 downwards.
AAAAGACTTGTAATAGAAAGCCTATGTGATCCAAAATAACCTAAATGTTTTCCTTTACACACAGAGAGAGCAGCACATGTGCTGGAATCAACTCAAAGTACACCTGAAATTTTCATTGATTTAATTTAATCACTTGCAAGATTTCCCTGTCACCTATTAAATTTTTGTTTACCAAAACCTAAAAACTGGATAAAAGAACAATGAATGTCTAGCAGTTAAATTTCAGATTTAAAGAAGACATGTTGGGCTTATTTATACCTTGCTTCCTCTAGTCAATTTGTATTCAAATCTAAATAGGAAAAGTTGTGCATCAGAATTAAGACCTAGAACAACCTGCTTTCTCTTACAGGGGTGCTTCATTCTTACTACTTTAGAATCCAAAATTACTGCCTTGATCTTTTTCAGGCAGTAATTGCATCTGTTGGACTTGAAAGCAAGACATGAGTTTCTTGTTTGTTCGGAAAGGGAGCAAGGGAGCTTGATTCAAGTTAAAGTGGATCTACAATAATCGTTACCACTTTGTCGTGGAGAAGAGTTGTGGTTACTGTTTAGAAAGTCACCTGGTAAAGCTGATTGTATCAGGAGAAACTAGATAGGGATATTGTTTTACATACATTAGAATATTTCTAAATTCATTTAGTGGTATTACTTTGACTCCAGGCTATTTAATGATGATAGTTTGAGTTGCTTGCCTTGTTTGTGGAAAGCCTTTGAATCATAAAACATCCTGAATTGGAAGGGACCCACAAAGATTGAGTCCAGCAGCATTCTGAAGTATCATTCAGCTCATTATTTACCAGTGGTGTTCTTTTAATAATCCTCTTGGTTAGTTATGCAAACCTTGTCTTTATAATGTAATATTAAAGTAAAATCTAAAAGGTGCTAAGAGAAGGAGCACTGAGTCATGGATCAACACTGCTTACTGATTCTATGTTAAGGAGAAATGCTTATTTTAACATTGATGAGTAGGCAAAATTAAGTTGGCAAAATACTTGTTGCAGAAGGATAAAAGTGAGATTTAAGAGAACTTGAAGACAGATTTGCTTTGCACTTAAAAGTGAAGTAGAGCATTTGGGTCTCTCTTCCAGTCTGTGCTGAAAAAAATACCTGTGAGATCATAAGTGATGATTTGTACATATCCATTAGCTGTGTTATAGAACTAACATTGTTCCTTTTTATGTGTCCAGAGAAGAACACCTGACTGAGTGTTTTGAAGGTGACTCAGCTTGTTAGTGACAAGACAATGTATCTATAGTTTTAATATTGCATTAAAAGTTGTTGATCTCATGTATAGTCCTGCTGCATCCAGATCCATGTACTCCTTAAAATAAACCATTTTTCAGCTGTGGGCAGACTCTGAAAAGCCAGTATCTGAATGGCCTTTTGCATTTCAGGGTTTGTAGATGCAAGGCGAGTGTGAAGAACTGTTGGTAATATTTTGATTTGTAAACTTGTTTTGGCTTTGTCTAATGAGATTAATTTAAAATATAACTTGAAACAAAAAGCCTGTATATAGAATCATACAATACCCTGAATTGGAAGGGACCCACAAGGATTGAATCCAACGCCTGACTCTATAGAGGACCATCCCTGAGTCACACCATCCGCCTGAGAGCATTGTCCAAATGATTCATGAGCTCTGTCAGGCTTGGTGCTGAGACCACTTTCCTGGAGAGCCTCTTCCAGGGCCCAGCCCCACTGTGTGGATGAAGAACCTTTTTCCAATATCCAACGTAAGTCTCTCCTGCCACAGCTTCAGGCCATTCCCTCAGTTCCTGTCACTGGTCACCACAGAGAAGAGATCAGTGCCTGTCCCTCCTCTTCCCCTCACAAGGAAGCTATAACTGCAGTGAGGTCTCCCTTCAGTCTCCCCTTCTCCAGGCTGAACAGACCAAGTGCCCTCAGCTGCTCTTCATACAGCTTCCCCTCAAGGCTCTTCACCATCTCTGTTCCCCTCCTTTGGATGCTGTTACAACAGTGCTCTTATGGCTTGTAACCATTGTAACTAAATCTTTAGGCTTCATGGCTTCAAATGGCAGCTCTGAAAAGGAATTAATTTCAGGAGTCTATTGTCTTCAAAGAACAGATTGAAATTTTCTGGTTGTGATGGATCTTTGTACATAAAGATACTGTAGGTTCAGTATTGGAGGTTGTACAGGAGCTACTGGCTCTTGTTTTAAACTATAAATTTGCAGATAGAAATTAGTTTCTCTAGCTAGTTAGCTTCAGCTGCAAACATGATACCCTCTAAGTTGGCAACTTGTACTAAATTATCTTCTAGCAATTACCTTTGAGAAATTTGGAACTTTTGCTAATACCCTTCCCCCTCACTGTCTCACCTTCTGTAACTTTTCCTATATACTGAAATCTTCCATGTTTAGTGAGTATCTGTTTTGAAAGTTTTCATCAAGGCAGCTTCCAGTAACAGGTATTTAGAGAAAGAAAAGATTTGCCTTTTAACTTATAATAACAGGAAAATGTAAATTAGCCTGTTGCTTAAATTCTTTCTTGGTGCTTATGCCAATTTTATGAACGCAAGTCAAACATCTGCTCTCAGATTCCAAGAACATCTTATAATTTCTATTCCATGGTACTATGCTGTGTTTACTTCTGCTGTTCCACAGTTTTTGCTTTTCACTGGGGTGGTACAGCAGGATGGGTGGGGGTTTCTGTAGTCTGCAATAATTTTCTGCTGTTTCCCGCCCTTCTTTAGAAACATCAGTTGAAATGTGGTGTGATGTGTGGGTGTTGTGTCCATTCCTCCCCCTGCCCTCACCCTCCAGAATGATGTAATCTTCCAGTGACTCTGACGAAATGAGCAGTGGAACTGGAAGAAGTTAATAACAAGGTGGGATAATATGTAACATATCATCCTGAATCCCCTACCTCCTAAGTAGAGGAATATTAAGAGGACAGTGCTTTAAAGAACTGAACAACATTACCTATAGCAAGCCTGTACATTGAGTTTTTGTCTTCCCAAGGCATTTGTCATCTCAAACTACTGTGTAGAAATGGGAGTGTATAGGTTTGACATCCTTGGTCTGTTCTCCACAGGTATGTGCATTTCAGGTAAGGGGAAGGAATAAATTGGATGAGTGAAGAATGGTGTTTCCTAAAAAGTTTTTTTTTCCTTTTAAAAAAAACAAAAAAAAACCCCCAACAAACCAACAAAACAAACAAACAAAAAACAACAACAATAAAAAAACAAATGCTGATTTCCATGCCAGTTACATGTCTGAACATATGTAAAATACTGTGACTAGGTAACTTCAGGGTTTTTTTATTAATTTATTTATTTTTAATTTGCATTCAGACTGAAGCAATGGATATTGGTTTTGTGTGTAAAATCAAACACCATTTCAATATTTATTGGTTGCTTAACTTAGCAGTCATAGTTTTAGAGGGCTTCTGCTGTACGAATGGCCTTGACAAGAAGAAACTGTTCTCTTACTATTTAGTGATACTTGAAATATTGAGTAATGACTGCAGTCTTTTGTGACTGACTGCCTCCAAAGAAAGTTGTTTTAATTAAAGCAGCAATGCTGATCTCAGAGCTGGAGGCAGAAAGTTGACATGGCTCTCTTACTTCAGACAACCCACAGGAAGGCTTGTGGCAAGATCAGTAGTGCTTTTCTACAACTTAGCCTTCACTGTGAATAAACGTACTGTGGGGAGGGGACCCTTGGCGACATCCTGGTTTTCCCCTTACAGAATCATGCATGTTTGAAGGGATCTAGTCATCTCATCCAGCTTCATTCTCTTAATAGCATCAGCACTCTGTTTGAAGCTGATTACTCTGGTCTTTGCCCTTTGGGATTACACAACCTCCCTAAACAGGCCTATTCTGCTTCTCCATTCTTTCCAGTAATCTTTTTCCTCACATACGGTTGGAAACTTCCCATGTCATTTTATGGCCACTGTCTCATTTTTCTGCTATGTGTTGCAATAAAGAGGTTGGCTTCATTGTCTTTGAAAACTCCTCTGCAATGCTGCTATTGAATGTCTGTTAAAGCCTTGCTGTGTTTCAGGTTCCATAAACCTAGCTCTGACCATCCTGCTTGAGTTTATCAACATCTTTGAGTGCTGGATGTGTCCAAAACTGGGTGCAGCAGGTCTGAATAGGTACTGAGCAGGTCTGACAGGTGCTGAATGAAGGAGAGTAATTGCTGCTGTTGGTCTGTGCAGCTGATGCAGCCCAGTGTTTCATTGGCCTTCATTACTGCCAGGCGTGCTGCTCACTCGCATTGCAGCCTGTTATCCTGCAGGATACCCAAGTAAACTTAAGCAGCCAGTCAGTTCCACAGCCTGTAGCAATGCAGGGGTGTTTATTTTGTGCTAGGTACAGGACTCTCCTTCTGTTCTTGTGGAAATTCATGAGGTTTTTGTGAATCCAGTTGTGTGTGAGAGACTAGGTCTCTGAAATGCTGCCTTACTCGTGAGTATATTGATGTACAGCAGTTTTAGCATGAGTCACAGACTGGTGATGTTACATTTCAGGACAATAATATAGTGCCAGTTTTTCCCCCCATATAGTTTGCTCTTCTGCTACTGGTAATTCCTCTTCCTCAGCCCATCTAATATCTGTGTTAAAGTTGTCCCCAATTTTCATCAGAAACCTTCCTGCTTATGGTCTTCTGTGTTCTTGATCCAACAGATGTCAGGGAGGTTAGTTTCCTGTTAAAAAACCCTCAACAACCAAACAGACCACACCCCCATCCCCAAACCGTGAACAAGTCAACCCCCTACCTCCTCTAACCCACAGCCCCAAAACCGCAAACCAAAACCACACAAAACCTCAAGGTCTTGAAAGCTTTGATTTGCTTAAAGAAGAATTTGTCCCATTTGTCAGATTGAGCACGTGAACTGTTAAGAAATTTGTGCTGCAGTATTACCTTTACTGGCCTCTTCCTTATTCCATACCTTCAAGCTCCTATCTTGCACTTTCTGAAGAAGCGTTCCATATATTTGACATACCCTTTCTACTGCTTGTGTTAGTAATTGGGTATCCGTTCATGGCAGCACAGAAGTTGTGTGACTATATTAGCTGTTCTCAGGATGTTGCAGTTCTGTGTCTACATGCTGGCTCTGCCCCCTGTTTGTTTACTTTGTTACCTTTATGTACAGCAGCTTGAGGTGGACATCTTGAGTTTAATTTTTTTTTTTTCCTTTTTGCCCCTCCCCACTCTTGCTGCCTCCTGAGGAGTGACAATAGTATTCCCTGCTTGCCTTAAGCAGAGACTGTGGCGGCCTTTCATCCAGGGATTGAGAAACTGATAGCAGAAGGTAATGGAAACACCTGAAAGCAGCAAATCTGCATACAGAACAAAAAAAGTCTGCCACTAAAAGTTAGTGAGAACCTAAGAAAAATCTGAATTCAACCCTGTTGTCAAAACTACCTCTACCACTGTACCACTGCCTCCTCCTTATGAGCAACTACCAAAAGTGTCTCCTGCCAAAGCCCCTTTGCTGCTGCTGTTTTCTCTGCTTTCATACCAGCTCAGCTAGTATGCCTGTAGTGTGGGGTGCCCTGGAGTGCCTAAGGGACAGCCCGCCCTCCTCTCTCTCTGCCCCTTCGTTTAGTGCAGACGGCTGCAATGAACGACTGAAGATGACTGTGTTAGTAGGTGGGCAGTGTTTGAAGTGTGGATCTGTGCTCAGGAATCTTCTTGTTTACTTTGAGTGGTAGTATCAATGATGTTTGAGCTAGAGGTATCAGTGGTGATCTTTGTATAGGTGAGGCACATCAGCCTGAATGACTGTGCCTTGTCAAACATAGGGGCTGGATTAGGCTGCAGAAAGCATGTTACTTGTATGGTAAACTGTACATGGGCCTAACCATTAAACTCATGTTTCCCTGTACTGAGTTCCCATGCCCTTCTTTTCTGGGGTTAGCATGAGCAGGGAAGTTTTGGACATGGGTGCATGTATCACTACAGTTGTGCTGTGTCTTCATTGCCGTGGGACTTCAAAGACAAATATTCTTATAGCTTTAATAGCTGGGTATGTATTTATTTGTAATATTCATACATCTCCATTTGGTTAGTATGGTATCTATGGAAAGCGAAGTGTACTTATATTAATTTTTATCACTGGATAAATGCAACTGCACGGTTTTATAAGATACAAATGAAGTCAGAATACCTGAGATATTTGTTCCTGTTATATATTGTTTAAAAACATTGCAGATGTATGGATTAGATAATTAGGTAAGTGCGTTCTTTAACAAGTATTGCAGTTTAGATTTCTAATTAGTGCATACTTCAGTGAAAGAAAAGGTCAGTTGTGAATATTTCTGCATAAAACTGTGTGACATCAGAATGTTTCCAAAACAAAACAGTGCCTTTGATATAGGAGCTAAAATAACTGTAAATCTGTTTCAGTAGAAACAGATGTGTATGGCTGTTTGTTGCATCACCTTAGTTGTTTGGACAGATCAGGTCACAAATTTTGATGTCCCTTTTTGTCTTTATTAAGTAATTCAATATGTTGGAGTTAAACATGAGTTTAGGAAAGCATTTAGTATTTTCTCTAGAAATTATAGCATGCACTATTGCACAATTTTGAAAGAAGGTGGAGATATACTTTTACAGTAAAAAGATGTGTATATTTAAATTTACTTATTTTGTGATTCTGTTGTCTGGGTTTTGTTTGTGGAATTCAACTACAGTCAAGAAGTGGAAAGTGTGGAAACTTCAACTCAGTTGTTCTGTAGTTCTTACTCTGGGCTCATATGTCAGGGAGGCTGTGTTTCCTGCAAAAAGTTAGACCAGACTTTCAAGATTATCAACATAAATTGGACTAATATGCCAGTTACAAAGCCTGTAGAAAGCTTCAGTGAAGCCTTTGGGTCACAGCATTATCCTCTCTTTCACACTGAGAAAGCTGTCCGTGAAATTTTTCATCAGGTTATGACCCAAAGGGTATTCTTTGTCATGAAAAAAAAAGAAAAAAAGATAACTACTGTGTCTTGCAATCTTTGTTTGAGTAATTACATATGTAAAAGAGAAAACAGAGAAGCATATGGAATGCTTCATGTAACACTCATACCTTAATGCATGGAAAAACTTGTAGTACGACTGGTATACTCTATAAAGTGAATTATTCCATCTTGAGGTTGTGCATTCAGTGATAGGATTTTCAATGTCTGAAATACTATATATGCAGTTCTTTAATATGCAACTAACCTCTGCTATTCTTGAGTATTAAGAGGGCTGTCTGACTTAAGTAATGGTGAGCTTCACCTTTACTTCTGTATAACAAGTGCTTTGTAATTACTGGGTTTAAAAATTGTATTTCTTTATCACTTTAGCAGAAGAAAGTACCAACAAAGAAAATTAATATGAATAATTGTTATAAATGCTTGGACTTGTTAAACACAGATATTTTCTGTGCTTTCAGAATGTTTTGTACTGTATTTGTTGTTTTGGGCTTTTTTTAGTCTTTGTAAGAAAAACAAGATAAAAGGGATACTCATTACAAAATCAAATGCAAATGGTAAAACTTGATTTTTGGATGTGTGCATGTTCATTGATGAAGTCTGCTAGATGACTGAAATGAATAAATATTCCTTCTTATATGCTTCAGGACCTGATCTAACTTTTTAAATGCATTTTTTTTCCTTATTTAAGGGAAGGTTTTAGGTTTTCATCTCAAGAAGCTGCTTCAAGTTTTGGTGATGATCGCTTGCTGATAGAAAAGTTCATTGATAACCCTCGTCACATAGAGATCCAGGTTTGTACTATTATTATTACTACTACTACTATTAATTATTATGTGTTTATTTAATAATGTTTGAACTCATAAATGAATCAAAGTTCAAAACATTTCAAACACTCCCTGAAAAAGGCCTCGAGTCTTGTGTTTTCCGGTGTCTTGGGTCATTGCTCAAACTACATGGCTATCATGTACAATACAGCCTTCCTGTTTTTATTCTCTAGCCTTTCTGTAGCAGGAAGACTGTGAACTGTGTTCAGTTTGTTGAGGGAGGAAAAGAAAAGCTATAGGCATCTGTCCTGAGGGCTGGAGCTTTAACTCTGGATCCTATTGGAGTGCTTGAGTGTGGCAGAGTATGTAGGATTTCAAGCACCGCCATTCTTAACATTTTACTTGAGAAGTCTATGTGGTTTTGTCAGTATTTTAGGTTCTGTTCTGAAGTATCTAATGCTCCCTGGGAACTCAGGATTTGTCCCATTTTGGGCACTTTGGTTCAAAAATCTGTTGTATTCTCTTTAACTTCTGTATTGTAACCATTTATGTATTATATTGGATTTAGTGTTAAGTCTGATATGCTAATGCAGAACAGAAGTTGTTTCTTTTAGACACTAACAAAATTATGATTTCAGAATACTCATTTTGTTTGATTTTATGTGGGCACCTGAGTTATATTCCTGAGTAGCTTTGGGAGAATATTTCCTGACATGAAAAAACTGCATGGCTTTTGTTTTGTTTAGTGAGAGCCTGAAGTAGCTCAATGACTGAGTGAAACAACAGTAGATTTGATAGTGTGGAATTATTTGTAAGAGAGAAATATTTAACATTTTTTAGTCCACCAGATATGTGCCCTTTGCCTGATACTTTCTATGTTTTTATTTATTTTATGTACACAGGCTAACATATTGCATTTCATAGAACTGTAGGATAGTTTGCGTTGGAAGGGACCTTTAAAGATGATCTAGTCCAACCCCTCTGCCGTGAACAGGGACATCTTTAACTAGATCAAGTTGCTCAAAGCCCTGTGCAACTTGACCTTAATGTTTCCAGGGTTGGGTTATCTACCACCTCCCTGTTTGAGTGTTTCACCATTCTCATAGGAAAAAAAAAATTCTGCCTTATATCTAGTCTAAATTTATTGTCTTGTAGTTTAAAGTCATTACCCCTTGTTTTGTCACTGTAAACTCTGATAAAAGTTTGTCTCTATCTTTCTTTGTCGAAGCACTGAAAGGCTAAAAGTGGGTTTCCCTGAAGCCTTCTCTTCTCCAGGCTGAACAACCCATTTTATCTCAGCCTTTCCTCATAGGAGAGATGTTTAGTCCCTCTGAGCATTTTGTGGCCCTCCTCTGGACCTGTTCCAACAGGTCAGTGTCTTTCCTGTACAGAGGACTCCAGAGATGGATGTAGTACTCCAGATGGGGTCTTATCAGAGAGCAGTAGAGGGGGAGAAGTGAAGAAGAAGAAACAGTGAAATAAAGAAACAGTTTGTAAACAGCTAAATGAAGAAACTAAAAATGGAACTTAATCCCCACATTATTCTCTTTCAAAGGTGCATGGAAAGGCATATAGTAAACTCTTAAGTGTCAGTATTGATCTTAGTTACAAAAGAGGTCAGATTGCTTGAGCATCTTTCTGTATTCTCCTGCTGTGGCTAATAATATTTGGCTACTTAAGTCCTATTTTTTGTGTGTGTGTATGCAAATCAGTGCATCTTAAAGATCTGTTTCCTTCAGTGCTAACAGATATGGGAGCTTCAGCAGGTTCTTCAATGACGGAAGTTAGATGAGATTGATTCCTCCATACTTCCATGAGTTGGGGGATGATTCTATGTTGTTTCAATTCCTTTGGGATTAAAAAGAGTTACCTCAAAAATTAGGTAGTACTGTATTTAAGGACTGTTAAATAATTTCACTTAGAGTAAACAAAATGTCTTTGCTATTAATAATTTATAGTTGTATTTATAATAAGTGTACAGTGAATGTTATTTTCCTTACACAAACACTTTGATGGTACCTTTTAACAATATCATAGCATATAATTTTAACCTCATGTTCTAGTTGGCTTTAGGATGTTGACCTTGGTTCATTTTCAAACTGCTGAATATACAAACAATTTGAGACCAGATGCCAAATATTTATTACTTTAGCAGTAGCTTTTAAATAGAATTTTTTTTAGTGTTCTCATATTTCTCTAAAGCATTGGTACTTAAAATTCTTAAATAAGGAGTTTCCTGTATGTAGCTATAAAACAATCACTTTGTAAAACATGAGAAAAAACTAAAACAATTAACAGGAAAATCAAGTCCAAATAGACTTTATGCTTGAACTGATTTGAAGATTTTTTTTCTCCTGAATATCTGATGAAAAGGACCCGAGTTTAAAGTAAGAGTACATGGAGTGTCTATTACTTGGCTAAATAGCAATCCTATAACTGGAAATAGAACTTAGATGAATCATGTAGGAGAGGTTTTGCTACGTAACATTTAATTATTTTTGTATATATATGTACATAGCATATACTAATATTGTAATCATCTAATCCCACAAAACAGGACATTTTTCTTTCAGAAATACTTGGATATGTAAAAAAAAAAAAAAAGAGGCACCCCAAAAAACCCCAAACAAACAAAAAACCGCAAACAAACAAACAAAAAACCACCAAAAAACCAAACCATAGCTGTGAGATGCATTTTTAGTAAGATCTGTACTGGAATCTCATGTCATCTCAGAGATGATGATTTCATTACTCTGCAAATATCTTCTGAAATACAATTGTTATATGATTAGTTTCTGATAAGGCAAACAGTGGACCTGGAATTAAAATAAAGGATTAATGCTAGATAGTGTTGGCTTATTCTATTTATAATTACCATCTCATAGTACATGTTCACACCTGTCTCTGAACCATATTAAATAATAATTGAAAAACATTTAATTTAAGATCCAAGTTGCCGAAATGTAGTAGGATATGAGAGATGTCCTGAAGTGAAAGAAAATATTTACTACTTGGATTGAGAAATTTTATCCTCTTCAGACAGAGAGAGAGAGAGGGGAGGAGCACAGGAACTCATTTTTATTGAAAAATTCCAGAACTCTTTTGATCATTTGTTTTGGTGAAGCTGAATTCTGTTGAAAGTTAGAGGCTTTCTTGCAGTGGAACAGAAATGCTCAGAGGGAATGATTCTACTTTACAGGAAAGTGATTTTTCCATTGATTTCCGTGGTATACTGTATAGATTTTAATATTTTAAAAAAAAGCCAAGACCTACTCAAAAAATCTTCAGACCTCCCAAATGAGTTTCTGTAGAGCTCCACTCATCTCGATTGCATGGGTGCAGTGTTGGGTAGGAAGTACCTGGGTGTTGTTGGTTTTTTGTTTGTTTTGTCTTTGTGCTGAGTCCGCAGTTAGGGAATTTGCCAGTTGGCTGGAGCACCCTGGTGGTGTTGCTGCTGCTGCTAAACCTTCCCCTACATAGGGAAGAGGGTTCTGGGACATGCTGTAGTTTAGGAAATTCTGAAGTTGTTAATCATCTAGAACTCTTTGAAGGGGCTTCCCCCTCCCCGCTCCACCACTAGACAGCTCCATAAATTTATGGGAGTATAACAGAATTTCTGAGGAAAAAACTACATCTGATCCTCCAAGGCGTAGAGCACCCTGGATCTGATGCTGCACAGCACATATGAGTTGTCTTCATGAGTTTGCTGCCTCATTTTCAGTCACATCTACCCGGATTATTCACGCCTCAGCAGCCATTGGTGTCATAGATGCAGGAATTCATCTTGCCTAGTGCCATACTCACTCTGTGGTGCTAAAAGGAATAATAAATAATACAGATTCATTGTCACAAATATGAGTAGATATGGTTGAGCTCACACAGTTTGAGGAAGATTGTCTCCTTGTTTTATCGTGTTGGTTTTCCATGTAGAACTGCGCTATTAAGGAATGAAGCATGAATATTGGCAAGGGTTCCCGCAGATCAGAGTAGGAAGATAGATGAAAAAAAAAATGGGTTAGAGGGAAAATTTTATACGGAAAAAAGGGAGCAGGTGTGGTCTGTGATGAAAGAAATTGTTCCAAGAATAAGTGTAGAGTATAACATCATAAGACTGGAAGAACTCTACTTGAATCCTCAAATCCAGTATCTGGATATTGGAAATGGCTGCACCATACCATCAATATCATAAAGGGACAGAGTTCCTTTTCTTTCTTCTCCCTCTGGTTTGAAGTTGTGGAATCATTTTCTTCTGTGCTGAACTTGTGTAGTTTTTTTCTAGTGTGTAATTTAGGTAGTTGGATCTGGGTACTTGATTCTCTTCCATGAATGGAAACTGCAACCAAGAATTGTAGTTGATGCCTGATTTAAAAAAAAAATAATTCCTTGAAAACACTGCTTTCATTTTCTTTGAAAGTACTGTAGAAGTTGCTAATTATCTTTTCCTTAATAAAAGATAGCAAAGTTTCTGAAGATTTGTTTTTTCTTCATTAAAGACAAGGCACTGTGGTTTGCCTACTAAGAAAGCTTCAGTAATCATTCTTTCTGAAAACTTTTTTGTGTAATTCAGAAGCAAAATTTGGCATCCTCGGAGATTTTTTGCTTCTTTGTTGGCACAAAATTTTGCCTAACAATGTTTTTGTAATTTCATTATGGAATACAAACTTAAAATGCTTGAAAATGTAGTTTTAATCTTATTTCATTCTTTTTTAATAAGTCCCTAAAAATTCAGAAATTATATTTTGAAGTGAGTGTTTTTATGCCAGGTGCAAACTCTATGTAGAGGCTTTATAATGGTCCTGTTCAGAATTTGAAGGAGTGTTCTACCAGTATTTCATATACAATTAATTTTCTCAAAGCTTTTTTTCCCCAACCTCTATTGGAGATTGGAAAAAACAAACAACTAAATGCTACATAATAGTATAAAATCAAGAGACTGTATGCATGCGTCTCTTGGTTAATAGCAGTGTGTTATTGTTTCAGGTTTTGGCAGATAAGCATGGTAATGCCTTGTGGTTGAATGAAAGAGAATGCTCCATTCAAAGAAGAAACCAGAAAGTCGTGGAGGAAGCACCAAGGTATGTATGTTAGATTATTGATGCAGCTTCATCATAACTGAAAAGAAAAGCTGCTGATTCTATTTACTGCAAAAATGCAAGCAAATTTCATTCTATTAAAAAAAACCACAAAGAAAATGAATGTTTTTCATAGTCGTTTGATTGTTATGCAGTCTTGATGTTATTCTTGAGGATGTTTTGACTTTGCTTTACAGTGTCTTTCTGTAAGAAAGCAGGTGTTGTGTAGTTAATTTTTTTCCATGGTCTTGTATAAAATGGATGTGGATCTTACTAATCAAATGTGTGGCATGAGATGGCTTTCTTAATATTCTGAGATAATTTTTCTTTGATGTTCACCTTTGGATATAAAAGTCAAATATGGGACCGGTAAGAATTTTACTACAGATACTGACTACATATTTAACTGTTAGAGTAATTGTGGGAGGGCCATATGATACTGTGTATTTCAGTTTAAAATGGAATGGTTTAGTACAATTCATGTTAGTGAACAAGAGATACAGGTGTCCAGTAACTCCAAAGTGCTAAATGATCTCAATCTCGCTGGTTTCATGTGGTGCTGAAATACCTTGCTGCTGTGCAAGGTGTGGTCTTGCTGTTTTTTCTGTTGTATGGCATACATTGGAGAATATGTGTAGAAAAAGAGGGGTAGGAACTTCTGCTTTCAGAAAACCACACATGAGTATATCACACTGCCTGGGGGAATTCCCAGTGTAATGTGTTCACCAGCTGTGGTGGGTTTGCCATAGTTTTTTTTATAGCACAGAAATGTGTGATGCAACAATTTGGGGTGTGAGGAAAAGTATATCATCCAAATGATGTTTTTTTAGAGGTGGTTTATTAGTTAATGTTGGATCATAACTAATGTTGGATCAGGACTGACATTGACTTATATTTTATATTAAAACTCAGGTTAAAGATAAAAACCTGCTAAGAATTGCCTCTTGGTAGTGCTTGCTAGAGGATATCCTGAAAGCCTTACGCTGCTTCTTTGTATATTCTTTGTATATTCTTTGTATATTCTTTGTATANTTCTTTGTATATTCTTTGTATATTCTTTGTATATTCTTTGTATATTCTTTGTATATTCTTTGTATATTCTTTGTATATTCTTTGTATATTCTTTTTTTGTGAAAAGCCAATACTTCAGATCCCACTATAATGTGCATCTGCATATACTTATACCTACCTAAGCACTTAAAAGAGGAATGTCTTTTGCCTCACAAGTACATGTAAGGCAATGCCTGTCACTGCTGCCTGCTCATTCTCCCTGCCTGTGGTCGACTAAAGGTGGATAATACGTCTTTCACTGTCCTGCTGTGATCGGAGTGTTTTCTTTCATCAGAAATATCAGCATTCTAACTTTCTTGGGCTTCTCTGTTGAAGTTGCCAGTAAGTTTTCTCGTCTCCTCTTATGGGTCTACAAAAGAGTTTGGCTAAGTCAATAGCTTTCAAAATTTGGCATGAAAACTCTTCTTCCTTTCTATTGTTGAATGTTTTAGACTCTGCTAGACTTCTGTTGACAGCTTTGGAAGCCTTATCTGCCTTACAACCACTTGCAGTGGGCTGCAAAATCCATTAATTTTCAAAGGGTTATAAGACTTGCAGAGCACTAACTTCTATGAGATACCATAGAGACCCTAAAGGCTGGAGTGTGCATGCTGTGCTGTTTCAGTTGGTCTGATTGATTAATGGTTCCTGGACACACCTCTTCTTGTACAGCTGGGTGGAGCAAATACACTGTCCTTTTTTTTCCTAATCTAGATAGTAGCTACCATTAGGACCCCTGAGATAGGATGAAGTTATTTTCTTTCGAGAAGCTCAGAAGATAGAGATGCTATGTGCTAAAATGTTGTTTTGTCTTTTGTACAATTTAGGCCTTTTGACCTTGACCTCAAGCCTTTTGTGATTTACTGTATGTTAAGTTCATTCTTTTGTTAAAAACAAACAAACAAAAACCCACAAAAAACCCACAACACCCTCTCTCTTGTGAGGAGAGAAACCTCTCTGGATCACATATTGATGGGGTTACTTTATTCAGGGGTTCCCTGGTGTTCACAGTGATCAATTCCACAGACTGATCTGGGAGACCAACAAACTTATATCCTTTCTTAACACAGTCAGTTGTCCTACTCTGTTCTGGGAAGCACATTCAGTAAGACACATCCAATCATTGCTAGTTTTTTAGTTTGTTCTGGGCAAAGTTAGGATGCACAAAGCTTCCAGTGATGTACCGTAATTTTATTGGCTTCTGGTTTCACGCAGTTTTGGATATGCTGTTGTCTTCTCATTTCACCACAGAGGCTGACATTTAAAGAGTGGAGTAATATTTAATAATCTGTTGTTCCTTAGTTCAATTTTTGTTCCTCTGCCATCCAAACTCTTTTCTGTTCATTTTCAGAGACAGTTACCATGAGACTGTGTACTTTGGCAAAGAAAATGTGCAAGGGTGTAACTGTAGTTTCCTGTTTGCTAGAGTGATTAAAAAGAGATGGTTTCCCATGTGGAGAAACAAGGTCTATAAGCTTCTGAGAAAATCCACTGATCCCTTAGGTTCAATCAAAAGTAAATGCTCAAGAGTATTAACGGGCATACTATTCAATAACTGGAGGAGTAACTCAAAAACAGATTCTAAAACTTCAGTTTCATAAGATCATGTGTCTAGCCATTTCTGAACTTGTTAGAAGGTTCTTAAAGCCTTTTAAACTTGCCTCACCACTTGAGTGGAGGAGTGTTCATCTGTTTAGAGGGATTTGGCTATCTGTACTATTTCATGCCCCAAATGAAGGTTTTGGAATGTTGTTATGGAGAAGTGCCTCACAAAGGCTCTTCAACTGACTGTGATCATCTACTGCTCTCCTTTGCTGTAGTAGTAGATGACACTAAATGGTTGATCCACCATGAAATACCACTTACAATCGTAGGACCTTTCAGGTCAGAGAAGACCCTTAAGATTGCTGAGTCCCACTGTAAATGTAATATCGCCAAGTCCACTAAGCCATGTCCCTAAGCACCTTCAGGGGTGGTGACTCCTTCACTTCCCTGGGCTTGACAACTCTGTGAAGGGAATTTTCCTAGTAGCCAGTTTAAACCTCCTCTGGTACAACCTGAGGCCATTTCGTCTTGTCCTGTTGTTGGTTGCCTGGGAGAAGAGGCTGACCCCATCTTGCTACAACCTCCTTTCAGGTAGTTGTAGAGAGTGATAAAATCTCCCCTGAGTCCTATTTTGTCCAGCTCCCTCAGCTGCTCCTTATAAGACTTGTGCTCTTAGCTGATTTCATTGTCCTTCTGTGGACATGCTTCAACACCTTGCTGTCCTTGAAGTGAGGGGCCCAAAACTGAACACAGGATTTGAAGTATGATCTATAACCATCATATGTCAAAATACTGATCTTCAGGATGCTAGGTGTTAAACCTTCTCTCTACATTTTCATGCTTTCCTTGGACAAGGAATGATGGAACAGTGCCCTGCCATTGCACTCAGTACTATCATGCAAGATCCCTAATTAGCATCCACAGCGAGCAAGTCCTTAGAAATTGCTAGCTGTCTGTTTACTTTGTTGTCTTCACTTTTCTGCATTGATTCCATGTCCTTTAGGTTAAACCTTAGCATCCAAGATTTTCAGAGTAAGATGGTTTTTAGGATAGCCTCTCAATAATTTCCTAACATTTCCAAGTTTAATCTCAGACAAGAAATAATTAATCTATTATGCTGCCTTTTTTTTCTTTTTATTCCTAGCTGCATGCATTCAGTGTTGAGATTGCCTTATCTATCCTAATTGACAGATGTTCAAAGTACGAAAATGTTTGTTTATATTTCTGCCTGTGACAGAAACATCTGAGATTTTTACGGCCACCTCTGCATGAACGGTTGTTGGTTTCTCTCAGGAATTTTTCTGTCCTTGGAAGATGCATAGGCAGTGACTTTCCCTTTCTCTAAGCACTAAACTCACTCTGAAAGATCTCAATATGATGTTAAGTACTTCAGGGTCATACTGCTGAGGTGCTGCTTGGAGCCACGGATAATTTGAATGAATGGATGTAGGCAGACACTTAGCAGAAGGGTGCATTGTTGGATTAGACTCTGTCTACAAGTTCTCTTTAGAGTTGTACTGCATGTATATGTATCAGGCTACATTTCCTATCACCCTATCTAGAAATACTTGAAGCATTTTGGCTTAAGAGAAACATGAGCCTGTTCTGTTTGTGACTGTGTACATATTTCATAGGTGTGCACTGCTGAGATGTGGGGGCAAAACTGTGTTCTCAAATGCTTTTTAGCATATTTATGGCCACGAGGTTCATCTCTGGCTGTAGAAACAATGTCATGAACCAACAATATTGCCTTTGATCAATTTTACAATAGCTTGATGAAGGTCTTATGAGTGAAAAATCTTATTTTTCTTTTTGGTGCTTTTATCTTGTGAATCCTTTTTATTTTGTACCCTTAGTGCTGCCATAGGAGCTGTCAAAAGAAAGAGGTGTATATGTTAGCAAAAGATTTGAAGTCAGGTTTAAAATGCTGTTTTCAAGTGGTCCCTAATTAGATTGGAGAAGAGTTATTTTGGTTGTAAAAGGTACATCGTTAAAGGGGGAAACAATGTATATGAAAGGTAAAGCAGTAGAGGGGAATATGAACAGAGGTTAATTAACCTAGTGGATGGTAGGGATGATCCAGACATTTTGAGAGCGTGAGGCTTAACTGTGTGGCAGAGATCAAGTTTAGCAATGTGACATCTGTGTTCCATTCTTTGCCTACAGCAGGAGGTGAACAGTGAGTTCTCAGACCTACGTTTAACAAGTATAGGGAAGACACCACTGTAATAAAGAGGAGTAACTGCCTTTCATGTGCGTGAGAAGTAATAATGGCTATTCTAGAAATAGAGTATGAGGCAGATATTGAGAACGTTCTGTTCTTCAAAAGCCAGGACCTTTCACGATCATTGACCTTTCATGATCAAAGCCCTGATGAAAGCTCACATTGAATTATAAATTGTTGATTTTGTGTAATGTATTATACTCTTATTGAATAAAAATAAGAACCCCTTTTCCAGTGTCTATTCTTGATAGGTACGATGTGGTTTTGACGTCTTCTGATCTTCCCTTTCATGTGATGTAGAATCTATTAATTTTTTTGCAATGAGTCTTGACTTCCTTTTCCTGTTGGTCCCCTTGTTTGCCAAGAAAGAAATTTTTCCCTAAATTCTAGAAATGCCTGCCTTATGGTTTATCAGAGTTTGCCTGTGTGGGCACTGGCAGGACTGAGGTGTGAAATAGCACTTTTCCAGTAACACAAAGGATTCCACTGTCTCCTAGTTGGCCTAGATATTTGATAATTTCTTGTGTCATGTCAAATATGGTTTGTTGTGGCAGAAGTCAGTAGCTCTTCTGTGAGTTCAGGTCTCAGTGAAAAATATCACAGTAAGTACTGAAAGATTCCCTGGCTTTGGCACCACTTGAGATAGGTGGAGGCTCCTGATTGCTTTTTTTCGGAATTAGGGCCCGCTGTTAAAGTCATCTCAAGAAATATTTGGTATTTTAGTTTTAAACAGTAACTTAGAGGTAAGGTAGAAGCAACTTTCTATGTATTCCCTTGCAAAAGTACTTTTAAAATGGTAGCTGAGTTATATGCCTAATTTAAATCACAACAGAAATATAGTAAGTGTATTTATAAGTTTATGTAAGATGAAATGTCACAGAAATATATCTAGTTCTAATTACCAGTCTGCATAGGTTAATCCAAATTTACAGTACAGAGTAGACTAACAAGCAGAATGTGTACTTTAGTGTCTAGATTCACTGGACCAGTGGAAGTGGCATGGTGCTCTCCCAGAATGAGAAAGCTCAGCATTTGGGCAGTGTTCACAGTGGCTTCTAGGGCAGTAGCTGAGCTGGGATTTGTGTCCAGGATTTGTGGGAAAGAATGAACGGCAATTAACATGGATAACTACTCTTCAGCTTACAAGTGAAGCTAAAAGAGTAAATAGAGGATATGAAGGTTCAAGTCATGATAGTGTTGATGGTGTTCAAGTTGAATATTATGAATGTTCAAATATTCTTCATTGCAATCTTGCATATGAAGCCTGAATAAACGCTTCAGTGATTTTCAAAACTTCTTTGTTGCATAGAATAGCAATTAAATGGCCACCCTGTTTTATTTCAGACTCAGAAAAATTGCCCTTAGGCCTCCTGTCTTGCATTTTGGCGTTCATATTTCCACTGGATGAGGTTTCTAGTTACAGCAAATAAATGTGCATTCTGAAATAGCATGGACTTGAATAGGTTTTTTTGTCATTTAACTTGCATTATTAAAGATCTCACTGTTCTCAGGGAGTTGTGTTCCCTTATTTTATATTGCAGGGAATATGGTTATTCATCCTGAATTTCTATAATTATAAAGCATGCAGTAATACCCCATACTATTTAGGAGTAATACAAATGTAAAGATGTACATTTGACAGTGTTGACATGTTTTCATAACTTGATGCTGTTGTCTTTTGACCGTAGTTTAAGCAGACAATTAAATGATTGAATAATAATAATTATTTTTTAAACTGAATAAAGGCATTGTTTCTCTATCACAGCACTTTTCTAGATCCTGAGACTCGAAGAGCAATGGGAGAACAAGCAGTAGCTCTTGCCAAAGCCGTGAAGTATTCCTCTGCTGGAACAGTAGAATTCCTTGTGGACTCCAGTAAGAATTTCTACTTCTTGGAAATGAATACTAGACTTCAGGTAAGACAAACAACTCTTTAGATTCAGAAAAGTGTTATTTAAATAAATAGACCATAACCTTCTTCCATACTTAGGGATCTGCTCCTGCAAAGACTTAAACATAAGTCTCTTGATGCACTTCCCTCTGAACTTAAAAGATGTACTCACTCAAATAAGGCTGCCTGTACAAGACTTTGCAGCAGTGAGCCCTTGCACAGTACTTGAGTTAGTGTTCAGAGCTTTTGCTCTTTGTTACACTTGACCTAAAGACCTTGCAAGAGGTCATTAAGTGCTACTGTGAATTCACAGTAAGTGGTTAGCCACTGTGCTCTGAGATTTCTCTCCACTGATCCCTGAAGTTTTTCTAATTTTTATACTTTGATGGTCACTTGCTGAGTTTCTCTAGGGGAGTGATTGAAACTATGTGTGTATCAACAATAAAGACACTAGCAATCTGCATACGATTGAAATTGTGACTGGAATGCAATTCTGTAAAAATCTTGCTGACACAGTGTAGGATTTTTGTAACAGCTCACGTAGTCGAGTAGTAGCTGTTGTAATGTACACTGCAAGTGAATGGACAGTGTTTTATGGAAACCCCCCCCTACCTCTTATTTGACTGTTATGATGCGTTTGTGGTCATAAGTGAAGAAAACGGGCACATTCCATTGTCTTTATCCTCCTTTTCTCACTTTAGATACACCCGAGAGACTGAAATGTGAAATCAAGCAATTGTTTGATTAGCTTCTCATTCTGGTATAGCTGCATTTCATTAGGGCTGTGTCCTGCCTGCTGCTTGTTCATATGGACAGTGATAGAGCGTAAAGAGATCCTTACAATTCTGATAGCTTTTCATATCTTTATATAGTGACTGGATAAATTTGTGATTTAGGTAAATTTATGCTTTGGTTTAAGAAGTTGAGAGAATTTGGGGGTGTTACAGCCGTCTGTGCTAGGCATTGTCAGCTCTACCCTAGATTCAGTTAGAGATGGTAGTGTTTAATGGCAGTGTATAGTTCTTTAAAATGTTATGAAGAATTCTATTTCTTTGGTCATATGCTTTAAACTTTTCCCAGTCTCATAGTTTCTGAGCTAGTGTTTTTTAGTAACTCCACGTTCTTGTTTACATAGAAGTGAATTGTTTTACTGTTTTCTGCATAAAGCACCAGAACTTCAAACTCATCTCCTTGCTGTAGTACATACTGTCCATTAGTTTCTAAATGGAGTTAGTGATGGAGTATCCTTGGACTCCTTTTCGTTGTTTGTTTTCAAGGCATTAGCTTTGCTGTTTTATGTTGTCTTCCCCCTGCAATGTCCAGTGATAAGTGTTCTTAGTCCAAACATCTAACTTGCTTAACTATAGAGGTTTCCATATATGTGGTAAGAAAGCTTTTACAATTCCATCTTAAAGTACTTTGAAGACTACTTTTGAAATACAGCTTAAGCAATTTGACAATCCCCTATAACAACAAACTTATTATTTCAAACTCCTCAAGAATCTTAAGTTAGACTACTTGTTTAGATATTCTCTAATTCCACTATCCTGACTGTGTATTGTCTCTAGTTATCATTTTAGCTGGAATCTGAAGAGTAGTAATTTTCTCTGATTTTTCCCGCCGGTCTTACTTGATTGATCTGTCGCTTCTCCCAGGTTTCAAGCTTTACTTTCTGTTCAGCCAGCAGTTATACAGCTAACATCGTATTTGCCTCCCTTCTATTAAGAGCCGAACATAGAAACTAATGAAACTTGTCCAGATTTAGCTTCAATATAAAAGTAGTCTCTGCATGTCCCTGTATTGCTTCAGTCTTTTTTAATCTCCTGTGATCACTAGCTAACAGACTCTTACCTTGTTCTGGCTGAACACTCCGCAACTGAAAGAGCTTTCCAACATGGTGGGTGTCTTATCCATAAATTATGCTCGTAAGGTCTATGTCAGTGTGCATTAGACACAGTGACCTGTCATCATCATCGGAATGTCACGAATTTTTCTGTGTCTGTTTTAATGTTTCAGCAATCTCTGCTCAGATCACTGTGGAATTTTTACTTGAGATACAGACTTCAGAACATACTTGCTAACTAATCTGTGGCCACTACTTTGCACTGCCTGCTGATTTCTCCCCTCCCTCACTTTGGTGTATCCGTCAAATGCCTTTCTGTGTTTCTGATAAATTATTTTGCAGTGACCAAGAGTTGTATTGTTACTTGGCTGTCATTTTGGGGAACTCTTTGGGAATATACCTTTTCTGTTACATAGTTGTGCAAAAAAGGTGTAAATAGCTTGTTACAGGAAGTTTTTATTTTAAGAGTTGTTGCAATACTGTATGAGACTGGAAAGGGAAAAAAATTGGTGAATCAGCTCCACTGTGTCTCTTGTATACAACACGAATTTGTTAACATATGTTTCACTCCCTCTAAGTGATTCTGCTAGAATGACTTATTCTTTGCTATTGACAATGTTGTTGTTCTGGGTGGTTTTTTGTTGTTGTGGGGTGTTTTTTCTTTTTTTTTTTTTTTTTGTTGTTTGTTTGTGGTTTTTTTGCATTTGCTTTTCTGTCATATTTCAGATAACTGATAACTATGAGGCATGAAATTAGATAGTTGCATAGCAAAACTAGTTATTCTTTCTTTCTGCAGGAGAATGTAGGGAAGTCTGCTATAGCAGCTACCAGAGAACTTCTGTGTGCTGTCATTTAGGGCACTTTTGGAGTGGTATTCAGGCATAAAACCACTGTTCACTGTTAAAATAGAGGCAGACTAGATATTAAATAATATATGGGGGTTTTTTATGGCTGCTCACACTGTGATGTGTTTTTTGTTAATGAGTTGTCATCAGCCTAATCAAGGGCAGTCATAGTCCAAAACAACTAAGCAAGAGCTTTGCACTAAATAAAAAATTTCTGACCCCTTAATCTTTCTAGCTTCCAAGTTGTGTCAAAATCTCTTCATAAAGTTACCATCAGAAGTGCTGGCTTTCACCAGAAAAATTTCTTCTGCTCTCCACTGGAAGGTTACAAATGCACTGGACTTTATAGGAAGGGAGTCTGTGGTCTGTACTTAAATGGTGTCTCTTATTACATGTGTGTATGGTGTAGCTAAGCTTCCTAGGTGTGAATCAGTTAGTGACAATAAAGGGAAAATATTCTGTATTCCAAATGTTTGTAGTACCTTGAAAAGAGAAGCATCCCTTTTATTGGCTGAAGAATAACTGAAAAATGTACAATCAATGGTGTGACAAGGGTGCTTACCCTGAATACAGTCTGTATGTTTGTAGCTCAGGTCTGTTCCCAACTTTCTGCCTCACCCATGAGTTGTGCAATTTAAATAACAAGTACTCCCTTCCTCCTTAAACATATCTGAATTTCCTTAATGTAATGGAAAAGATCATTTACTTAGATTGGAGTTGAGAAATACGGTAATTTGAGTAGCAGAGTGTTTTCTCTTCATGTGACAGTTTGAATATTTTTGTCATAACTTTTTAGGGAATAAAAATTTTGTAGAATAATCTGATATATTTGTAAGAGACTTATCGAAAGCAAATGGCATATCTATGTTTTTAGTTTACAGTTATTGTATGTGTTTATTTTATATAAATGTTTAAGTTCTTCTAATGTAACTTTAAGCATAAAGTGAACACAATCTCCTGTACACCCATAAAACATTGCCCAGTGTTAAAATTAAGATTTTTGTTTACCACTTCCAGGGTTTTCATAAGATTTTATGAACCCTTGGAAAATTATGTATTCTAGTGCTTTGTACAAAACTGGTTGTGCCTAGTCTAAAACGCAGGGGAAGGATTTTTACGTGCAACATGTCTCTTTCGACTTCCTGTTTGGCCACTCATGGAAGTACAAGATGCATGGTTGGCAAAGGTCTTAAAAGTACATAGAAATCCTGTTGCTCCAGTGCCTATAAACTGGTTCTGCAGCCTCTTGATGGTATCTGTATTCTGTTGCATGTCAAGAGTCACCTGCTACACTTTGCTCAGTGAAGGAGACAAGTGCTGGAAAATATTACAGCTATGCTATGTAAACAGTATCAGCCAAATACAAATAGCAAAGGAATGAGCTGAGTTTGGACTGCCAGCTAAAACCACAGAGAGATGGTGACTTTGGTATCTGTAGCAGACCCATGGGACGAGAAGCTGGCTTGGTGTGTGTTGCTGCCTGGAGGTTGAATTGTGATGGGTGGGCAGGAGTATGGGAGTAGTGAAAGGGACTGTCAAGAGTTAGAGAAGAGTAGATTTCTATGATGCCTGAATGGTCAGATTTTGAAATAAGGCCTCAAGCAACTGTTTCTACTGTTTGCTGAGACTCTTCATATTTCTTAATACTGTTATCTGGTTTTACTGTGACACTTAGCTTCAGTCATTTTAAATAGGCTAACGAACAGTGTCAGATGGTAAAGACTTTCAATTGCTGCTAACCTGGGCTGAATTTGAACTACTGACCTAAAGGTGAAAGGTCTCTTATCCCATTACCAATCCCCTAAGCCCACCAGAATTTGTTCTGCGCACAGTCTATACCAGCTGTTCATGGCCATTTTTAGAACCGAATGAAAAGGTGATTTTGCTGCCAAACAACACTGTTTCACACAAGAGGGTCAGCCGACAACAGTTAACCAGATTTTTGCCACATTCTTGCCTCCTAATGCAACTTCCATTATGTAGCTACTGGTTGTCTGCTTTTCAGGCTTCCAAAAAGAACTACAGAAAAGCATTGCTAATTGTTGTTGACAGAAGAGAACAACATTGTTTGTGTAAGTCATTGAATCTGAAAGATGCCATTAACAATGCTGCCAGGACGTGGAGTGATATCTTAGAGACAACATTGCCCTGTAACTATCATAAAATACTGTCAAAAAAAGTAGGGAAAGAGGAGACTCCCTTCCAGTTTTAATAAGGAAAGAAACAAAAGGTCATTATTCAAAGGGTACGTTAATTTCTTTGCTTTGGAGTAAAGCTTTGATGTAAAGCAAACCCAAGAACAGCTGAAGTGTATTCAGAACCACCTTAAGTAGTGCTGTGAGAAGGCTTTTTAGCACTGCTGCTAAATACAGTAAAAGCAGGAATTGCGTCTTTGTGAAAGAAATTTTAAGGCTTGTGGATATAAGTTTCTTTGTTTTTTTACATGGAGTATGTAGTAGAAAGGAAATTGTGTAGAATTACTGAATTGCAAGAAATTTTTTTTGAAGTTCAGAATGTTACTTGAGAAAGTTATGTTGAAATTGTGAGCTAGTTTACTTGTTGACTTAAAATAGGTGCTATTTGTTTAAAACACAGAAAAGGCCAATTCACAACTTGTAGGCTACATAGGCTGCATCTGTCCCATTCAGTATAGAAGCAAATCATTGCAAAAAAAAATTGAAAAACAGTGTCAAATGTTATTGGAAGATATAACTTGAATAATTTCCTATGGGGAATTAGATTACATATTTTTTCAAAGTTAATGCTGTGACTAAAAAATCAGTTGGTACCAAATGTCTGTGAATTAGTTTTTATTTCTACATCTTACTTGGGAAATAATAAAAGAAGTCTACCTAATCATCTTAGCTGGAGGAAATTTTTGTAGTTCTGGCTATCTTTGCCTGTTTGATCACATAATAATAAATCAGAAAACAAATGGCAAGTGTTGTTATTACACTATGTCTATAGAAGAGGAGAACATAGGAGTTTGCCTGTTATGTATTCCTGTGTGCTTTCCATTCATTCTGTACATTAATCCAACCATTGTCTGTTCTTCAGCAGCCTTTATGAAAAGCTGTTTTTTACTGTGTGCTGCTGAACCCCATATACATATGAACTACTTTGCAGAAAGATGTGACCCCAGAGTGCTGGTGCTCATAGTAGTCGGGAAGCTGGCATGCCTGAAGAGCAGAACATGTGTGCGCCTCTGTTGCTGTTCAGTTCTCAGAAATAGAAACCAGGCTTACTGAAATACAAGGGGTTGAGAAGCATCTGTGACTTGGTGAGTTTGGGTCAATTGATACTGGATTTGGCAGCAGCAGCAAAGCCACTGGGACTCCAGGTGAATCACATTTCCTGGAAAGTGAGGTGTATGTTGAAAGTTAGTTTTGAGATTATTTATCTGAATGTAAAGGGCTATATGACACCATCTGGGGACTTACAGTAGTAGGGGTGATATAGACTATAGTTTTAAGTCTACTGAAATTTAGATTTTCTTGGCTGATGTGGAGTGCCTGAATGATCCAATTGGTGTGTGAGTAACTCGATGCCTTATGCACACAGGGGCAAGAGCAGTCTGTGAGAGTGTCCAGAAGTGTTTGCTATTAGATCTGAGTACCTTGGTAGTCTTGAGAAAAATGTGTCCCAGAATTACTCCCCTGAATATGAGGGGGGGCAGTCATTGCTAATTTAACTCTTAGCTCCAGCTGTCCATAAAAGCCACGTCCCTGTTTTTGTAGCTGTGGATGAACCCCCGCTATGGTAAAGCTTTAAGACAGTCACAGAACAGGAGGAGAATTAGCAACGTTTCCATACTGTTCTGGTGACAGATGCTATCTGGCCCTGTTGTTGGTAGGTTTTCCCTTCTCTTTTGAACTGCTTTACCATGTATAAACTGGGACTTAGTTATTATTTTCTAGCAGGCTTTGCCACTAGTGCCTCTTGTATAAATCCGAAGAGGTTAGGGAAGTGAAGCAACTTGGAATGCTCACAGGAAATCTGGTTTCTGTGAGACGTCTGAAGAGCAGATCCTGTATGAAGGGGTGGCACTTTCCCTGTACAGCTGTTGCTGGCCATAGCAGGTATAGCTTTGTGGACTTGAAAGCAGAAACGTAAGTGACATTTTATGGAGAAAGTAATGTGTGTGTGTATATCACAGAAAGTGAGGAGTAAGACTTTTTAAAGGAGGTATGTATCATACTTAAGTGCATTGAAAAGATGACTTGTTATAAATTGTTTATGACCAGATTTGATGTAAGTAAAGGAACTGATAGTAAAGATGTTACTTTCAGAAGCTAATTAATTGAGAGTTATTGCTGATCAGTTTTTCTGCTTGTCCTGTTAAGAATGAAGTATGACTTCCTGGATACAGCTGTGATCTGTAGATTACTTGCTGCAGGCTTGTCTAGTTTTGGGCTTTGTGTTGAGGACAGTGACAATGTGTGAATTTACCCACTTTGATATAACTGTTGGCTTGTACCTTGTTGTCTGGGACTTCACTGGCAACATCTTTGATCAGCTGACTGCAAAATTGAATTTGGCGTATAGCTAAAGGAGTTGATCAAGTAAGTGTGATTCTGCTCTGTTTGTGAGCATACTTACATTTTTCTCTTCAAAAATTTAGTACTGTACTTAGAGTCCAAGTGGCAGGTAAAGACTGTTGATGGAGAAGGGGCATAGCATAAAATGAATAGAAGAAAATATAACAAGCAGGCGAAATAGGAATTACATCTAAAAGAGAAGGCTGAAAAGTAAAAGAGGAACATGGTTGAAGCCTAACTTTTGAGAGTGATTTTAAACCAGATACAATTACCTTAGTCAAAAAGCTGAGACAGTTGTGGAGCTTTCTTAGAGAATGCTGATGTCTGTATACTTTTTGTTGGGAGGGGAAGTAGAAGAGGGATTTAATTTATTTGCTTTACCTACACCTGTCCATCCTTTCTTTGTTAAAGATTATGGCTTTAATTTCAGGTCCTCCATGTTTCTCTCTGTGGGTGGAATCTTGCAACTCCAAAATCTCATTGCAGGATGTTTATTGAACCAAGATACACAGCATTATTGCTTTTGTTAGTGTCCTTTTGTACTGTGTGCCAAAGCCTGTTCTGAAGAATGCTGAAAATACTGACCCACTCATGCCCTCCTCTTGCTGAGAGAAAACTGCAAATGGTGAAAGAATTGCAATTGGAGTTGTGCACCTCACTGAAAGGTGAAAGTTTACAAATAAGTCAACTAAGATTACAAGTTAAAGTTCTTTTGTACCCCATTTTTGTCATCTGATACTCTTAATGAATACTAAAATGCATTTAAAATGTGTTTGGTAGCCCCAAATTAATGATATGATTGGAACTGTCTACATTATGCCTAAACAGCACTAGTTGAAACACATTCCTAAAAGAAAACTGAACAACTTCTCCACACCCCTAAGAAAAGTAAAACAACCCTCAAAAGGTTTTCCTATATATGTTTTCTGAATGCTGTTTTGTGTGGAGGCACAAAGGGAGTATTTTGAAGAAAGAGAAGAAAATATTGACCAAGTCAAAGATCTGCATTGAAGAATGGATTAAATAAATGTTTGTGAGTCGTAAGAACCAAACAACAAAAATATTTTTCTTTCCAGAAACATTCCTTCTTATTTTGATCATCAACAATAAAGCTGAAAACAACAATGAAGCTATTGAGTCTGGAATGTCAATTGCTATCCAAGAAAAATGACAGGATAACTAAATAATGCAAATGTCTTTGGAAAAACAAAAAGTATTTTAATTATCTGGAATGTTAAAATTCCAAACCTGTTCTCAAAGGTAATTTCTTAAAACTTAAATTCCATAATATGACACTAAGGTCAGTGGTCCAAATATGAATGTGTGATAAGTAACTTCCAAAGTTTTAATAGGAAGTTTTAATAGAAACTTTAAGTCTTAATAGAAATTGAATTGCTTCAATTTAACACTGCAGGATAGACACTGAGATGTTTCACAGATTCTCAAAATACTGTTATTAAGCTGATGTGCTGTAGAGTATCATGTCTTAGGTAGAATCAAGACTGAATCCCAAAGGTATATCCTTAAACTGTATAATCAGATTCCCATTTCAATGTCACTTTTGTCCTTCAAAGAAGAGATGCTTGTTTCAGCGATGATTTGTCATTAAAATTATGTCAAAATGTCTTAAAATGTTGTTGAAACTCTAAGCAAACTCACAGCACACACAGGGCTAATTATGGATGCCATCTGTTTATTTTACGAAGCTTTTTCTTGAAGACCAAAGCATCTACTTGTTCTGATAAGCCACAATATTATTATAATGACTAAATGTTTTCCTTAATACAAGTATACTTGAAGGAAGAAAGACAAGTGTTCTGGTCAGTGACCATTTTCTGTGTCAGCAAATGTACATGGTATGGCATCTCATGATAGAGAAAGATTTGGTAAGCAACTTTTCTTGAGATATTTTGGCCCTTGGAGCACAAACATTTTATAAAAAACAAGATAGTTCTGTCATGATTTCTGTATGGAAAGTCTGACAGCTGTGTCTGTGAAGAACATGCTTTTAGCATGCCTACCTTTTACCTGATCTATTGGATGTGCCCTCCTATCCTACAGTACTTTTTTCCTGCCATATGCCTTGTTAGTGTTTTTCTAAAATTAACTCATTCATTTACGTTCCCACGTGAAGGAAAAGTGTGCTTGTATGTGCATATGCGCACACACGTGTGCATGCTTGTACGCACATCCTGGGTGAGCGTGAACGACGGGTATTCCCATGGCAGCATCGTCCAAAGCCGTTAGCGGCAATTTGCTGGGAGCCAGAGCGGCTCTGCTGGTCCAGCCCAGCTATTGTGCATGCTAAGCACTAAACAGATAAGTCTGGAGGGGGGAAAAAAATTGAAGGATCCATCTGCTCCTTTCTGCTACACTGCGCTGATGCAAGATTACGCTAATCTGGTTGCTTGTCAGGACAGGTTAGTGAAAGCAGGCGAATGGGTGAGATTTAGGGTAGGCTAGTTCTATGGAAAATTTTAAGTGGCTCCTCTATGTGCCATGTTAAGTGTAGCAGAATGGGTTGATTATTAGCTACTTTGAGATTTTCAGTGAAAATACGTTTATGGCTCCAATGTGAGCCTGTTCAGGAGAAAGCTGAATGAGAAAAGCCTCCGAACAAAGAAAAATGAACTCAGCATCACCAGGTGCACTTGAATTTGTAAAATAAATGAAATAACCCAAACCCAACCCTAAACCCTGCAAACTCCCAAATTCTTCTAGGTGATGTCTAGTTTTTCTTTTGTATGCTGCTTCTCCTTGTTATTATCTGCTAATTCCCGCTCCCTACCCCTGCAAAGACTGTGGTTGTTGGAGTTTAAGCAGATTTTTTTTTCTTTTTTTTTTTTTTTTTTAAAATACCAAAACAGAAACATACTCTTTGTGTGTTCTTTGGCTGGTCAAATTTCTTGTTTATCTGTGTTTGTTTACAGAGCAGCGTTTTGTTGTTGTTGTTTTTTGTTACCTACTGACTGACAGTTCTTGACCTTGCAGGTTGAACATCCCGTCACAGAATGCATTACCGGCCTGGACTTAGTCCAAGAAATGATCCGTGTTGCTAAGGGTTACCCTCTCAGGCACAAACAGGCTGATATTCCCATCAACGGCTGGGCGGTTGAATGTCGAGTTTATGCTGAGGTAAATGAGTGGTAATGGGGAGGGAGGGTAGGTGGCTGAATTGTGGCGTAATAATACCCAGGTGTGGAGAGATGCCAAGGTGAAGTCAAGGAATATCGGATGAAAGTCATGACTTAGAGCATGTAGCATGAATGGGTAATGAGGTTTTGTAGAATTGTAGAGTTCTTTTTTTAATTAAAAATACAGTGTGTATTTCAACATAGCTTATTTTCTGATAATTGAAATGAAAGATGGTAAAAGATAAGTAAGCAAATGTCATTAGAAATAGACCTGTATGCTCTGTTCACATTTAATGATGTGTTGCTGGTGTTACTTACTATGATTAACTGCTGTTTCCAGGTTTGTGAAATATTGTGACTGAAGTCTGAAACTTGTTGACTTAAAAGGACAGTTGAAAGCCAATGTCTTTGAAAATTTTTGTTGTTTTACTAAAACTTTTTGAAATGTTGTTAAAAAGCAAGTTGCGCATCTTCTGAAACTGCAGGTTATAGGACAGATTTTCAAAGCACATTCCCAGACAATTTTATAATTGTTGTATGACTGTCTCACCTTAGAAAAGCTTACAAAAACTTAAAATCCATTTTGACGCATTTTTAGGACATTTCAAGGTAGTGTCTTTTTGCTGTCTTTTTTGATACATGAAAAATCAAGATCTGTTAAGTAAAAAAAAAAAAAAAAAAGCATCATAGAATCACAGTGTGGCTTTGGTTAAAAGAGACCTTAAAGGTCACTCCTCTTGCAGTGGGCAGGGATGCCTTCTACTACTCCAGGTTACTCAAAGCCCCATCCTGCCTGGCCTTGAACACTTCCAGGGATGTGGCCTGGAAAATAATGCCTAGCTTTCTTAATTTGGTTTCAGGACTGTTTTAGGTAACTCTGGTTTTCAAAAATACTTCAGCATTTTGAGGTGTTTTTTCCCTTCCTTAATTATTGTGACTTTTGTGACCTAGACCATCTTACTTTACCTTTTTTCCCCCTTCATGAAATAGATGTAATCATTAACTTGCTCTACTGATCATGAGTTGTACAAACTCTTTTGATAAAGTATTTGCCTTGTGGTTAGTGTTGAAGCTATTAAGTATTAGTATGCTTTACTTTGAACTAACTGATGCTTGGATACTTTTTTTTTTGTTTGTTTTGTTTTGGTTTTTTTTTGTTCAGCGTGGATCCCCTCACATTTAGAAGTAATGATTCCAACTATTTGGCTATTCTGTAGGCCATATATTTATTGTCCTACTAAGTTTATATCGGTGTTGCGTTATGTAGATTTCCAAAGGCATAAAGATCAGTTTGATTTAAGATAATTGAATTTCTTATGGCCTTTTTTATCTCTGATTTTTTTTCTTACACTCTCTTCTCAGCCCCACCCTTCTGAATACTTTCCCATCCTACTTCCAAGGCACAGTGCAGCTAATGAAAATGTCATATTTTCATTTTTTGTTTTGGTAGTGTACTATAACTGTGTGCAGAGCACTTCTTTCCTGCTTTTTGATTGATCCAAGAGAATTTATGTGCTTCTGTTTCTGTTTGGGGTTTCAGGGACAGATGGATGAAGAAATATTCTTCAACACAAGTAATTCTGGGGAAGAAAACAGTTATTCCAGTAGCATTTTCTGTTAGACTTCAAGCTTTTTAGCATTATCTGTTTCACATCTGTAAAAGCTTAATGCTTTCTCCTGTTGGATTTTTTTTTCCAGGACCCCTACAAATCTTTTGGCCTGCCATCCATTGGTAAACTGTCTCAGTATCAGGAACCATTGCACGTGCCAAGTGTAAGTAACTTGGGTCTGTTTTTCATAGGTGCTGAGTTTCTCTCTTGTAGACAGAGATTATAAATACTCAGCAGCTTTGTAAATCAGGCCCTTTTTCCAGCTTTTTACCAGAGGGCATAGGACATGGAAATATTGGTTTGTGCAACCTGGAAAACTGCTTAAAAATGTATAGTTCCAAACTGGGTCAAAAATGTTCAAGTGGGGAATAACAGGAGACCTTTACATGTTGAAATTATTTTTTCTATAACTTTCAGCTAAAGTGTTTTCAAACACAGCTTTAGTAAAAATACTGTAGTAATTGGAAAAGACAGTAAAATGCTGAGTCAGCTCTTTAAGGATAAGGACCTGGTGACACCAGTGACAAACTGCCAGTGCTTTTTGTTTAGCTTTGTAGACTTTAAAGATGAGTTTTTTAGTGGTTATTATGTGTTTCAGAATACAGTCTGACTGTATGGAATGGCTGTTTGACAAACAATGTTTTCTGCTGTGTGCAAAGAGCAAGGACACTATATTTTTCTGTAAAATCAAGGTAGTCTAAGTTATAAGTGCACATATACATGACACTGTCTCAGTGGAATGATGCGATGGTAACATCTGTGAATACAATTATTCAGTGTGATTGCTTGCATGGAAAATAGTGAAAGATTACAGGAGCAATCTTAAATGTGGAGATGTTATTGGATATATGATTTATTTTGCTTTCTAAATTGTTTTTGCCCATGTACTTTCCAAAGGGACCTGACCCTTTCTGGTCGTTAAGGCTTCATGCTGTGTTCAAAGCCTAGAAGCAGAAAAAAATTGTGAAGATCTAAAAGGCATTATGTGCTCTTAGGAGATGAGGGAAAAAGGTATCATTGGATGTATCAAAACTTCTTTTTAATGAAATAAAGAGTGTATTTAATAAGAATTTATAATGAATACTCCAGTGATTGTTAGAAGTTTTCACCATGTTGTAATAGCTAACAGGATGTCAAACATTTTGCCCTTGCAAGTTTTTGCAATTTGCAATTTTCTAAACGTGAGACCTGTTGAAAGTACAAGTGATAATGGACAAACTATACCCCCTACAGTCTTTGTCCCACCAAATCTTTTTTCAATTAATACTGCAGCAGGAGTTTTATGTAATAACATTTGCGCTTGTAAGCCATCCATACAAAGAAAAAACAATTAAAATGCCTTAAATGTTCTGCTTACTGCTGTTATTTGCTTGTGTGAATGTTGCATGTCAGCTAAATGGACCACGGAATAGATAAAGTGATTGGGTGTAGGAGAGTGCACACTAAGCTTTGTCTATCATTATTGCTGGGAGCAATCAAATTGATGCCAGCAGGACAGTAGATGCGTTGACAGCTGTAATTATGTATCTCCATGGTGATCACTTTTGGCCTGTCATGGAGGCCCATGAGTCCCCTCCCTTGCAAGCATTTAATCAGATTGGGCTGTCACTTCTCAGGTAGACAGGGTGGGCTGGGAGTTATGCTTAGGGGGAGAGGTGAATTGAAAATGAAGGGTGGGGGATGCCTGATTACTTCACGTGGTCCATTGTGGTACCAAAGAAAGAGATTTTAATTACACTGGAGGCTTCAGAGCAATGGTTTGAGGAGGTCTCATGGAGTGTCTATGCTGTTCTCTTCCTCTTCCACTGTCGTATTAAAAATAAGCAACTATTTTTATGTAGATACTCATGATTTGGTGTCTTAATACATATGTTTCTGCAACTGTGAAACTAATTTCTCTCCTGAGAATGTTATGCTGCTAAGAACAAAATTAATATGACTAAAAAAGTTCTGTGTTACCCGCCTGTTGTGCCATGTTGTTTGCTTTCTGCATTTTAGATTTTAGAATTGTCAACAATTTGGCTTGAGAAAAATTAGCAGAGACTTGTAGTGTATCACAGCGAGTTCAGCTTATGAGTAGTGTATTGCCAAATGTATTCGTCATTCATTTCATCTGTGTCTCAAGTTAGCTCTGACTACCTGTGCCTACGTGTCAGCTATTCATGCTGGTGGAACTGGTGTGCATGACTGTGTGAGGGCTTTTGCTTAACCATAGAGTGTAATATACTGGCTCTTTTTGTATATGTAGTCTTTAATTTCCTCAGGACATGGTACTTAAAAATACCAAGTGTTTTTCATCTTTGATAACAAAGCTCAAGATAGGTGACCACAAACAAACCCCTGTACTATGGTAGGGAGCTTTCATGATTGGTGCTCATACACAGCATGCACCTCCGTATCTGGAGAGCTTCAGCATTGCTCTCTACCACTGTAGTCATCAGTCTGGTGTTTTAGTGGTTCTTATCACAAAATTCTTAGACTCAGATACAGCAAGCAATTGAGAACTACTAGAATCTGTATGTGTTCTTAATGGAAATTGGATGCACTAATAGTTCATTGCAGGACTGAGACATATTGTGCCTTTTTTTTTTTTTTAAACTCTTAAGCTTTTTTTAGTCTCTCGTTTTACTGTTGTCCTACAGTAATAATGCATAAGGATAATACAGAAGCAAAGTTTTGGGGCTGTAATATCAATGAGCACTAGGGCAGAGCAGGATCTCGAACCCTAGCCTTTACTTAGTATTTTAAATACTAAGTAAAAGAAAGGAAATGTGTTAAGCATAAGTAAATGCTGGAGGTCTAATTCTGCTATTGTTTATGAAGTTCAGCACATTATAGTGAGTATCAGTTGAATTAGGGTTTCTTTTTCATCCAATATTCATTAAGTTCTGTCACACCATATAGTTTATAAAATCACCTACTGTTACCAAACTCTGAAAATGTAAGCACCACAGGGAGAACTGAAGATGGTATAAATGTATTTCTTTTCTGCTGTTGCTTTTTTCAGTCATCCTGAGTTTATTTCGTGAAAATTAAACTTCTACAGAGGAGTCCAGATTTATTTTTTTAAAGGAAATTATGCAGTTGTTTATAAAGAATTTTAAAATCTCAATGTAGCCTTTTCATTTTTTTTAGGGCATTGTACTTAGGGAAAAGTGTGAACTGTGTAGTGGTTATGTATGTGTTGTATATGAACAGAAGCATAGAGCTGGGTGGAGCATATAGTTGGCAGCATCAGACGTCTTATGTCAGCCTTAAGATCAGACTAAACTGCTTATTGTGGGTCTGAATTACGCACCTTTCATATGTTTTTTATTTGTCTAAAGGTAGTATACATGTGTCAGTACTTACAGGCACATGTATGCATATGTAATATGCATGCTTGAATACTTGTGTGTGATCACTTTATAGGTGCTGCTTTGTGTGGGGTACGTATGTCATACCTTCTCATCTTATGTATGTATTTATTTATTGAGTGTTACAAAAAAATCCCGGGCAAGGGGTTTATCTGGATCTGCCTAGGTAAATTATTTCCTTCTGTTTTAAATGTGAGAACATAGGCATTGACTTTATACGTGAACAGCCATTCTGTAAGAAAGGATGGTTTAGCAGTTGGAAGAAAGGAATTAGAGACATACGTTATTTTTTTTCTATAATATTGGCATGTCTGAACTACCTTCTCATCAGTAGCTAATGTTAAATGTACCTGATGTAGGTAGGAGGGAACCCAGTTAAATTAGATAAAGCATATTTAGAAAAGATGTGATTGAAGTGGTACAGAAGCAATGCTGTATTTACATATGAATAAATACACTAAACAAATAAACATAAATATAGAAGAAATTACATATAAATGTGTAAACATATATAAATACAAATATACAAATAAGGAGATTTCTTCTTAAGGATAATGTCCTAAAATCTAGCCAGACAGTGTTTCTTGCTGAAGAAAGCGAGTACACCTGCTAGGGTATCTTTTTATGTCACTTGGATAATAAAGTCATCATCATGCCCTCATGTGGATTCTGTAGACAAGAGGTTCTACATGTGGTCCCTTGATAATTGCCTAAATTAAAATATTAAAGGCCTAACAGCCGTTGCATTGACCTTTTTCTGCCTTACTGCAGACAGATGAGCTGCTGTTTATTAGAAAGGTTCCTTCCCACAGGTGAAGATTTGAGTGGGATTCCAGGACCCTCCTTCTCACCCCCTTTACAATGCAGTGTATCAGAGCCTTGCTGCTTCAACAACTTTGATTAAGCCCTCCATTCTGAGGATCCCCGGACTGTGTTTATCACTCTCAAGTTATTTTGATTATTTAAAAAAAAATATTTCAGATTCCAGTGCTCAAAAGGAGCAATTTAATAAATATTTATTCCTCAGAAATTGCTCATTTGAAAAGTTTTATATGGCTAACCTCATTGTTACAGTGATGAAATCAAACTGAGAGATGAAAACAAGAATCAGCAATATACTAACTAACTTGTTGGCTGGTTAACAGCAATCAGCCTCTTCAAAAGAAATTCTTGAACTTGTGTTTTTTTTTTTTCCATGAATATTGCAGAATCGGAGCTTTAATTGGGGCTGTGTCATTACAAAGCAAAGCCATGGAAAAAGCTGTGTAAACATTAAAGCCTTAGGGGAACAGCAGCAACAGAAAAAAAAGAAGTTTTTCAGTTGAGAGGGTGAGGCAGAGAAGGAAAGTGTTACAGACATAAAAACCACAGGTTCAGTATTCCTATGGAGCTGATAAAGCAGAACTCCAAAGTTCCTGCTGAATGCTCTTACCTCTGTTCCTACTGAAGCTCTTGAAAGAGCTGTAGTACAACATGAGGAATGTGATTACATGTAGATGCAGAAAGGGTGTGATCATAAGGTCATCCTTCATGCCTGATGTCTGTCAGAAAAATAATTACAACTGTATTTTATTACAGGGATTAAATCAGAATTGGATGTGTTCGTAGTTAAGCTAGTGTGTAACACAGCCTAAATGGTTAGATCAAATGTAGTGTGTTTACTGTGCGATCTAGAGAACAAGAGAGAATTTTGACTGTTGACTGAAGATTGCAGACAAGTTTCTCTTAAAGGACAGAATAACTTGCAATTGTTTTTCCTGGTGGAGGAAAAAGCTTCCCTTTTCTCCTCCCAGATTCTCTAAAAACAAATGGTTATTTTAGTTCTTCCAGAGGGAA
Organism: Formicarius rufipectus; assembly: GCA_013399695.1. Classification (NCBI taxonomy): domain Eukaryota; kingdom Metazoa; phylum Chordata; class Aves; order Passeriformes; family Formicariidae; genus Formicarius; species Formicarius rufipectus. The sequence goes on along the minus strand of VXAU01000834.1, from coordinate 15,829 downwards.
AAGCATATGTGATGAGCTTTGTGGGTGTTATGTTTTAAGACTGATCAGTAGATTTGATCCTCATGTTGAAATTTTTTTCCCACCCCTGTATAATTATTTTTACTTTTTTTTTTTTTTTAATAAGGTACGTGTTGACAGTGGCATACAACAAGGAAGTGATATTAGCATTTATTATGATCCCATGATCTCAAAAGTAAGTTGTTTATTGGTTTTTGATATTCCAAAGGTATGAAGCACTTATTTTAGACATGGCTCTTTTAAGTGAGAACATGTTAAAGGATTGGTGAATCAGTATTTTGAAGATGCCTATGCATAACATGCCTCAAGACAATATAAAAAGTGAAGGAAGATGCAGAGTGAAGGCAATTTAGTGTCACTACTAAATAAAATTCTTATCTTTTGGCACTGTAATTATTTGTCTTGCAGTTTCTAATTCTTAAAAAGATTTTGATTTAATTACCAGCCATTACTGTCTGATTTAGATGGTGCTGATCTATCTGTGTTAACATAGTCTGGTCAGGATGAAGATGTCAATAATTCTGGCTTCCAAAAAGAAGAATTGAAAGAAATGCTTGATAGTGTCTCTTAGCGTTAGTTCTTATTCATCAGTAACATATTGGTAAAATTAAAATATGACATTATAGTCAGAGTAGAGTTGTCAAAAAAAATTACATCTTTGGAGTTGGTTGGGCATTAGGAGTCAGGAGAGTCAACTTAGATATTGAACCTCTGCTCTGATTTTCTGAGAGCTCACTTAGATGCTCAAAGTTTTAGGAAGGAAAATTATTGGCCTTCTTTCAGTGAATGAGTTAAGAGATCTCGGTTTTTTCTTGATGTTTCAGAGAGCCTCTGAAGCACAGATACAGTAATGTACAAGCAGTGGTTTTGTGGTTGCAGAAGTTCTACAAACCATTTTAATTTTTAAATGCTTTTCAAGTTCTAGAGACTAACAGTATATTTCTAGGTAACATAAATGCCTTTTTTTTTTTCTTTAGCTGATTACCTATGGCTCTAATAGAGCTGAAGCACTGAAAAGAATGGAAGAGGCTTTGGACAATTATGTAATTCGAGGTAACTAGAGAAATTTGGATTCCTAGTGTGATAGGCTGTCATCTATTTCAAGAAAACAGCTTGAAAATGTAGTAATTAGCAGATTGAGTAAAGTTCCTGCTTCTTAAGTGCAAATTAAAACAGGAAAAGCTTGTGTTAATTAAGCTGAGAAGATACATCAAATCTAAAGAGACTTCATTTTTCCTCAGCTTTTTTTTTCCTTGAATATTATGAGATAAATATTTAAATAATTTCCTTAAACTTATACATTTCACAGAATGGTATCATATGATTTTATGTTGTAGAGGGGAAAAAGAAAGGCCACTGCACTGTTAGAAATTTAAAGTATTCCCATTTTACATGAATTTAATATATTGATTGTAGTTATCACAATGCAGTATTTGATTGTGTATGTATATGTTTTCCTTATTTTCAAGGTAATTGTTTAGGTTTGGGCAAATACAAATGTAGTCTGTTGATCAGCAGATGTTTCAGCTCTTGCTGACTGACTGCACAGGAGATATAGCTGTTCTTCCAGCCTTTCCAAGCAGCAAGGGTCAATCAGCCCTGACTGTTTTCACCCTCTTAAGTTTTAGAGAGGAAAGTAATGGTTTGTGTGGGAGAAATCTTTAGGTCTTCCTTTGTGTCTTATGGAAAATAGGAAGGACAACTCAGCATAAGAGAAGTAAAAATTTCTGTAAAGTTTCTGTAAAACTTGGTTTGGCTTAATGTTGGCTGCTGAGTGCTACAGATACCGGGTCGTACCTGAAAGATTTATCTATCTAGGGGAACATGAATGACCTTCTGCCACAGTGTAGTGAGATACGTGGTAAGATTAGCCATTGTAAATGAACTGCTCACTCTAAAGTGGATTTATATTAGTGCAACTCGAGCCATTAGACTATTGCAATACAGTGTGCTGATGTAATCCCCTGCTGTATAACAGCTGAATAAATTTACATGACAGAGAAATTTATACCACTACAGTTGACTGATGAGAGGTGGGATTTTTTTGGTGTTGTTTTTTGGTGATGATGTTTTTAATGGCGACAGACTCTGGATTCTCACTCAGTTGTGATAGCAAGTGATGCTTAGAGGCATTATATTTAATGAGAATATTGCAGTTATTTGAGGGGGCATCATCATTTCTTGTGTGCTGTAATGTGGAATGGAACCTGATCATTTGTACTTAGGTGTTTACACAGATGTGTATGTACCTAATAACAGTTCCACATATGCATTAATACCTGTAAACAACATGACACCTTACACCGGAAAAGTACTAATTTGTCATCTTGGTTTTTTACAGTCTTTTTATTAGTATGTATGAATGCATTTAAGTGTTCATATATGACCTCTCTGTAGCATTTCTAACTGACAAAAGCATTCATGTATTAAAAACATTGAAAGAGATAATTAATGAACTATGGGGTGCAAAGTTTTCTTTTTTTTTTAAGTGCTGCAAAGCAGAAAATTAAATGTATCACATGTTTCAAAAGTAGATGAATTTCCAGAACACATTTTTAGTTGCAGTGGCCAGTGTTTTCCATTTGAAAACCAAGAGGATTTTTGTGTAGTTTTATACAGCTGGTAGTTTCTTCTCAGTGTTTATTTGAAATGGAACTTTTATGGATATTAAGGTATCTCTTGCTTAGTGTGACTGATTCTTGGTAGGGTAGTTAAGAGGAACTGTCCAATCTGTAATGTTCTGAACTGCATTGGCATGTGCAGAATTTTTTTCTAAAGTGATTGTTCATGTTTTTGCTTTAAAATGTTAGGTGGTATGTAACACAACATTAAACCACCTTGATCTTATACAAATTTTTTATATAAAAAAGTTTTTTCCATAATAGAGTTTTTGTTAGTAGTAAACTACACAGAATAGTTTTTTACCTACTTTTGAAGTTATTTTGTTTTATGTTTGAATAATGAGCTTGTACATAATTAGCAAGTATTGTAGTCTTCCTGAATAGTGTTCTCCAGATTTCTGTTTCTGAATATAGCCCCCTTACCCCCTGATTTCCCGTGGAGCAGCAGTTATGTTTTCATTGTGTTTTAGAGACAGTGTGTTTTTTCCCTGTAAGTTAGGAGTCTCTTCTGAGTTACAAAGCATTTTTGTTAAGCAATACTAGCTGAAGTAAGTTTTCTTTGTACTGGTAATATGCACTGTGGACATTTTAGATTTAAATTCCCAAGGATTGCAATTTCTGTAAACAAAGATGCTCATTCATTCACATAGGGTGGCAACGGGATAGGATGACTGGGTAACAGGTCAAGGACCATCTAATGGGTCGCTTAGGGACTGCTAATGGAGAATGGAGTTTTCTCCATCACTTCTGTGTCACCAGTTCAAAGCAGGCAAAAGTTGGTAAGGACTTTAGTCACTACTATTTTGATGGTTGCTTGCTGACCTGCATGAAATCAGTGGGTTTTATCCAGTTCCTGGAAGACAAATGTCCATTTGTAGCAAATGCCACCGTATAATGGCATTCCCATCAGAGAATCCAGGACTGAAGTAGCACAGTGACTCATCCATGCTGGGTTGAGACATGCTGGTAGTGTGAAGTGCAAGGACTTACTCTGCTCTATGAGCAAACGTTCAGTTTCTACTGCTGCACTTTTAGGATATCCAGAAGTTACCCCATTCCTTTTTAGCTCCATTCCACTTACAGGGAACAAATCCTCAGACTACAGTTTTTATTGATTTGTTTTCTAGGATGGGATAGTGCCTGGCCTTGAATTTGTGGTTTAGCTATCCTTCCTAATTAAATCTGCCCGATAATATCATGAAGGAAATTAAATTAATTCAATTTTTAAAAAAAATAGTCAAATGTTTTCAAAGAAAGCAAACTTAAGCAAAATTTGAGTAATACTTTAAGCAACCAGCGCTGCATCATATATTGCCTGTAATAGCAGTATCTTCATTATAAATGTCCAATAAATCAAATTGGGATAGTTGCAACAATACAGTGTTCTGAAAAATGCCTGTTGCCATAACACTTTATTATATTTTCTGCTGGTGACAACTTGTACACGCTGAAATAAGAAATTCTGTTCATTGTTAGATTATAAAAGTGTGACTAACTTAAGACTGAGTCAAGGTAGATTCAGTGTGGTCATGGCAATGTAATCACCATCTTTTCCCCCTGTGCGGTATTTCTGTAGTTATTAGTGGGAGCAGATGAAGGTCTAAGATAGTAGTGCTCTGAATTGTGGATTGGATTAAATGATCTCTTGAGGTTCTTTGCAGTCTAAATTATTCTGGCAGGAACTGACTCCTTCATTGAGAACTGATCTGAATTCAAAATCTCAGTTGAGACTTCTGAGTTAGAAAGGTTCTAAGCAGGTAACGAAATTTTTATCTCTAGGTCTTCCATTATAGTTCAGGGGTGCCTCATGTTAAGGGTCCAACTCAGATTTGTCTCCAGAAATACATATAATCTTTTGTCTAGTGGTTACTGTAGAATTTGTGAAGACTCAAAAGTTTGAGATGCCAATCAAGCACAGAGGCACTGTTGCTCATCAGGATGAGGCATAAATTGTTTCTTGTGAGCATGGACTGTTGTTAGCAGTTCATCCCTCTCTTATTTTATGATACTTTTTTCAGAAACTTTGTTTTGTTTTGCTTTTCTGTTTATTTTGAACAATAGAAGTAGGATATAGAAAGAATGCCTCTCAGTGTATCTGCTGTGTGGGTAAATATATGGTATGATTTCCTTCTCAGTTTTTCTAAAATTTTATGTGTATTTGTCATGTAATTTCTGATGCTGCATAATGTGTTCATTTAAAGGCATATGTAAAATCCAGTATGAAGTTCTGAAAAGCCTGTGTATTAATGTTGTTTTTACTGATTTCAATAAAAGAAATGACTGTATTTATGCAGCAAATAGAACTGATTATTGATTCACTAGAGATCTGATTGGACAGATAACCTTATATCCTTGAGTGCAAAGATTTCTGTCATCTTTCCTTTGACCTCTGCATGCTTTTCATCTTCCATATGCCTTCAAATGTAAAGCAGTAACATGAAATTAACAGTCTTTGTGTGAAGTTAACAGTTGAATTCCTGCTTGCTGTGTGGAGAGAGGAATGTAGTAGACCATTTGAGAGAAAGAAGAGTGGAAAAAGGACCATCTGAAAGTGTAAGCAACAGACAGAGTAAGGAGGAGTAGAAATGAGGAGGAAATAAGGGAGCCACCAGCTGGGCATAGTGTATCTTCTAGCATGAGGTAAAAGAACAAACATAGAATAGAAAACAGAAAAGTGGTAAATAGCTGTGGTGAATATCTAAGGAGAATTGGAATATAGAAGTTAACCCTCTGGTATGAGTGGAAAAGTGCCAGAACAGTGGCAGCAAGAAACTGTTGGCTTGAATTTTGGCAACTGTAGATACACTGATTGGGAGGAAAAGTGTTCTGAGAATGCCTTGGCTTTCCAAGAATCACAGAATGGGTCAAGTTGGAAGGGACCACACTGGATCATGTGGTCTGACATACCTGCTCAAGCAGGGTCATCCTAGAGCAGAAGAAAAAGCCCTCAACTTTAATGATAGTATTTTGTGATATATTTTTTAATAATTTCAGGTACAAAACTTTTCACAGTAAGCTTTAATTTAGACCCAAATATCATAAATTACTGAAGGATTTTGTTTTATCTTTGGAGGTTCTTTTCCATTGCAGTATACTTCTAAGTTTTAGACTCTCCTATGTTCTGATCCCATGCAAGTATGTGTGTTCATTGGCAACAATATTTTTGTTAGCCTATTTTTCTGCAAAAACTGCATATAGTGTTTGTTCTTAAAAAAGGATGAAATGAGACTTATTTTTTCTATTTGTGTTTTAGGAAAGTGCTGCAACAGGTCATACAACTGGTAGACTGACAGTTCTGCAAGTGAATTTGTGTTCTCACCCATTGCAACAGAAACCAACAGGTTTCCAAGTGTATTGGTGTGGAAACCAAAACTGGAGAAGGGAAAGAAACAAAGTTAAGTCAAAATCACTGGAAAAGGCCAATTTAGGATGCTGAGTAGCATCAGCTTGGAGTTCAGATGCTGGCATGTGGTACAAAATTTAGTTTCAGTTTGAACTTGTTTTTTTTACAGTTGGACATTACCATATATTATATTATTTGCTTTTACCCACTCTTCTTCCCCCCTTTATTCTGATCTGTGAGTTCTCTGAGCTCTGGAGTTTAATATCTGAAATAATTATTGTTTTAATTGAAATACATGTTCAGCTCTGAGGGTCAGTGATGTAATCATGTGATGTGAGAATTTTATGTGAATATTTGTGTATTAAAATCAAAAAGTTAAAACCCCCTTTTTTTCTCACATTTGGGATGTGACTCTCTATGGAGATAGCCTGTAGTGAACTGCAGCAAAACACAAGCTTTGAAAGACAATGAACATTGAATGTTGAGGGATTTGGGGAATATTTTGAAGACTTCCGGAATTGCAAATGTGGAGGCTATCTGGGTAATAATAATGGACTTCAGAAGTTCATGTGTTGAAAGTGACATTTTCATAGTCTGTGCAAATTGGATAAGGTTCTTGTTTCAAGTGGACAGTAATCAGTGTTTCATAATGCTCAGTGCAGAGCTCAGTTAATATTTTTTTATAATTTGTTATAGAAATAGGATGCCTCCTAATCTTCGTCACATTTATTCTTATTAAGCATTTAAATTGTTGGGTGATAATTTAGCTTTGCCTGCTTTTTGAAAAGAGAAACCTCTAGTGCTGTACTCAACATGTTAGTTTTGCATTCAGTAAGTATGCAGATAAAGTTACTTCTGTTCCACTTAGCACAATTTGAAATTATCGGCAAATTAAGTCTATTCAACTGCTTATCTACAGAGAGACATGTAGAACTCCAATTAAGTTTGCATGGATAAATGCAGATCTGTGTTTGCAGGCATCAAGATGACAGAAGCTTAATACTGTAAAAAGGCTAATCAACACTGAATATGTTTAGTGTCAGTAAATATTTATAGTGAAAACATTGCCTATGGCTTTGTGCCTTGGCATTCCAACTTCTGATTTTTAGTGAGTAAAAGGGTGGTGTGATATCCTTTTAATAAACCTACTATAAAATGACTTTTCTATAAAATGGATTTTAACATCATCTTTGTGTTTTCTTGTGATGTCAGGTTAGGAGTTAGGCAACATTTTGGAAAGTTAATGAAAAATCTGGTATACTCAGCGGAGTTTTTAAGGCAGAGAACGAGGAAGGGAAGGAGGCAAGATAGAGACAGGCAGTATGAGCAGTAATTTTTGACTAGAATTTTTTTCTTGTTTTAAATGAGGGCTTCTTCAAACTGGAGTTGCTAATAAGCTCTGGTGAACAGTGTGGTTATTTAGTGTGCTCCTGTATTCATTAGGCATTAACTACAGCTTAACTGGGAAATTAATGGATCCACAGGATGCATGTTCTATATAAAGCATGCAAATATGTAGTATTAAAAAATTTCACTCCAGAAGATCCAGAAGTTAAATGCTAATCCGCTCTGTTTTATGAATATATTCTAAAAATAATGTGTGAAAATTGAAAGCCAAGAGGTGTACCTTAAACTGAGCTTCTGCTGGTGTCATGTTGTATGAAGAATACAACCAAGTGAAACGAGACCATATTGGTACAAGGAACAGTGATTATTATATTTTGACTTAGAAGGAAGAAGAATGTAACTGTAACTGCAGTTCTGCATCAGTCTTTACAATGTAAAATAAGATGCTGCTGAAGTGAAATTTTGTTTTCTGGGGGAAATAAATCGATACAGTTTAGGATTTTGTTTGTTTGTTGAAAATGTCATGGCTTGTCAGGCTAACAAATAAGATTTTCTTTTCTACCAGACTGTAGACTTGGTCTAGAAAAAGAAAAATTCCCTGAAAACCACTGCAACATAAATACAATATACTTCAGTTTAGTGTCTAACTTTGCATGAAATAAGCACTGCCTGTTAGCCTCTGTTTGATCCTGTGAGCGTGTGAGGCTAATGTCTGGCCATTGTTTTGGAAGCAGCAGGTAGTCAGGAGCAAGCTGCTCTAGGGGTCCATATTTCTGTAGCCTAGCAGTTACTTACACACAGATGGAGACCTTATGAACTTTGACAGAGGTCACGCTAAATTGCAAATCTAAAACTTCTAGACTTCTGAAGGTTTACACTTGTACTTTTTTTTAAAAAAAGCCATATGATTTGGAACATCACTGAAAGTATCAGCTCAGTCTTGAGAAGCAGATCAACCATGCAGTCATTGCTCACATAATGATCACAGGGTCTGATAAAGATAGCCTTTCATGATACTCTAAAGGGAAATTTGTGTATCAGATTTTTAATTTGTGTATGTAAAATACATGTCATATTGCTTCCCAAGCACCTACACCTGTCTGCACTGTTGAACTTATTAAAGAAACTTCAGTGCTTAAAACATTACAGAAACCTCTGATTTTTTCCTTTTTTATTTTTAATGCATGTGAGTTGGAAATAATTAAGAATACTCATAATATTTTTTTTGGTTTTAGGTCTTTTGGTGCAGTCAGTTGAGACACCAAGCTCTGTCATCTGTCATCAGCCATCGTCTCACCAGGGATCTTATAGCAGTTTAGGAAAGAAAAATGTGAAATGATCTGGTTACACATTGTAGCATGTTTAAATCCTGAATTCAAAGTTGGGCAGTGTTGAAGGGCTCCTCTTTGTTTTCAAGTTATAGTCTCAAAACTGTGCTTAATAGGTGAAGTGTCTGTGATATTTCAGTTTACTATTCAAATCGGAAATTTTGGTGGAGAATTTGTAGCAGCCAAAGATGGATATATTTAGTTTCCAAGTTACAGTCATTTAGCTCAAGATTTTTAATTCTTGTGTTTAGTGAAGATGCAGTGTGGGCTCTGTTCAGTGTTTATGAAATCGGAGTCTGTGAATGATTATTTATGTTGCAGACAACAAAAGGAGGCTGATCTTTTAATAATATGGACAAATTTTTATCCTGTCATCATTGAATTGGTTGTGTAATGTGCTGCTTAATGGCTCATGAACTAGTCTTTAAAGCTGTGACTTCTTGATTCAGTGAGGCTGACTCAGTGTGTTGAAAGTAGTTTCAGTGCCGGCCACACATGGAGCTTGAAAATTCACACCAGCAGCAGACTAAAAAGGGAAAAAACCTTTGCAACTGTTTGAACTGGTTTGCATATAAAATAACAAGAATGTTGTTCATGCTTCTAAACAGAAAAATCACAAAAGAAATAGATGTGCAGAAGAATTTCCTTATAGAGTCACAGCACTTTGCATTTGCTGTGCCACTAACGTCTTTGCTTTGGTGTGATCTCAATAAGGGGAAAAAATCCAGATAATTTACAGTGGAAATGCCTGATTTTACAACAAATTCTTATTCAATGTTATTTTAAGGTAGGGCTATTAAGAAGTGCAAATAACTTTGAGTCATGTCATTAATTGTAATCATGTCATCACAACCATAATAACTTGTAAGTAAGTAGTCACAAGTGATGTAATGAATCAAAGGAAAATAAAAAAATATATTAAAAGGTGAAACTTAAATTATCTATTTGATTTGATTTCAAAAAACAAAAGGGAACTGCTTTTAGAACAATGAAGTTGGATTAATTTCACACTGATATAACAAGATACAGTTTCCAGTTTTCTTTGGTACTTTACGTTAGTCCATTAGGGATGGACTCACCAAAACAGAATGTGGTGATGACAAGGGCACACATTATTGCGTGTTGTATTTAACCACTTTTTTTAAATGGACTCTTGATGCTAAAGTTTGTCCTTTCACTTCAGCTATCTAAAGCTGAAGTTAAGAATTTTATGCTTTAAAATAGATATGGATGCACAGCCACATTTTTACAAGATAAACTGTTTTTTTTATGTGCTCTGCATTTTCTACTTCATGGTGTGCCACTGAAGCCAAAGTTTGTGACCTGGCAAACACAATGTGATTTGGAATTACCTGTTACTCTGACACCAAAAGGAAAGAATGTGAATTACTTGGTATTTCCTGAGGGGTGAAAATGTGCACAGCTGAGATTGGATAACCTCTTTCCCACAGCAGCTTCCTCATTTGTCTATACCTGGAACAGATCAACACCTGCAGCCACACATGCAGTGTTCCCGGGCCACATGTCTGTTTCAGCTTCTCTTAAGAAATATTCATGTTTATGAGCCAGTGTTATTCTGTGTAGTCATGTTGGGATTGAACTCTCATGGCTCTTCAGATTTTCTGTTTGATCTCTTCCTGAAGTTAAGAAGAGAGTGGAGATAAAGATGTTAGTTTTCTTACTTGTGTCATCCTAAACTTCCCTTTCCCATGTGCTTCTCTCAAAAGAAAAAAATACCTTATTTTTGAAAGTTGTTTGCAGTTAGGAGGAGATAATTAAATGATCTAGAAATTTTTTTTCTCAGGAATTTAAATTTTGTTTGCACCACATTTCCTCTCCCACCTCCTATAAAGACGACTTTGTATTTAATATTACAGTGAAATGACTTTTAAGGATCATCATATTCAGTGCTAAATTGCAAGTACTTCTGGCAAAGTACAGTTTAGCACTAAGTTACTAGCTTAGTTACACAGAAGTTATTCAATGAAAAATAAAGTCATCTAGTCCCACTGCCTGAACTAAGGTATACCAATTATAATTGCATCCTGACAGGTGTTTCTTTAATCCCTTTTTGAACAGTTTACTGTCTGCAAAATCTTCCTCTAGCAATTATTTTCCAGTGTTAACTCTCCTGAGTACATACTTTGTGCTGCCATCTACTCCTCATTATGTTTTTCTTTTCCCACCTAAGCTGGAAATGGAATATGGTTTGTTCCTTTTGTCTCTGAGAAGGCTGATCTCTCACCTGTGAGGAAGGGGCAGAGGACTTACTGTTTTATGTGCAAGAACTAAACTGACACTGGCACCGTACTTTGAGCTGTGTAGTTTTAGACTGTTTGTTGGAAGTTGTTTTCTTTGTTGGTATGAAAAATAGGTGAAAAGATGGAAAAGTAAAAAAAGAGGTGACAGGGTGAGAAGTGGAATGAAAAGAGGTGCTGAAATGCAGAAAAACTGAAGTAGTATAATATTCAAAGAAATTAAGGGACAAAGGTAGCTATAAAGGCTCTGTGATAAATACTTTTTTAATTAAAGAAATAATTTTATTGGAGGTTATATGCCTAACAGGTCATAGAGTGGTGCTAAAGGGGAACTGGGGCATTCAGTGAGAGAATTGACAAGGCAAGGTTGGATAAAGGTACATATGGAGAAAGCAGTGTATTTCTTTGTTTTGCAAGTTCCACCAGAGTCTCATGAGTTAAAAATTATAAAAATGTAAAATTGTAGGTAAGTTTTTTTAACTTCTTACTGTATTTATTAGTGTGATTGAGACATAGCATGGTGCATATCTTCCATACGAGGTTCATTGGAACTCGGCTGATGTTTACTGTAATGACTAATCTGTCATTTCAAGCAGATGGCTCTGGTCTTGCCTACAATTTCAAGAACTGAACTAAAAGTCTCTTGGTTATGCTTGTTGTCCTTAACTTTCCTAGGTGTTTGAATTAGACTTTATGAGGTGATAATTTAGGTTGTTTAATTAAACTGAGTGTTTAAGAGGGGATGTCTTGAGGCAGGAATGAAGCAAAACTGGTAAATCTGCATTAATTGCATTGGTACTGTGCTGTCAAAGTTGTGAACAAGTATTTGTTCCGGAGTGATGAGAGTTCATAGTTTTATAAGTTGTTTCCTAATGTAATTTGTGATGAATGTTATCTGATTTTGTATTGATTTGCTTTTTATTTTCAGGTGTGGCTCACAATATTTCTTTACTACGAGAAGTGATCATCCATCCACGCTTTGTTCAAGGAGACTTCAGCACTAAATTTCTTCCTGAAGTTTATCCTGATGGTTTTAAAGGTTTGTTCCATTTGCATGTTTCTTTTTTCGTGAGTGATGTTGTTTCTGATTAGTGTTTCTTTATATTTTTAGACTAATATGCTCCCAGATATATACATGCAATTAGAGTTTTTAAATAATGCATAACATAGTTGAAATAGTTAATTTCTTTGTTTTCAAGAAGGCAAATACATACCCCTACTAACTTAATGGAATACACCCAAAGTCAAGAAAAACAATGTGTAGGTGATAAGAAATATGTAAAATAAACATTAATTCTGCCGTACCGTGGTGCTTCATTAGCAGAAAGTGCTTCTACTGTTAACTATAGTCAGGTAAGATTTCTTTTTAGTGAGTGTTGTTGCTTCTTCAGTGAGTTTGTGCAGCATCTTCAGAATTGCCTTTTGGCACCCTTTGCTTTCATTGTAGCATTGTCTGGAGCATCTGGCATTTTATCAGAGTATTTCAGTAACCTGGTTTTATTACTCATTACACACAGTAGTGGACATCACCTTGATATTACTAGCTTTTACACTAGGTTAACATAAACAAAAATGCCAATATTTCTTTATGAAGTCCCAAACTACTCAGTTTCAAAAAATGTTAATGATGGTATAAAAATAAGTAAACAAATAGATTGACTTCCTTTTGCAAGGATCAGATGTTCAAATGTGATCTTCTGTTTTAGCGAATCTGCTCTAGATGCTTTCTTGACCTGTGTGGTCAGATACTCAGTTCCTTCTATACAGGCCTCTCATCTCAGCTGGCATTCATCAGGCTGAATATCTTCCTTCTTTAAAAAAAACCAACCAAACAAACCCTGTTTATAGTTCATCATTTATGGATCCGTTATGAATCCCCTGGAGATTTTTTCCTCCGTTCGTCATTAATCCAGTGTGGCAGAATTCTCATCCCACTTTGGAGACAGCACTGCCAGATTGGCGGTCACTGGACATGACTGGCACTGTGCCAAATTCTAGTCTCATTAGGAAGCAGAACAGATTTTTCTTACCTCAGGACTCAGTGTGTGAGTTTGTGGATGACTATTCTTTGCACCAGAACTACTTTATGTCATGTAATTGACAACTCTGTGTAATACAGTCTTACACATGGGATTAATGCATCTAGCTTGTTATTGGCTCCTGACTGAGGCCTCAGCAACAGACATTAGACACCGTGAGTGGCAGTAAGCTTGTGATGGTTCAAGCTGAACAGTTCCTTTGTTATCTTTGCTAAGGTGTGCTTAACTAATCTTTAAGTAACTCAGTTGGCTTCCATCCAGCATAGACTTGAGGGTATTCTGATCGTGTGCTCTGAAGGCATAGTGCTGCTCTTGGTGGTCTCTTCTCTGACACTTCAGTGCAGAAATCTCATGTTCTGGGACTCTTCAGTCCTTTTCCTGAGTGGATTCAGTTCTCTAAATCACCATAAAAACTGCATCTTTTTTTTACTGTTGCTGCTTTTGTTGGGGTAGTTTTTTTGTGAGTTCTTGTGTTGATTTCTCCTGAAAGACTCTGGTGAACTGCAGTGGATGTGCAAAGTGAGTGGCAGGATAGGGATGGCGAGAGGGGAATAGAGGAAAACGGCAGGGATGCAGGCTGTTACGTTCATACTGTGTTGTGAGGAGGCAGCCTCACCTGACACACAGCTAGGAACAATAAAAACAAATCAAGCAGTAGTATTGTATGAACAGATTCTTGAAGATATGGTTTTGTTCTAGACACCAGAAGACACAAGAAGAGATACTGTGACAATTCATAATAGAAACTAATTAATGGCACATGTGAAATGGCTAGACTTTATTCCTCCTGTATGAAAAGTCTTCCTCATTTCCTTCCATGTTCTCAAACATAAGCATACATTACCTGTCTTAATGACCAAAAAATGCCTTTTTTTTTTTTAATTGAAGTGTATTTCATATCAAGAGTACTTACTCATGAATACTGATTGAAAGCTCATGAAAGTAATTGAGAACACTTTTAATGATGTAGTTTACACTGAAGACTTCTGGCTTAAAAAAACAAATCAGTCAGTTGAATTCAAGGATAGGTTTTTTTCAGTACACACTGAAAAATATTTCTGCAGTTCCACAGACTCAAATGGGAACCGTTGAAGGCAAGCAAGGGTGGTGGGCAGATGATGGGGAGAAGCATAGCAAGAGAAGCAAAGGCAAAAATTAAATTACATTTAAGTTCTCTAGTCACTTCAACTAACTTTATAATGTCAGTACCCAGGGTAAACTTGCTAAGAGGATTTGAGAATTTCAGTAGCTTCATAAATTTTGTTTATAAAAGATGATAGCTGCAGAAAAAGATCTGTAAAATTAGAGCAGTGCATAGCCAATGTAGGTTTGGAAATAGCTAGAAATACGTGCTGTTGTTAACAGTAGGAATCTATACCAGAAGTGTTTTAAATTTGGAAAACTTAAGAACTAAAACAATTTCAATAGAGATGTGTGCTATATTAATGCTTGAGCACAATCCAGTGTGTTTCTTTTGTAAACTACACAACTGGCACTGTTGGTCTACAGTGATGACAAATAATGGATGTGATCTGTTTTCTCTGGTGACTGCATGAAGAACTGGCCCATTTAGTATGTGTGTTTTAATAAAATACAAATACAAACTTTAGTCTCACTTAAGGGTAAAAGAAGAGATGCGTTGTTTTCCAGTCTCATTTTCAAGCGTTCCATTATAAATGCATTATTAGAAGACTTTTACAGTAAGATGAAAAAAAAAAGAATCACTAGAAATACCTTGGCTGCTTTTCCATTAACCTGTGATGCCCACTTCAAATTACATCTAGAATGGGAATGTTTAGTAATTTCATGATTAGAGTTTAACATTTTTTTCCTCTTTGTAAGTAATCATTCATTAAAAAAAACAAAGGTTTTTTATTGCAAATTATTTAAAAATAATAGCTATGTGGAAACTAGCTTTGTGCAAAGTATGATCAGTGTGGGAAAGCAGCTGCTGTCATACCTTTCAGTTGCCTGTGTGAGGGGTGGATGACTATAGCACTGTCTGGCAGTAGGTTTGCTGGAGAGGGTTATTGCTCTGAGCACACATGCGTGTTTTGGGAGGAGTATGGATCTGAGGGTCGGTGCAGCAACGCTGATTAGATCAGGTGACACAAATACATCTGTCTTAGAGTGACCTCCAAAAACTTTACTTATGGAATAAAAATGTTTGTCAAGCATGCAGGAGTCGGACACACCATCCTTTTACAGCTTCCAAACAACCTGGGAAGTCGCTATATGCTCTAACCTGCCTGGTGAGAAAGGAACTATACTATCTATTATCCCTATTTTATAGGCAGAGAAAGTATCTCTGTTTTCACAAAGATCCAGGAGAAGCCTTTGACAAAGAACAAATTCAACTCAAGGTTCCTTAGCTTAGTACCCTGTTCATCAGATTATTCTTTGCAGGTCAGTCTGTTTCACAGTTAATGTTTTTCTGGATATCTTTTTTAATATTGAGATTTATTTTGTTTTTAATGTTTCACTCTTTCCAGTTATTAAATGATGTCTAAGGTATATCATCAGTCTATTTGGGAGATACATTATGTGCAAATGAAAAATGGGGCATTTTCCAAGAGATTGTCATCAAAGTCATAGCAAAATAAGTGAGGGGGGTGGGAAGTGTCATTTACTTCCCCTCTTCCCCTCTTCTAGCATTTTTACCTCACTTAGGAAGAGAAGAAGAACAGAAGTTCTGATGAACAATACTTTTATTTAATCCTTTATATTTCCTATAGAGAAAGGAATAAAGAGGAAGCACCTCTCTCCTGAAATGCTGCATTGTCTCCAGAAACTGTGTATGAGGTGAATGCTTTTAGATGCATCGTGTTTGCCGTAATTATATATGTTGGAGGTCTTCTCCATGAACACCCCCTTG
>VXAU01000831.1:83400-96240 GCA_013399695.1 Formicarius rufipectus | reverse complement strand
ATAGGGATTCTGGGGGGGGGGGGGACGCGGGAATGTGGCTGGTCCTGCGTGGGAGCATTAAACGTGTCGCTTGGGGACCACCAGGGGTTGTGTCCTCGGGTGTCTGTGTGTCCCTGGGAAGTGTCCCCTCAAGCGTCACCATATCCCACCCCAATCCCACAGGGCTTGGTGGCTTTGACCATGTTATTGTCCAAATAGGCCATCATTCCCCAAATATTCCCCACTACTCCCCAAATATTCCCTGTCATTCCCCAAATATTCCCCCAATATTTCCCATTTTTCCCCCCCCCCAGCAATTAATTTTCTGTTTTCCCCCGAATATTTTCTAGTATTTCCAAATACTCTCTGAGTTGTTTTCTTATTATTGCCCAGACATTTCTTGTTATTCCCCGAATATTCCCCAAATATTTCCTATTATTGCCCAAACGACTTTTCTGTTGCTTCCCAAATATTCCCCAAATATTTGAAGTTGTTCCCCCAAGACTTGGCTATTATTTCCCAGATATTCCCTAAGTTATTTACCTATTATCCCCCCAAACATTCCCCCTAATTCCCCAAATATTCCCCATTATTCCAATTAATTTGCTATCATTCCCTAATATTGTTGTTCCCACAATGTCTGTTACTTTCCAAATGTCCCCAAGATATTTTCCCATTATTGCCCAAATATTTCCTACTATTCCCCAACCACTCCCCAAATAATTATTCCCCAAATACTATTATTCCCCAAACAACTTTTCTATGATTTCCCAAATATTTCCTATTATTGCCTATTATTCCCCCAATCTTCCCTAAACTCTTTCCCTATTACTCCCCCAAATATTCCCCATTATTCCTGCAATTAATTTGCTATTATTCCCCAAGTATTTCCTCTTATTCCTCAAATCAATTTATTATTATTCCCCAAATATTCTCTAAATATTTGGTGTTCTCCCAATATTTGCAATTATTTCCAAAATATTCCCTATTTTCCTATTATTTTCCAATATTGCCCAAATATATCCTATTATTTTCCAAATAATTTTCCATTATTGCCTAAATAATTCCTGTTACTTCCCAACTGTTCCCCAAGATATTTCATTGTTATCCCACAATTATTCCCCAAACACTTACTACTATTCCCCAAATATTTCCTGAGCAATTTTTCTATTCTTGCTCAAATTTTCCCCAAATATTCCCTGTCATTCCCCAGATTTTCCCCAAATATTGGCTGTTATTCTCCAACCCTTTCCTCAGCAATTTTATTATTCCCCAAATATTTGCTGTTTCCCCATGAATATTCCATTATTCCCCAAATCATTTTTCTGTTACATCCCAAATATTCCTCATTATTCCCTCCAATATTTCCCATCATTCCTCCAATTTGTTATTATTCCCCAAACATTCCCTAAATATTTGGTGGTGTTCTCCCAGTATTTGCTACCATTTCCCAAACATTCCCAAGATATTTTCCCATTATTACCTGAATATTTCCTGTTATTCCCTACCCACTCCACAGATCTTGGTTATTATTCCCAAAATATTCCCCAAATATTTCCCATTATTCCCCTGATTAGTTGTGTATTATTCCCCCAATATTCCCTAAATATTTGGTGTTCTTCCCCAATACTTGCTATTATTTCCCAGGTATTCCCTAAGATATTTTCCTATTATTCCCCCCAACATTCTCCATATATTCCCCAAGTATTCCCCATTTCCCCCCAACTAATTTTCCATTTTCCCCCAAATCCTTCCTGTTATTTCCCAACTCTTTCCCAGGCTATTTCACTGTTACCCCACCTACATTCCCCAAACACTTGCTATTGTTCCCCAAATGTTCCCCAATATTCCCTGTTGTTCCCAAGTATTTCCAAAGCTATTTTCCTGTTCTTGCCTTCATATTCCCCAAATATTCCCTGTTACTCTCCAGACATTCTCCAAGCACTGGCTGTTATTCCCAACTCTTCCCTAAGCAATTGTATTATTGTCCCCCCAAATATTTCCTATTATTCCTCCAATTTCTGAGCTGTTATTCCCCAAATACTTGCTGTGATTTCCCAAATATTCCTCAAACTATTTTGCTATTACTTCCCCAATATTCCCTAAATATTTCCTATTATTCCTCCAAGGCTTTTGCTGTTACTCCCCAAATATTTATTTCCCAACTATTTCCTAAACCATTTGATTTTCCAAATATTTGCTCTTTCCCCAAATGTTTCCTATCATTCCCCAAACTATTGTTTTTCCCCCAAATATATCCTATTATTCCCCAAATACACCCCCTCATATTTCCCTGCTCCCTGACCCACTTCACTCTCATTCCCCCAGTATTCCCCTAATATTTCCTATTATTCCCAAATATTTCCCAAGCTATTTTCCTAAATATTCCCCAAACACTCCCTATTAGTCCCCTCGTATTTCCCAAATATTCCCTGTTATTCCCCAAACCATTATTCTATTCCTCCCCCAATATTTCCCATTATCCCCCAAACACTTCCCATTATTCCTCCAGTTCTGGAGGAATATTCCCAGGTATCCCTGGGCTGTGTCCTTGGCTGTCCCCGTGTCCTTCCAACACGAGTCCCTGGGATGGTCCCCTCGGGTGTCCATGTGTCCCTCCACACCCCCAGGACATCCCAGGTGTCCCCATATCCCAGCCCCAGCCCCGAGGGTGACCCTGGCTGTGGGGACACCCCCAAGTCAAGTGGCACCTTTTTAACCCCAAAATGCTCCTGGGTCACCCCAAGCCCCTCCTTTCCCACTCCTGGAGTGTTGGGATTTCCTGGGAACGCCGAGGGTCACGGAAGTCCCCACCAACAGCCAACCCCCTCCACCCCTGTCCAGCACCGAGTTGGGTTTTTTGGGCTCATTTTTCTTTGGATTTTTTATTTTTTTCTCTTTTTTTGCCTTTTTTTTTTGTTTTTTACATAAAAAGTTCCGTAAAAATTGGAGAAAGTAAAATGCTCGAAGCAGTAAAATCAATCTTATCCACATGGCCAGAAATCCGCACGTATTTACAGGGAACCAGAGGGAAGGAACCTCGGGGGACCGGAAGGGAAACCGAGGGACAATTCCAAAAAACCCCGGGAATAACCCCAAAACTCTCCTGCCGGAGCGTTCCCGCGGGATCGGCAAGGCTGGGGCGGAAAGCAACGGAAAAAAGCAAATTATTATCAATATATTCACATATACGTTAAAATATAATACAGAGCTCGAGAGCCTGGCAAGGCCTGGCCTGGCAAAGCCTGGCACGGGGAACCCATGCCTGGCAAAGCCTGGCCTGGCCAAGCCTGGTTTAGGGAAACCACACCTGGCAAAGCCTGGCCTGGCAAAACCTGGCACAGGCAAAACCTGGCACAGGGAAACCATGCCTGGCAAATCCTGGCCTGGCAAAGCCTGGCACAGGGAAACCACGCCTGGCAAAGCCCGGCTTGGCATCGGGAACGTTTCTTTTCCTTTAAAAAAAATGCCCTGGTGACAATCAAGGTGCCAGGCCGGTGGTTCCCAAGGGCCAATCCTGGTGGGAATGGCGGATCCCGTGGGGCGGGGGGTTATTCCAGGTGCTATTCCAGGTCCGTGTCCTCTTTGGGCTTGTAGAGGATCCCGAATTTCTGCATGTACTTCTTGATGTACTCCTTGGTTTTGTGCTTGACGTTCTCGTTGCACTCCAGGTCCTCGGGGGTCTTGCAGTACTTGAGCTCCTTGTTCATCACCCCGTGGGTCAGCTGGACATGGGGGGACAGCCACTCAGCCCCGGAATTCCCATGGAATCATTCCCCAAATATTCCCCAAACATTCCCCAAATATTCCCCAAACATTCCCCAAATTTCCCCCAAACATTCCCCAAACACTCCCCCAAACATTCCCCCAAACACTCCCCAAGTATTTCCTGTTATTTCCAAACATGCTCTAAGATCTTTTCCCATTATTGCCCACATAGTTCCTGTTAGTCCTGAAATATCCCCCATTATTCCCCAAATATTTCGTGTTACTGTCCCAACAACTTTTCTTTTACTTCTCAAATACTCCCCAAATGTTTCCTATTATGCCTCCAATTAATTTGATATTATTCCCCAAATAGTGCCTAAACACTGGATATTGTCCCCCCAACACGTGCTATAATTTCCCAGATGTTCCCAAAGCTATTTCCCTATTATTCCCTCAAACATCCTCCAAATATTCCCCATTACTCCCCAAACAACTTTCCTGTTCCTCTCCAAACATCCCCCCAGTATTTGCCATTTTTCTCCCAATTAATGTGCTATTATTGCCCAAACATTCCATCTTATTTCCCATCCCTTTCCCAAACCATTTCGCTGTTATTCCCCAAATACTCCTTATTATTCCTCACCTGTTCCCCAAAGCACTTTGCTGGTTTTCTCATTTGCTCTATCCCCTCAAATATTTCCCATCACTCCCCAAACTGTTTTTGCTATTTTTTTCCCAAATATTCCTCTAATATTTCCTGATATTCCCCAAACATCCCGTTATTCCCTACTTTTGCCTGTTATCCCCCACCTTCTCCTTCCCCAGGGCCCTCCCCATATTCCAGTACCCCCATGTCCCTGTACCCCATATCTCCCTACATTCCCACATGCCCATGTTCCTGTATCCCTTGTGTCCAAGTGTCACCCTGTCCTTGTACGCCCATGTCCCCGTGTCCCATATCCCCCCACATTCCCACATCCCCATATCCCTGTACCCTCCACATCCCTGTCCCCACCATGTCCCCACATCCCCATGTCCCTGTATCCCATGTATCCAAGTGTTCCCCTGTCCCTGTACCCAGCACATCCCTCTATCCCTTGTGTCCCCCTGTCCCTGTCCTCACCACATCCCTGTATCCCTTGTGTCCCACCGTCCCTGTCCCCCCCACATCCCTGTTTTCCCCCGTGTCCCACCTTGCGTGCCAGGTGTTTGAAGTCCTCGGTGGTGGTGATCCTGCCCACCTTGCAGTCGGGTTTCCGATAGGGATTCAGGCACTGCACGATGAACTGGGACATCTGTGGGAGACACGCTTGGATCCCGCTGCCCATTCCCACCATCCCATCCCATCCCATCCCAGTGTCCTGGGAACACCCACCTCCTTCCTGAACACCTCCTTGCTCTTCTTGGCCAGCTCGCTGGACGTGTCGGCTTCCGCTGTCTTGGGCTTCTTGGAAGACTGGGGAGAGGGAACAGCGGGATGTGGGAGCTTCCCTGGCCCTCCTCCCACTTTGGGAATGGAGGGATTTCTGTGCTTCCCTGGCCCTCCTCCCACTTTGGGAATGGAGGGATGTCAGAGCTTCCTTGGCCCTCCTCCCACCTCGGGACCTGCCCATCCTGCCCCACAGCCATGTGGGCATTGTGCCCTTCCCAGTCCATTCTGTGCACTTCCCACACTGGTCCCAGTGAGATTCCCAGTCCAGCACCAGCACACTCTCCAGTCCATTCCAAGCTCATTCCCAGTGAGATTCCCAACCCAAACAAGGCGCTTCCCAATCTGGTCCTAATGAACTTCCCAGCCTATTCCCAGTACAGTTCCCTATCCGTTCCCAGTGAACTTTCCAGTCCCATGTTGGTGTATCCCCAGTCCAATCCTGGCAGTCCCAGTGATCTTGCCAGGCTACTCCCAGTGCTCTCCCCAGTCCATTCCCAGTTATCCTTCCCAGCCCAGGCCCAGTGCTCTCCCCCACCCATTCCCGACCCTTTCCCAGCCCAGTGCCAGCACATTTCCCAGCCTGATCCAGGCACGTTTCCCAGCCCGTTCCTGGTGAGCTTCCCAGCCCAATCCCAGCACGCTCCACACCCCAAACAGGCACCTCCCAGCCCATTCCTGGTGAGCTTCCCACCCCAGTCCAGGCACAATTCCCACCCGGATCCTGCCACTTCCCAGCTCAGTCCCAGCATTTCCCATCCCTGATCCCGGCACTTCCCAGATCAGTCCCAACACATCTCCCAGCCCAATCCTGCCACACTCTCAGCACACTCCAGGGCTGGGAGCGGAGGCCCCTGGACTGGCTCTTGTTTTCCTTGGAAAACAAGCTGGAAAAAGAGCAGGAGCAGGTTCTGGGGGAGCTGGGCTGGTCCCCAACGGGAGCAAACCCTGCATCAGGGGGTTTTTCCTTCAGGAATTCCCTGCGAGGGCTGGGACCCTCCACAAGCACTCAGGGGGATTATCTTTAGCTACAGTGAGGATAAAGTGGATTTCCTAGGAATTTCTGGCTTCCTCCCTGCGTGCTGATCCCTGATTTCATTTGCTGCCTGCACTAAGGTTGCGGGAGCAGCTTCCCGGAGCACATCCCTTGTGCTCCACACCCACCTCCCACACTCGCCCATCCCAAGTTTTGTGACACCCCCGGAGTCCAAGGGGGGGAAAAGCAGCAGTGCCTCCCCCAGCACCGTTTTCTGGGAGAGGTCTGGGAATTGCAGGTCATCACGACTGGGATTTTCAGCATGGGAAGAGTAAAAGGACTTGGGAAGCCGGGGATGGTTCCCTTCTCCCTCTGCTCTTTGATGATGTTCCCATGGCTGTTTTCATTTTAAAAAATCCCATTTTTTTCAAGTACTGAACACTGGAAAAAGCAGGAGCCATCCCACTCCTTCCAATGCCTGAAAACGTGCCTGGCTGGAGGGCAGAGCTGCAGAGTCCCGGGAGCAGAGGGACATCAAAGCTGTGCCGTGCCCGCCCGCGGCGGCGCCGCCACTTCAAAGGGCCGGGAATGGGGAGCAGATGGATCCCAGATGGATCCCGGATGGATCCCGGAGCGGCTCCAAACCAACCCCTTCTCCTCCCCCCATCCCTTCCCATGAAACCCTCCCAATTAAACCCTCCTCCATCACCAGAACCTTCCTCATCCCCCAGCCCTTTTCCACCCCCAAATCCTTCTCCATCGAACCTTGCTCCATTAAATCCTTCTCCATTACCGATCCATCTTCCAACTCCCAACCCTTCTCCACCCCCAAATCCTCCTCCACCCTCAAACTCCTCTCCATTAAACCCCTTTCCATTCCCAATCTATTTTCCACCCCAAATCCGTCTCCATCACCAATCCCTTCTCCACCATCACACTCTTGTCCACTCCCAAACATTTCTCAACCTTCAAATCCTCCTCCACCCCCAAATCCTTTTCCACAAAATCCTTCTCCATTAAGCCCTTCTCCATCATCAAATCTTCTCCGCCCCCTTCCATCCCCAAACTCTTCTCCTCCCTCAAATCCTCCTCCTCCTCCAAGTCCTTCTCCTTCCCCAAAACCTTTCTCCACCTTCTCCATGTGGGAAGAAGGGGAAAATCTGTGCCAAAAATTGCAGGAAACTCTGAGGAGGAGAAAGAAAATCCATTTCCAAGCTCCTCCTCGTGCAAAGGTGCCAATTTTTCCTTAGGGAATTCCTCCTAA
The DNA here is from genome assembly GCA_013399695.1 of Formicarius rufipectus. Taxonomy (NCBI): domain Eukaryota; kingdom Metazoa; phylum Chordata; class Aves; order Passeriformes; family Formicariidae; genus Formicarius; species Formicarius rufipectus. The sequence goes on along the minus strand of VXAU01000831.1, from coordinate 88,884 downwards.
TTTTAGGCCAAACTTCACCTTTATTTTAATACTAAAACCTCCTAATCCAGGGCTTCTCCCCTCACTCCTCCAAAGCATTCCCATAATCCAAGGCCCTGCTGCCCACCAGGAAAACTAACACTGGGAAAGCCCCAAACTGGTGGTGTCCCCATTTCTGGATGGAGAAGCCACAAAGATGCTCCTGGGGGAAAACCAGGACTGGGGTGAAGAAGCCAAATGCGTGGGGAATTCTGGAGGAGCCTGACTGGGATTCTGGGATCTGCTCCATTGACACTGACCTTTCCATGGGGAACCAACGAGCACAGACACCAACACATCATGCCACAAATCCAAGCTTTTCCCATCCTAAAAGGATGGAAAAACTCTGGCATCCAGCCCGGTGCCAGCGCCAGCATTCCCGAGTGTTCTGCACGGCCACTCCCTCAGGAAACCCCTTTTCCAGGGGGAAAAGCAGGATCTAAACTGTGCTTTCCAGGGAAATGGTGCTGGGGGCTTCCCACCCCTCCTGTGCCTTTCCATCCCAGCCATCCCCCCCGGGAAGGGAACACCAGGAATAGCAGCAGCAGCTGTGGCTGTGCTTTAATCCCTCTTGGAAAAGGTGTGGGGTGGGGAGGAGGGGAAAAAAATCCAAGGAATGTGGCCAGAGGCGGGAGCTGAGACCATGGGAATTCAGAGCCAGGAAAAAGCCGACCCTCTGGCTCTGCTGGCCCAGAAAACAAGGATTTAAAGCTCTGGGATGATGAGTAGGAATCACCTCACCGGGAGGTCACCCTGAGCCACGTGGCCATGGCAAGTTCAGGAAGGAGGGATTGGTGGATTCAGGGAATTTCTGCACCTAAAAGTTGGGATTTTGGGGGTTGAGCGAGCAGCAACACCTGGAAGGAGCAGCCAGTTCATGCCCATCCCAAAGTGAAGTCCTTGTATTGTCACCCCAGTCCTCAGCAACTTCTTATCCCAATTCAGGGATAATGGGATAAAAGCCCACATCTATGGAAGTCCCTTCCCTTGCTCCCAGGAAGCACTGAGGCCCTCAAAATTCCACAGGGAAAAGCATCCCAAGCAGGAAAACATCAGCACAGCTCTATTTCCCTGCTCAGAAGATCCTACCCTTCTCCTCAGGGATGTTCCCAAAATCTCCAGGCTGGTCCACACCACAGCTCATCCCTCCACAGGGATGGATTTTCCAGCTATTCCAGCTCAACTGAACCTCCCCTGAAGCCTAAAATTAACATTTCCCTGGGAAATCCCAACATCCTTCCACAACATCTGCCGCCCCCAGAACCAAACATTCCCAGGGAACGTCCCAGGGTCCACGTGACCCTGATCCAGGGACAAAAACCTCTGGAAAGGCTTTTCTGGATTGCCCTGTGGAAGCACAAGCCCTTGGCAGAGCAGGAAATTGCAGGGCTGAGCTCATGTTCTAATTAACTGGTTTACAGGGAGACAAATATTTGCCAGTAATTTCCTTGGCATGAACTCACCAGGAATCCTGCCCCAAGCACCGGGAGGCACTACAGGAATGGGATTAACCCTTGGGATCCTGGCAGCACATGGAAAGGTGACAGCAGCCCAGGGGGATGTTCCTGGGTGCTCCAGGAGGGACAACACCTCCAGGAAAACCCCTCCCAGGGGTGGGAGCACCGGAGCAGTGAGAGAATCACTCCTTGCTTCCCATGGATTTTTAGGGAATGGGGAAAGCATCAGGAAGGCTCCTAAGCTACATCCTTAGTTCTCCTCTTCCAACATTCTTCCCCCTCATTCCCCTTTTTCTGGGGAGGATAAGGTCAGCTCCACACACAGAAATCCAAGGAAGAACATCTCATGGGGATCCAGCAGACCAGCAGAGCACTGAGGGTGGAGCCAGTGATGGATCTGGGGTCGCTCCTGCCCCTCTGTCCCCCCCAAAGTCCCATCCAGGGGCCACCCCAGGGCAGTGGCCCCCTCACCTTCATGGGGTTCTCATCATAGGTGGGGGTCCCGAGGTCCATCTCGGCCTCGTGTTCCAGGCTGGCATCATCTCCAGGGCTGTCCCACGTCGGGGGGTCCCACTGGGTTTGTCTGCAGGGAGGAGGACACAGCAGCCCATGGTCACCCCCTCAAAGCACCTCCGTGATTGTCCCACCACGTGGGACATCCAGGATCCGTCACCCACCAGACATCCCGGCCTTGTCTTGGCCTTCATGACGAGTTTGAAGGTTTTCAAGTTGGAAAAGGTGAAAACCAAGCAGGGAGAACTTAAGAAAGGGAATCTGCACCCTTTTCTATCACTGGTGACACTGTGGGATCAAGGGATGTTCATCACCAGGATGAGATTCAGGGCATGGAAAGGTGGGAACACCCCCAGGGAAGGTATGGCCACAAGAGCAGCAAAGCTCCACTGGGTCTCCCCATCTCATCCCAGGACTTCCAAACCATGGACAAATCACTAATTCCTGCTGGACTGGTTGTTATTCCAGGTGTTTCAAGGTCTCCTGCTCTGCTGCTGGCATGGCAGGGGGCAGGAAGAGATGAGGAATGGAGATGGAAAAGATCAATGGACATAGAGAAATGTGTGGCACCAAGAACTGGCATCAGGACACTCCAGACACAGGAGAAATATTCCAGCTTATCCCTTCAGAGAGGTGGATTCCCATAAACTCCTCACATGGAGCTGGAAACTAAAACAAGTCTAAAATTCTTTATAATTTTAGTAAGTTCACAGGGATTGATTCAACAACTTGGAAACTTCCACAGCCAATCCCAAAGGTGTGGGGAAAACACCGGGAAAGTTACACTTCTTGCTCCAGACATGGTGGTTGAGCTCCTCTCCCAAAAAACCAAGTGACGGGACAAGAGGGAACGGCCTCTTGTTGTTCCAGGGCAGGTTTGGGGAAAATTCCCCCATGGAAAGGGTTGTCCCTGGCCCGAGGTGGTGTGCCCATCCCAGGGGGGATGGAAAACCCGTGTGGCTGTGGAATGTGAGCCCAGGAGCAGCACACCCACCTGGTCACCACGTGGTAGTAGTAGATCTTCCCCTCGGGATCCCGCGCCGTCTTCCAGTTGGGCGGGAGGACGATGGTCTTGGGCTTGGGAGGAGAGGGCGGGGGCAGGTCCAGGAGGTTGTTGGACACCACCAGCTCTGGCTGGAAACAGCAGGGGAGGGGAGAAGGACGGGCAGGGTCACGAGGGGTGTCCCAGGAGCTGTTTATCCCATGGGAAAGCCTCCGTGTCCCTCGGGATGGGGGTGTCTCACCTGCTGGACGGGCGGGGGCTGCCCGGCGGCCACGATGGTGGTCACGGCTGGTGGGGGCTGCACCAGGACCCCCTGAGGGTGGGCTGTGTAGAGCTGCTGGCCCTGGAGGTACTGCAGGCCTGGCTGGGCATAGCTCTGCAATGGAGCACAGGGATCAGTCAGGAGCTCTTCCCAAAATCCCCATGCTGGGACACACAGCGCGGCTCCCTCTTCCCAAAATCCCTGCACTGGGACACACAGAGCAGCTCCCTCTTCCCAAAAACTCCAGGCTGAGAGACACAGAGCAGCTCCTTCTTCCCAAAATCCCTGTGCTGGGACACACAGAGTAGTTCCCTCTTCCCAAAATCCCGGGCTGAGAGACACAGAGCAGCTCCCTCTTCCCAAAATCCTTGTGCTGAGAGACACGGAGGGGCTCTGCCAGCCCAGGGTGCTCCAGCTGGCCCTTGGACACTTCCAGGGATCCAGGGGCAGCCACAGCTTCTCTGGGAAACCCATTCCAGGCCCTCTCCACCGTCCCAGCCAAAAATTCCTTCCCGGTATTATCCTTGGAATTTTGTTTGCTGTAAGCTGGTCGCTCCAGACCTGCTTCCAAAAGCCAACAGAAGCCGAGCTCACACTTCCATGTTTTCCTGCTTTACTCGGCCACAGTGGAAGCTCTTCCCAAAAAACTGCCCTTCAAGAGCAACAAACCCAACAGCACTTTCATAAACAGGTTATAAAATATTTCTGGAAGCTGCAAACTCCTGCTTGGCCCCAGCAACTATGGAATCACCATCCTGGGAGGGGTCTGACATCCCCATCCCTGGAGGGTTTAATATCCCCCATTCCTGGAGGGGTTTGCTATTAACCATCCCTGGAAAGGTTTAATATTCCCCATCCCTTGAGGTGCTTAATATTCCCCATCACTGGAAGACTCCAACATCCCCCATCCCTTGAAGTATCCAATATGTCCTATCCCTGGAAGTCTCTTATATTCCCCATCCCTGCAAGTGTCCAATATCCCTCATCCCTGGAAAGGTCCAATATTTCCCATCCTTGGAAATGTCCAATATTCCCCATCCCTGCAAGTGTCCAAGGCCAGGCTGGATGGGGCTCGGAGCAACCTGGACACCTGGAAGGTGTCCCTGCCCATGGCAGGGGGTGGCACTGGATGATCCTTGGGGTCCTTCCAACCCAACCCATTCCATGACTCCCTAAGCCACAGCGTTGGTGGACGGAGGACACGCCCCAATGTGCTTTTCCTCCTGCTTTAGGGTGGGAAGCTCCTCGAGAAGAGCCAAGTCAGATGCTCCAACACCAACAGAGATGTTGGAACCCGTGCAGGTTTTCAGACAACAGAGCCAAAAGCAGTTTCCAAGACAGAGGCCTCAATGACAACAATGGAATCTGCAGGATGACCTTGGCTAGCAGTGAACTGAGAGGAACCTGCTGATCTTCCACAGAATGATACATGTGAAGAGCTCTATTAATAAAGTTAAAATTAAGATAGATAAGGACCACGTGAATTCACACACTTTTCAAAATATATCCTAGTTAATATTTAGCTCTAGCTGTGTGTTGTTGGATAGTTTTGAGGGAGTGTATTAGTTTTAGAAATGTGCATGACTGTGTGTTAAGGTACTTCTTTCTTGTACTTCTCCACATCCCTACGGAGTGGGACATAAAGATGCAATAACGTAAACATTGCAGGCCTCTTCCTGCCCCTCCTGAGCAGCTCTGGAGGTGGCAGACACAGAGGAGTCAGAACAAACCCCTCAGCTTGGTTTGGACACAGTCAGGCTGTTTGATTCAACAGCTGAAGGCTCGAAGCCTCCACACCAACCACCACAGCCTGTCTGTGTAAAACAGACGTCGTGGCCAACAGTGGTGGCAGAGAGCGAGTTATGGAGTGTTCCCCAGCCTGGGGGTGTCCCCCAGTCAAGGGGTGTCTCCCAGCCCCAGGCTGTCCCCCAGCCCAGAGTGTCCTTCAGCCCAGAGTGTCCCTGAGCCCCAGGGGTGTCCCCCTAGCCTGAGATGTCCCCCAGCCCCAGGTTGTCCCCCAGCCCCAGGTTGTCCCCCAGCCCGGGGGTGTCCCTGAGCCCCAGGTGTGTCCCCTAGTCCCAGGGTGTCCCCCAGCCCTGGGGTGTCTCCCAGCCTGTGATGTCCCTGAGCCCCAGGGGTGTCCCCCAGCCCCAGGTTGTCCCACAGTCTTGGGTGTGTTCCCCAGCCCAGGGGTGTCCCCCTAGCCCGAGATGTCCCTCTAGCCCCAGGTT
>VXAU01000831.1:56137-83132 GCA_013399695.1 Formicarius rufipectus | reverse complement strand
GCGCCGCGCCCAGCGCCGGCTCGGCCAGCGGCTGGGAGTGCTCGTAACCCGCCGGGGAGCACATGGAGTCCATGCTGGGCGTGGGCAGCAGCACCTTGCCCGCGTTGGGGTTGCTGGGGTCCACGTAGGCCTGCATGGGGTAGCCGGGCGGGTAGCCCAGGAAGCCGTGGTGGGCGGCGCCGTAGCCCATGGAGTCGAAGGGAAGAGGGGAGGTCATGCCCAGGTTTTGGAGCTGCTGCTGCTGTTTCTGCGCCTCCCGCTGCGCCACCTCCTGCTCGAAGAGCTTGCGCCGCTCCTCCGTGGACAGTTTGTTGCGGTCCTTGGGCCGGACCTTCTTCTTGGAAGACGCTGGTGTGTCATATCTGGAAGGGAAGGGAGAGGGGAAGGGGTTTGGGAGAACCCAGGAAGCTGCAGGGCCGAGGAAATGCACCAGGAAAAAGCACCGGGGAAAAAGCACCGGGAAAAAGCACCAGGGAAACCCGGAATGCCCAACAGCAGCAGCAATTCCTAAAAACGTTCCCTTTTTCCCAGCTGTTTGACCAGCTGTGGGAACTCAGGAGAAACACCCACTGGTCCTGCCCGTCCACGAGGGCTCAGGATGAGTGATCCCAATGGAAGGAGCAGCTCCAGTCTGGTGCTGCTGGAGACACAAAGATGCCACAGGGGGTGTCTGGAGGAGCTGCTGGGCAGCACTGGGATACCCGGAGAGAGAGGGGACATCCCCAAGGCCAAGAGAACCCAAGGGAAGGGCAGGAGCAGGAGACCCTCTGCCACGTTTTCCCAAACCAGGGTCAACAAGGAGCTTGGAAGAGGCTCCCACACAGAAGGAGCAGCTCAAACCAAGGCATCTCCACTCCCAAATTCCAGCCCTGGGGCAGCATCCCAACCTGCCTGCCCAAGGAACTCCCACTTTAGGAACTTCCAGTACCTAAAGGGCTCCAGGATTGCTGGAGAGGAACTTGGGACAGGGGATGGAGGGACAAGACAAGGGGAAGGGCAGGGATAGATGACATATTGGGAATTCTTCCCACTAAAGAGCTGCAGACAGGACAAAGAACTGGGAAATCACCCAAACCACAACTTTAGCTCCAATAATTAATAGCATGGATGGATTTTTTTTATTCCTTAAGAGGTTTCATCCCAAAACGTGCAGCAGCTGGAGGGGTTTTTCCAAGGAATTAAAAAGGGGGGAAAAAAAAAAGCCAAAGGACTTTGATCAAAGCCAAACCAAGGGAAGTTTCAGATCAAAGCTGGAGATTTTGAGACGTTCCGACTGCAGTAAAACAGGGATTACACGGAAAAATGCTTTGCTGCCTCAACATAATGGATTCTACACAGCACTGGGATATTCTCCATCTGTTCTGGGATCCATTTCCATATCAAAGGCACATGGCTCCCAAGAGATCCACTCAGGCTGTTCCTGGCATTCCCAGGATCCCTTAATCTGGATCCTATTGACAGGAAGGGGTTGATTTCCATAACTAAGGCCCTTCCTGGCACTGCCTGGAATGTTTAGAGGGGGAGCAGCTGGTGTGGAAGAGGAAAATTCAGGGCTTAAGGATCCTCTCTCCATACATTTTGTTATTCTGCCTCACTAAATCCTTGGGGTGACAAAGCAGGATGGTCAGAGCGGGGAGAACATTCCCAGAGGAGGATGTTTGGTCCTTCCCTGCTCACGGACAGAGCCACAAGAGGAAGAGCCAGAACAGGCAACTCCTCCCCCAAAAAACGCTTATTCCATTTAAAACCACCAAAAAATTCCACTGTTTGCTTCCCAGGGATGTTCCACCCTCCCAGAGCCTCCTTCCAGGGGGAAGAACTTCCATGGAAGTCCTTTCTGTCCAGATGGTTCCACCATTCCCAGCACAGCTCCATGTGAGGAGCAACATTTCCTGGTCTGGTTGAGCCTGCACTGGCTGTTCCCCAATTACTGAGTGCCTTTGGATCCTCCTTAACAGGGACAACAGAAAACTGAACTTCTCCAAAGGCAATTCCATGGGATTTTCCCTGCCTTTAACATGATCTCAAGTCTCTCTAAACTGCAAGGCATGGAATATTTTCCTTCTCTTAGTTACAGGTCACCTCAGCCAGGGAGTGGTGCCACCATTCCCAAGGGAAGGCAGGACATGTGGCACCAGCCTGCCGGCATCACACCTGCCTGGCCTGTTGTCCTTAGAGGAATATTTAGGGAATAACCACTCTGTCAAGGAAGTTGCTTGTCTTAGAAATCCTGATTTGGGCACTGTTTCCTCCCAGGGCTGAGTCCAGACAATCCCCAGCACACTGGGAAGAGGGTGAGGAGGAGAAGGGAATGATTTCTGAAGGGCTTGGAAGACCTCTCAGCATTAGGAGGGCTACACCCCGGAATTCCTGGATTCCCCATCCCTGGAAAGGTTCATACCCAGACTGGATGAGGCTTGGAACAACCCGGGATAGCGGGAGGTGTCCCTGTCCATGTCAGAGGGTGGAACTCGGAGATCTTTAAGATCCCTTCCAACCCAAACCATTCCATGATCCCCAATTTCCATCCAAGAGCTGGCACAGCTTCCCTGGTCACCCCCCTCATTCCCAAAACACGGCTCATCCCAGAGGAGAGGTCCCCACGCCCCAAGGAACCACCCAGCTCCACTCAGGGAACGAATCCCCCCACGCAGCTGGGATTCCCCCAGGAGGAACCTCCCTGCCCGGGCCCTGGGTAACTCCCGGGATCCCAGGGCCCTTTTCCCAGGATATTCCCTCGAGAATGTGTCCCGGGCAGGCAGCTCACCTGTCCTCGGGCCTCTTGGTGCCGCGCTCGTAGCCCGACGCCGGTGGGGACAGCGAGTCCCTCCTCCTCTTCCTCTCCTTGCTCTGGCTCTGCCGCTCGGCCTCGCGCTCCCGGCTCAGCGGCGGATTCTTGGGAGTGGGGGTCTGATCCCGGGGCCCCCCCGGCTCCCTGCCCCGCTCAGCTGCTGGGAAAACAGGGAAAAGGAGGGCGTTGGGATCATTCCCAGGAGTCACAGCTCCGCTGAGGCAACGGCCTCGAGCTGTGCCAGAGGAGGTTTGGGATGGACACCAGGGGAAATTCCCCCTGGGAAGGGCTGTCTGGCCCTGGCACAGGATGGAGTCCCCGTTCCTGCGGGGATTGCAAAGCCACGTGGATGTGGCATTTGGGGTGGCCTTGGCAGTGCCGGGGGACGGCTGGATTTGAGGATCTTGGAGGGCTTTTCCAGCCTCAGTGATCCCAGGGTTCTGGCTGTCACCCTCGGGGCTCCATCTCCCACCACCCACGGCTCAGAGGACCCTCCCAGTTTACAGGAGCTGTTTCCAAGGAGCAGGAATGAGGGCAGGACACCCCTCGACACCCCAGGCTGGGAAGTGAGGAGGTTTCCCGGGAGCAGAGCCCTGGGAAGGGGGAGGACGTACCACTGCTCTCCTTCTCCGCCTGGCTCTTCTTCGGGATGCGATACACCTCCTGTGGGAAAGCCACACGCAGGATCAGAGCTGCAGCCCCCCCCGGACACAACCCAGGGCTCTACAGGGCTGCAAACCCACCACACACCCCACACCTTCTAAAGAGACCACCAGCAGCTGGATCTGGAAGGCCAGGGCTGCTTTCCAGTCCGTTATCCAGGTGCTTTCTATGTATTTCCTCTGCTCACCGTTTGGTGCCTCATGGATTGAGGTGGAATTTGGGGCCAAGGGCTCTGGGCAGAGCTGCACGACCTACACTGGCCATCCCACCACCCACGGGATGCAAATCCCTACACTTGCAGCTCTGCTGGAACAGTAAAGGAGTGATTTTTCCAACTGAAAAATTGGGCTTCTCTGCCTCTGCCAGCCCTGCTGCTCCCCCAGGGACTCGGCCCCGGGCTGCACTGTCCTCACCCTGCACCACGGGACGTGCCCTCCACCAGCTCCGCCCGTCCCTGTCCTGCTTTTCAGGGCACTTCTGGATGGTCTGCATGGAGCAGGGAGCTGGACTTGTCAATCCCCACGGGACCATTCCAGCTGGAGACCTCCCGTGGCTCTGTGAAGGCCGTGGGTTCATCAGCTTGGACAAAGACATAGTGCTGGTGGGAATCACCTGCTCACCCGCCCCATGGAGCATCCCTGGGCCTCTCCCAGTTCCCTCCTCAGGGTCCACCATGATTCCAGGATGTTTCCCAGACCCAACCCTATGGGAGGACAAGTCCCAGGTCGGAGTAACCCCTTTGACCGAGCGCCTCCTGAACCTGCTGAGATCACACCCCAACACCCACCACTCCTCCTAGGGCAGCAAATCCCACACCCTCTGCTTATCCAGCTCCAGGGCCGAAAGGGGCTCCAGGAGAGCTGGAGAGGGACTGGGGACAAGGCCTGGAGGGACAGGACACAGGGAATGGCTTCCCAGTGCCAGAGGGCAGGGATGGGTGGGATATTGGGAAGGGATTGCTGGTTGGGAGGGTGGGGAGGGACTGGGATGGATTTCCCAGAGAAACTGTGGCTGCCCCTGGATCCCTGGAAGTGTCCAAGGCCAGGTTGGAGCACCCTGGGTTAATGGAAGATGTCCCTGCCCGTGGCAGGGGTGGCACTGGATGATCCTTACATTCCCTTCCAACCCAAACCATCCTGGGATTCTAAGAAGGGGTAAGAAAGAGAAGGAAAGTTGGGAATGAGGACTAAAAGATCCCAAAGGTCCAGGTTTAACCTCCTGGTTACACCCCCCAGACTGTTCCAACTGTGTCCCTGCCATGAAGATCTGAGTTTGATCAGCACCTTTCCACATTCAGCTGGACTTTTCACTGGAATATTCTGGCACTCACACTGTCAATCCCATTTTCTGAGTGATCCTCATGATCCCACAGCCTCAATCCCAAAGTTTCACAGCATTACTGACTCTCCAAGTCCTGGGAGCTTGGAATAAAAAGCTCATTTTTGCTTAATTCCAGCTTTTATCAAGCCCTTGCTCTGTTCCCTTCCTGAAGGAATACAGCAATTCCCAAGGATTCCCAGTTATTTCCAGGCAGAAAATGATGAACCAGCAAGAGAAAGGAATTCCACACAGACAAACCAACCCTGAGCGACCCGAGGGAGAAGACGTGGAGCATCCCTGATGGAGCAGCAGCTGCATCCCAAAGCCACCACTGCCCCCTGGGAGATGCTCAGTGCTCCAAAGCAGGTGTTGGGTGGGGTGCTGACATTCCAACCTTCCCAGGGCAGGAGCCAGGACATTCCCAAAAACACCCCTTCATACAGGGCATGGATGAGCCAGAGGGGAAAACCATGGAACAGACTGTTCCTCGTTGGGTGCTCAAAGCTTTACCTCCACTTCACCCAGACTTCATAGAATATCCACCTTTTTCATTAATTAACTGGGGGGATTAATTAACTGGGGCCTCCAGCAGCGTGTCCACCCCCAGCACTGGATTTAACGAGCCCAGGTTTGAGAATCCCACTTTTCTGGGGGGAAATCGCCCTCCCCAAGGCCCAAGAAATCCCATTTTCCTTTAGTGAAATAAAAGAAAGGATCCCAAACCCTGCTGTGGTTTGTTCATGAGGCAAAACCACTTCAACAGTGCTGCTGAAGGTTAAACAAAAAGGGATTTTGGCCAAGATTTTTGGCCTTTAAAAAGGATTTTTGCCTTTCCGTGGAGCCCATGTGGGGTTTTCAAGCATCTCCAAAGATGAGAGGCTGCAAAATTGGGTAAAAAAAGCCCTTTTCTGGTTGTTCTTATTGATTTACATATTTGCTGTGGATTAAAAGGCCCCAAATCCAGGGGGTTTTAGATGAAATGCAGAGAAATGAAGGAGCAGCTCCACGTTTGGGGTGGGAAGGGATGCAGGAAGAGCTTGGAATTATAAAGGCTTCATATATTTATAAATCTTATATAAAATCATGGAATCACAGAAGGGTTTGGGTTGGAAGGGACCTCAAAGCTCCTGCAGTCCCAGCCCATGCCACAGACAGGGAACCTGCCACTGCCATGTTGTTCCAAGCCCCATCCAGCCATGAAAAATCTATTTATTTCTCTTTTCCCACATAATTCCAGAGCTATGGATGCCAGGGATGGTTTCCCTCCTGTGGGAAGGAGGGGACCACAAGGGCAGGTTCTGAAGCCCTAAAATCCACCCCCAACAAGGGGTGTTTTGTTCTCTCTTTCTCACATCATCCCCCTCCAAAATCAAATCATTCCCAGAGCAGCACATCCCTAAAAACCTTCCCCAGTGCTGTTCCCAGGAGGAAAGGGGGGATGAGGAGCCACCAAGCCACGAGGTGATGGAGGAGCAGCCAAACAGCTGAAGGACAACCCAGGGGAGGGAAGATAAACCACACCAGCCTTCCCAGCTCCCAGCAGGGATCTGTCCCAACAAACAGGAGGATGGGGAATGGGAAATCACTGGGAAGAGGAGGAGAAGGACCACCCTGAGTAAGTGGAGTTGGGAATCATGGAATTGCTGCTCCTGCTACGTATCACTTTACATTCACCACGACGTTGGGTGAAGCCATTCCAGGATCCATCCCAACAAACTGGCCAGTCCCAACCAAGGCCCAGGAAGCCCAAAATCCAGGATAATTAGGAGCAGAGAGTGAGCTCCATGTTGGGGAGCAACTCCCGCTCTGCCCAAGGGCTCCAGGTGCCATGGAAGGAAAGGAAGTTGGGCCTCAGTGGGACCCTCTCCATAAATCTGTCCCTTGGGTACCAATTATTCCTGACTGCATGGCTGGATCTGATGATCTCAGAGATCTTTTCCAAGCTTCAGGATTCCATGCCATGATTCTCTAACTTCTGTTGACTTTTGAAGGAACATCACAAAACAGAATCCATCCCCTTCCAGGCCTGATCCTCCTCCTTCCCCTCCTCTTCCTCTCCTGTCTTCCCTCTGCAGCTCCTGCAGGATCCCCACGGGTGGAGGAGAGCAAGAGAAAGGACTTAACACCACAACATCCCTGCTTGGAGGCCAAAAATCCCACCCCAAACGATGGCCTGGCCGCTCCCCAATCCCACTGTTTTCCCAAACTATTCCCTGTTCCAAGTCCTAACCAAGTGGAAGACTCCTGATTAAAACCCGGGATGTGGTGCTGGAGAGGGAGCCAGGAACTGTAGGATGGCTTCACTGGGGACAAGGTGGGCAAGAGGAGCTCCAAGGACTGTCCTACCAAGGTAAGTGAGGGTGTGACTTGGAAAGGTCATCCCAGGGAACGGTGGATCCCAGCTGGCCTGGATCACCCAAGCTCTGCTGTCCCTGTCCACGCCCAAGCGGCCTCCAGGGGAGGTTTAGGTTGGACATTGGGAAGACTCCTTCATGGAAAAGATTGTCCTGCCCTGGCACAGGCTGGATCCCCATCCCTGGAGGGATTTCAAAGCCGTGTGGATGTGGCACTTGGGGCCAGGGTTTGGGGTGGCTCTGGCAGTGCTGGGGGAACAGCTGGACTCCATGGTCCACGAGGGCTTTTCCAACCTCAGCAATTCCCCGATTCCATGATTATGAAGCTCTCAGAGGGGTGTTTTCAAGGCCAAGTCAGGGTGAGGAACAGCCCTGAACTCCAGGTCACTGTGAAACATGAGGTCAGAAGAGCCCAGCTCAAACCTCCTGAACCCAAGCTTGGCTCTTCCAAAAGATTTTTCCTAAAGTCAAGACCTTCTCCACATCCTGAGGACCGGGGCTGTGGATCCTCAGATCCACAACTCCTCCCTGCCCCTTCCCAGCTTGTGAGGGGCCTCCTCTGCCCACTCAGGGGCTGGAGAGATTCCCCAAATTTGCCCCAAACATGTCCTCCTGTCCCTCAACCTCAACTACTCAGACCTCAGCCATAAAAAGGGCTCTGAGAGAACCTCCCCCAGCTCGGCCCTGTGGCTTCCCCAGGTGATCCCAAGTGGGTGCAGCACAGCTCTGGTGGCCACGTGTCACCTCCAGCAAGGACCTGCAGCCCCTGGAGCCTTACCTGAGCACAATCCTCCAGCTGGAGTGGCCCAAGGCACCCGGAGAGCCGGGCAGGACCAGCACCCATGGCCATGCCGAGTTTGGAGCCCGGGAGAAGCCGCGCGGCGCTTCCCCGGAGAGCGGGACTGGGCTGGGAATTCCTCCCACCCGGGAATGGGAGTGTGTGTGCAGTGCTCCTCACCATGGAGCACCCCGGGAGGACTCACAAGTCCCGTGTGTAGAGTAGAGAGAAAAAAAGGAGCTCACTTAATCCTCTCCTGCCGGGAGTCGGGATTTTCCCGGAGCGACGTCCATTGCCGGCAATGGACGCACCAAAATAACGTCGGCATCCCCGAGTTAACCACCTCTGTCCTCCTGGCACCTATCACACTGCTCATGCATCAGCTTCCCAACCAGCGTCCCGGTTCTTCACGCTAGGGCCTCTCCCTTCTTCCACACGGCCTTGAGGAAAGGACACACGTGGGGAGCTCCAGGCTGCCCTGAGAAGCTGGATGGAAACGGTGCAAATTACAAGGGGATCATCAGCAAGACTGGAGAGGATGTTTCAGACCCTCCCACCCCGCCCCAGCCAGTGGCAGATGTTCCACCACTCCAAAAAAATAACAGCCAGCTTTTGAAAAGCTTGGATGTGCTGGAAAAGGCATCAGGGGGTGGGTTATCCAGCCCCGCTCCACCTAAAGGGCTTCCAGCTTGGTCTTGTCTTTGAGACATTGGCCACGTCCAGGTGGCACCTGGACCTCGGCAGGTGAGAGTTGGACAGAAGCAGTTAACTCTTAGAGCCATGAAAAAATCCAGGACAGAACAAATTCCCAGCTCCCAGATTCCCTACAAATGTTTTGCAGGAGAGAATTGAGTCGCCACAGCCCCCTGTGGGGACCCTGCTCCTTTTGGGATGGATTTGGTGGGACTATGAAAGCTCAGGAGGTCCAACCCCAGCCCTACAACCAGACCATGACTACAGCGACCTGAGGGTAACTGAACACACAGGGAGGACGGGAATCCACATTTCAGTGGGAACTGGGAATGGGTCGGGATTCCACAGCCTCCAGCACTGCCCTGGAGATGCCACGGCTGAGCCTCCCCAGGCTCAAGAGAAAACTCCAATCGTGGCATTAACGACACCGTCGGGTCAAATTTGGTCCCAAACCAACGTTCTGGAGGAGTCTGGGGAAATTCCCACATTTATTTGTGGTTTTCAACAGTTTTTCTGTGCTGTTTCTGGTTCCAAAAACTGAGAGTGGATACCCAGAACAAGGCTGAGTAGGACCAAAGCTCAACTTAACTTTAAAACAGGTTGGACTGGATGATCTTGGAGGTCCTTTCCAACTGTAACAACTCCCTGGGCAAGGGATGGAAAAGGATTTTTTTCCAATTCATCCACAAATTCAACCTGACGGTGTCACTTTCATAGGAAAACCACACAAACATGAAGAGTATATAAATTAAAATCTAAGAAATTATCAGATCCACTGGGAAAAAAGGGAAGGAAAGAACCAAAGCACAACCAGGAACATGTTTGGGTCCTCTCACTCCCCACGCTGGGATTTTGGGCACAAGTGATGGTGCCCAAAATGTTGCAGAGTCCCTGATTCTCCCCAAAAGTCCAGATGAAGGGAAAATGCTCCTCCAGTTTCCTGGAAATCCCCACACTCCCAAGTCCTGATGTTTGCAGCTCCAAAGCAGAGGTTCAGGAGCTCAGGGCGCCGGAGGGCTCCTCCCTCTGCACTGCAATTAACACCCATCACTTTAATTCACCTCTTTAAATCGATCCTCATTACCAAACTCGAGGGGTAAATCAACTCTTTGGCTCTCTGATGCTTCATTCATCTGCTTCCAGTACTCAAGGTTGGGCTGATGGGTGAATAAGAGAAGGGCAGGAGACCCCCCAAGCCTGTTCTGAGCCCACCCGACACACACACGGCAGAGCCTCAGCAGGTTCTGCCCCTGCTGAAGAGGCTCCCACCCCTCCTGCCCTTGGATGTAAGGAATGCAAGATAAAACATGGAATATAACCCCAGGAAAGCAGCAGATGGGGGAAGAGCTTCCAAAGACCTAAAGAAACCCAGGAAAAGATGGAAGAGTCGGACAGTGACTTAAGTCCATAGAGCCATGGAATAGTTGGGATAGAAGGGACCTGAAGGATCATCCAGTGCCACCTCCTGCCATGGGCAGGGACAGCTTCCACCAGCCCAGGGTGCTCCAACCTGGCCTTGGACACTCCCAGGGATCCAGGGGCAGCCACAGCTTCTCTGGGTAACTTGTGCCAGGGCCTGCCCACCCTCCCAGCCAGGAATCCCTTCCCAATATCCATCCAATCCCTCATCTTTCAGTTTAAAACTCTTACTAGGATGTCATCCTAAAAGCTGCTGGCTGAAGATCAAGCAGCCAAGTTGGCCACCTGCAGGAAAGGGACACAATTCCACAGGACAGAGGAGCCACCAAACCCTTCTCTTGAAGAGGTTTCTGCTCGAGGAAGGTCTTGATGGGGGTGAAACCACCGAGGTCACCAATAACACCCCAAATGTGGGCATTTCCCTGACCCAAACACCACCTGCAAACACCCAGAGGTGGCCCCAGCACGGCCTTTGAGAGAACAGACATGGCCAAGAGACCCTTTCCAAGAGGCTCCACACCTTGCAGATGGAAAGGAGATGGAAACAGGGCACGAAACGTTGAGACTGTTGGGATAATGGAATTCAGAGAATCCCACAACGGTTCACGTTGGGAGGGACCTTGGGGATCATCTTGTTCCAACTCCTGCCATGGGCAGGGACACCTTCCACTAGCCCAGGTTGCTCCAAGCCCCGTCCAACCTGACCTTGGACACTTCCAGGGATGGGGCATTTAGGAGCAGCCTTGGACACTTGCAGGGATGGAATTCAGGGTAAGACAGTCCATCAATTTATTTCAGTGCTGAGGGATTTGGCCACTTCCCCCCAAAATGCTCTTAGCACTGTCTCCACCCTCTTCGCCTGATGGGATGAGAAGGGAATTCCAGTCCCTCAGAGCTGCCCTTCCCCTGAACAGCCCAAGACTGGGATGACCGAGGCGTCTTTGTGTTCCCAAACCAAACTATTCCACCCTTCCAGCATCCAACACCTCGACACCTGGGATGCCCCTGCAAGCCCCACACTGAGCGAGCAGAGGACCTACACAGAAAGCACTTCTGGTGCACAAAAGGCCATTTGAGTTGCCAGACACCCCGGAAAAAACAAAACATTACCCCCCACTTCCACCAAACCACTAAAGCTCTGCATTCCCCTCCAGCAGAGGTGCCGGAGCCGGAGGTGCCTCTTACCTTGAGCTCCTTCCAGCTGTCGAGCAGCCTGGTGGCCAAGTCGCTCACATCCACCATTTTATCCGTTTGCTCCTGGCTCCTCTCACTCTCCACGTCGGACACTCCTTCCTCCTCATCCTGGGACGGCGTCTCCATGGCCATGGGCTCTTCCAGCTTCGCCCTGTTGCTCTCCTTGCCCTCGGCCTCAGGCTCAGCCTCCAGCTCTGCAGCCTGGCCTTTGCTGCTCTCCACCGGCGCCTCCACGGTGGCTTTGATGTCCTGCTGCTGCTGCTGTTGCTGCTCCTCGGGCGCCTCCCCCGCCGTTCCCTCCAGCTGCTCCAGCTCTTCCTTGCCCTCCTTGCCCTCCAGCTCGCTGGTGGTGTCGGAGATGGCGCTGTCCATGCTGTTCTCGCTGATGATCTTCAGCCTGCGGAACACCAGCTTCCTGGGGGTGTCGGCGTCGGCGTCGGCGCCGTGCCGGGCCGCCAGCTCGGGTGTGCTCAGCGGGGTGTGGGCGCGCGACGTGTTCTCGCTGGAGTAGCCGTCGCCCTCGCTGAGCTGCGGCACCGCCGTCTTCGTCTGAGCCCAGCGCTGGATGATGGGCAGCACTTTGCTCTCCTCCAGCATGTTCTTGGTGGGGATGGGCAGCAGCTCCAGGGTCTTCATGATCTGGCGGCAGAGACAAGCGGGACATGGGTAAAGACGTTGGGATTCCAAGCTCGGTCCAAACTGGGATTATTTCTTTTCTCCACAAGAATTAACTCTGAAGTATCAGGATTATCACAGAATCCCAGATTGGGTGGGGTTGGATGGATCTAACAGACCATCTTGATCCAACCCTTAGTTGGAACCTTCCACTATCCAAGGTTGCTCCAAGCCCTGTCCAACCTGGCCTTGGATACTTCCAGGGATGGGGCAGCCACAGCTTCTCTGGGAAACCCAGTCCAGTCCCTGCCCACCCTCACAGGGAAGAATTTCATCCTGATATCCAATGCAACAGCTAAATATCCAATCTGATCTATCCAACGATGGGCACAGGACAGGGGTG
This sequence comes from Formicarius rufipectus, assembly GCA_013399695.1. Taxonomy (NCBI): domain Eukaryota; kingdom Metazoa; phylum Chordata; class Aves; order Passeriformes; family Formicariidae; genus Formicarius; species Formicarius rufipectus. The sequence goes on along the minus strand of VXAU01000831.1, from coordinate 70,902 downwards.
TTGGTTCCAGGGAGAGTTTCCTCATGGAAAGGATGGTTAAACATTGGGAGGGGCTGGCCAGGGAGGTTTGGAGTGCCCACCCTGAAGGTGCCCAAGGCAGGACTGGCCGTGGCACTCAGAGCTCTGGGCTGGGGGACAAGGTGGGCATCGGGCACGGGCTGGGCTCTGTGGGCTGGGAGGGCTTTTCCAGCCTTCCAGGGATGAGGCAGCCACAGCTTCTCTGGCTCCAATTACCTGGACTCTAAAATGACCTGGATTTTAAGGCATACATCCCATCTAGAATCCCACAGTGCCAAGGATCCTGCTGGAGAACAGGGATGGAGCACTGGGGGAGCAGCTCTGGGTTTGAGGTCAATGAGGTTGAGGGTTGGAATCCATTCCATGGGAAAAACTGAGTCTAACCCTGACCTGACTCCAAAGCCAGAGGTCCAAGGGGAGTTGGAGCTGCCACATGTGTCAGGGAATGAGGAGGGCAGGGACTGAACGTGCAAAATTCCAGACTTGAGGCTCCCTTGGAGCAAGTTTTAACTGAAGTTGGGATGGATCCTACCTATTCCAAAAACCCAAATCACAGCAGTCTCAGACTCGGAATGGTCTGGGCTGGAAGGGACCTGAAGGATCATCCAGGTCCAACCCTGCCATGGACAGGGACACCTCTCACTATCCCAGGCCCTCCAAGCCCTCTCCGAACTGCCCAGAACCTTCTTGTAGAATCATCTTTAAGAAAGGAATTTACAGATGGCTTTTGCCATGCAATCCCAAATTCCTTATGGGAAACTGAAACATTCCAGTTCCACTTCAGACCATCAACAGCTGCAGTTCCCTGTGATTTAGCATGGAATAAACAGCAATGGCAACAACCCTTAAGTCTGGCTTATGAAATCCAACTCGGGAATCTTAAACAACCACAGGAGCCAATTCCTTCCCATAATTAAGGATCTTCCCTAGGGCAGAAGTTCCAGGGCTGGAGTTGGAGGTACCTGAGTTTGTTTCCATGGACACTTGCAACAAATCTGTACTTCCAAAAACAAAGGGGTAATAAAATCCTTGTGATTCTGAGCTGCTGAAAACCTTCCCCATGGAAGGGGCTCTCCAGCCCTGCCACAGGCTGGACTTAACATTCCCAGGGGGACTAAAAAGCCCTGTGGATGTGGCACTTGGGGACACGGTCAGTGGTGGCCTTGGCAGTGCTGGGGGAAGGGTCGGACTCGACCTTTTAGGGCTTCTCCCACCTCAAAGGTTCCGTGAAAGCCTCCAATCCCTGGGAATGACTGACCTCCAGCTGCAGCTTCAGGTTGTTGGCGGTGCTGCCTCTGCCATCGCCCAGCTCCGTCATCCAAATCCAGAGCAGGGACAGCCCGTGGCACTCCAGGAACGACTTCAGGCACGACTGGGAGTGCGTGTTCTGCATGAGCCGAAGGTACACAGATCCATGGGAATGCTCAGAGACTCCCAGGGAAAACACCCTTCCACAGGATAACATCACACACTGCTCCACTGGGGAACCCACGGGAGAGCCAGAACTTGGCAATGGGGCAGGTCTGACTGGGATCATGGAACCTACTGGAGAGCCAGGAACTGGGACCTGGGCAGATCCAACTGGGACCATGGAATCCACTGGAGAGCCAGAATGTGGCACTGGGGCAGATCCAGCTGGGATCATGGAACCCACAGGAGTCAGAACTTGGCTCTGGGGCAGATCCAGCTGGGATCGTGGAACCCACTGGAGAGCCAGAATGTGGCACCAGGGCAGGTGCAGCCCAATTTAAGTGGCTGGAACTTCCAGATTCGGAGCAGGAGCAGAACAGCAGGACCACTGTATCCATCATCTGGAGAATGAAACTCCAGGAGAATGGACTGCGGAGCCACTGGGCCGAGCTTGGGATGCAAGAACAAGGGCAAGACCTTCCTACTCCCTCCCTCTCCCATTCCCTAAGGACATGGCATTCTCAGGACACGGCTCCATGCCCGTCCCTGGGTGGCAGCTCACCTGGATGAGCTTGAGGCAGGTGAGTTTCTGCTCCAGGGTCTCGATGCGCACCATGAGGCGGGACAGGCTCAGCACCTGGTCCTTGTCAGACAGGCCCTCTCCATTCTCCAGCAGAGCCTCCAGCTCCCCATCCACCTGTCCCAAAGGAAAACCATCCTCAGGGCTCCACCACCCCGGGATCAATCCCTGCCTCCACAGCCCACCCTCCCTCAGGAATGGCACAGCTGAGCTCCTGTAGGGAATTCCAGGTGGTGGCACCGAAACGCTCCCAAAAATGAGTTTATCTTTTTATGCAGGAAAACAGATTTGCCCTGAGAAATTCTCCTTAACTGCAGAGCAAAGGCACTTCCTCAGAACCTCTGGGAACTGCAGGAATTCTTTATAAATTATCCTTCATTGCAGATTGAATTTACTGCTTTATAACCTGTATAAACTGTATCAATTCTTTATAAATTATCTTTAGTTGGAAATCAAATGTACTCCTTTCTAATTTCTATTTGTATAAATTTTTTCTGAATCTTTCCTACAGATAATCTGTAATAGATTTATAATCTTTAGAACCAGAGGAAAACCCCCTTCCATGTGGACACCCTTCACTATTTAGCCCCTAACTAGCATTTTAAGAAACTTTCTATTTACATAACACATACACAACTATATATTTATTCATTATAGATTATATTTCTGTGTTATGTTTGCATATTTATATATTTATTATATTTAATATTTTCATCTCATCATCATTTCTAAATTATTTCTTGGCTTCCCTGATCCAGAAAATAAAACTGGCCTTTTGAAAGGGAGCTTCTCCCCAAAGAAGTGGGAATGAGCCTTATCCATGAGAGCAGAGCTTTGGATCTCCATGGACAGAGTAATTCCAAACTGGAGGAACTAAAGAAGAGCCTCTGCAGGTTCTTGCAGGAATTTTCACCCAAAAAAGCCATTTTGAGTGCTTTGCTCTGGATTCTCCACAGTTTTCCCAACCATCAGGGAGCCCATCCCTGCAGTTCCATGGGTGGCCTTTAAGCCAAAGGAATTAGACTCAAATTCCCCCTGGAAATGGCCAAACTCTGCCCCTTCAGCTGCCAGATTTCAGGGAATGTCCTGAATCCTGAAGCCAACCTCGTTCATCCTTCACTGATGGGTAAAAACCATGGAAAACAAACCAAAGTTTTAAAACCACGTGGAATTTTGTGGATTTTAATTATGGATGAGCAGTCACTGGACCAGTGGGACTTTGGCTTAAAAAACCCAGTGAAAGGAACTACAGATTTCATTAAAGATCCCAGAAAACATCCTAGTTTATGGAAATCACTAAAGAGCCAAGAAAACCTCCAAGTTTATGGATATCACTAAAGAGCCAAGACAACCTCCAAGTTTACAGATTTAACTGAAGATCCAAAACCTCCGAGTATTGAGCAGCCTCACAAAATAAAATCCTAAAGTTGGAAAAGACCTCCAAGACCATCCAGTCCAACTTCTGCTGGCACACCCACAGAAAAGCCTGACCACTGAGGCCTTCAGGAATCCCGTTTTCCCAGGGAACAGGCAACAGGATGAGAGGAAAGGGCCTCCAGCTCCCTCTCAGCTGGATAATGGGAAACCCGCTCGTGGGAAGGGCTGCCCAGCGGGTCAGTGCCCACTGCGGGAGGGGTTCCCCAACCGTGTGGGGTGGCACTGGGGACAGGGCTGGATGGGGTGGCTGGATGGGGTAACCTGGGGGGGTCTCCCCACGCTCGGCAGCCCCGGCTGATCCCGACTCACCGAGTCCTTTTTCCGGGAGCGCTCCTTCTTCATCCTGCCGCCGGCAGCGCGGATGCTCACCCTGTTCTCGCCGCCCAGGAAGCCCCGGCAGTTGGAGGAGCCGCAGAAACATTTCTGGGCCTCTTTGCTGAGGGGGGAACACACCAAACTCCCTTCAGTGCCAGCCCAATCCCACCCCCAGCCCCTTTTCCGTGTGTCTGCAGGAGGAATGGGAATGTCTGTGTGGAAAGGCTTTTCCGGCCACTGGAAAATCCAATCCAACCTTTATTCCTTACGTAACTCCCGTGATCCCGGGTTTTCTCAGCTGGAAAACAAAGCCTGGGGCACTTCCAGGCCAAGAGCCAAGAACCAGAAAGGAAAAGGTGCAGTTGGTGGGGCTGAAAACTTCTTATCCCATGTGGAAATCAATATATTCCTTTTCCTAAGGCATCTACAACCAGGACTGGATATCCATGAGAAAAGGCTTCTATTCCAGAGCTCAAAACTCCAGAAAATACAGAGAATAAATAATGAGCTGAGGATTCAGGGAAGCAGCAACATTCACATGGAGTTCTTTCTTCATGGATATACAGCCATAGATAATAACTAACTAAAATTAAATTATGTAAATTAACATAAAATATATTAATACATTATTGATAATTTAATAATTACAAATCTAAATCTAATAAATTCTCTGCTTTTCAGACAATTTCTCCCAAACCTCTGTAATTCCTACTTGGAATACCACCCCTTTTTAACTGCATTCCACAATTCCTTGGGAGAAGAGAATCCCCTGGAGGAACAGCACAAGAAGAGCCAAGAAAGTTCAACTCCAGGATCTTCCAGGAAGGAGGAATCATTTCAGAAGGCAACTAAAAATTCCTTTCTGATTTTCCTGCTTCCAGGAAGAGCCTGAAGAATGACCCAGAGGGAAACAGAAGGGATGATCCTTAAAGCTTTACTCCACCACACAGCTGGAAAAACAGTCCAATAGGAATATTAGGTGCAGGTTTAGGAAATCCCAGGCCAGGAAAAGGGGATGTGTTATCCCAGAGGGTTCTACAGCTCCTCAGGCATTTGCAAACCATCGAGCAGGGCTGGGAGGGGAAAGGAGGAATTCCTGAGGGACACTGCCAGGGCCTGGAGCTTGGCTGGTCAGCCAGGAGCCAGAGGGAGCCGCAGGGCAGGGATTCCCCGGGAAGCTGCCCGGCGCGGGATCGTACCCGTATCTCTGGAACTGGTAGTCGAAGGTGAGCTCCGAGCCCGACGGCACCAGCTTGGTGGTGAAAAATCCCACCCGGAGCTGCCCGTTCACAGTCCACTGTGGAAAAACAGATCCCAGAGTTACCACGGCACAAGCACCAGGATGTGCTTCCAGCGGAGCCGGCCCATCCCTGGAGCGGCAGCGCCGGAGGGAAAACCCACCCCAGGAACCGCAGAATTCCCGGTTTGAAACTGTTCTCAGCCCACCGACCCCAAGAAAGGATCCCAAAAAAGAGAGACATGGAGGGAACACGCTTGCCAGAGGCAGTGGGAATGAGCAGGCCCTGGATGGGATCCGGGTTTTTACCTTCTGAGTCTCACAGTTGGGCTCACAGCTGTGGTTCATGAAGCGGGAGCAGTTCCCTTTCTGGGTAGCATCGATTATCTGGGAAGGGAGAAGAAAGTCAGGAAAACAGGCTCATTCCCAGGAACAGGATGTGGAACAGCTACAAACACACCCCATGTAGGAATAATTACCTTTCCCTGCTCTTTATCTGAGTTGGAGAATGGGGTTTATTAGGATTTAATGTCCCCAGAAAAGAGCACTGAGGAACACGGTCCTCAGTTTTCCTTGCAGAGTTCTCCAAGTGGATGGCAATCCCAGATTTTTAATGTTCCTGACCCCTGGATATGTAGCACAAGAGATTTTGGGAAGATTTTTGCCACTTGAATCGAACTCCAAGGGAAAAGTCATCTCCTGGATCACTCCCAGCTACAAAACCCCCACAGGTTCATTTTATGACTGAAAACACCCCTTTGGATCCCTTGTTATCACAGAATGAACCCAAAACTGCTCACCTTGGGGGGGAAGAGAGGAAAAACAGGGAAAAAGAGGGAAACACAGTGGGGAAAAAAAGGAAAAAAACAAGGGGAAAAAGAAGATAAAAACTGGACAGAAAAAAGGGAAAAGAGGGAAAAAAAAGGGGGGGAAGAAGATAAAATCTGGGGGAAAAAAACAGTGAGGAAAAAAGAGGGAAAAGAAGAAAAATACAGGGAGAAAAAGAGGGGGAAAAGGGTGCATTTTTAGCTCCTTTAGTCCCAAACTGCCCAGACCCAAGAAGTCCTGCCAAGAAGAATCTGAGACTGAATTCCTGTTTTTCCACACTGTTCCCAGCCAGGGACGGCCCAAGGAACAGCTCCACATCCCCAGCACAGAAGTGACAACAAAAAATGAGGAATACCCCATCCAGAAACATTCCAATGACAATTCTACCCCAAGAGACTTGGCCAGTTAAAAATATCCAATTTAATGGGGTTTAGTGGAAAAGCAAATGTGGCTTCTTGGTGGACTTGGGTACCCAAGAAGGATGGGCTGGACTTGGAGCATTTCCCTAATGACACAGTTCCTCTCCCTCATATGGAAGGGATGATCCATCCTTCCCTTTGGAATGACCATTTCTCCTCCCTAAGGACACTGGGATACAGCTGAGCTGCTGGAATTTTGTTGGAACAGGTCATAACTGAGCAGTGGGTTAAATATAAGGCATGAAGACTCCTTTCCTTAGGAAAACATGTCTAATGGATTCAGGACATGGTTCCATGGACTCCCAAGGAGGGGGTGCTGCCCATAAAGCCCAGGGAGACTCCGCCAAGGCCAAGCCCAGCAATCCCTGTCTCACCTCATCGTTCTTCAGGGCCATGAAATAGTAGTGGATGTTCTTGTTCCGGGCATATTCCTTCACCCGAGCCTTGAATTCCTTGTGATCCAGCACTTCTCCGCAGTATTCCAGGACAAAAGTGTTGCTGCAAGAGGAAAAAACATCTCTTTGGTATGGAAAAAACACCAAAAATACAAAATAGCCAAGAGTGGAGAAGGGACACAACCGGAGCGTGTGCTCCTCTGCCACAGTGTAGGGGGAAGGTGGAGAGAGATCAATCCATGGCAATTCCATGGAAGGACTGCTGGAAAACCATGAAGAGCAACACTGGAGTGGGAGATCAAACAGGAAGAGGGACACCCAGCAGGGCCAAGGATGAGCTGGAAGAACCTCAGCAAAACTCCTGCCAGTGGAACTAAGGAGCCACAAGCCACACGCCTTTCCCTTGGGGAGGGAGCAGAAGAGCAGGAAAAGGCCCTGGAAGCGCTTACGATGGCAGGTCCTTGGCAGCTCGGAGGCCCCAGCCCTTCTTCTCCGTGAGGATCACCTCCACATCCGCGTGCTGCTTCTTCTGGAAGCGCCTGTTGGAGCAGTAGTCGCCGTTGGGACACCGGGAAGAGCTGTGGGAAGGAAACGGAGCCCATCAATTCCCGGCGGGACAACGGCAATAACAGGACTGGCATGGATGGGAAACATCCCAAGGAATCGTAATAAATTCCATGTGAAACCTTGGAAAGTGGTTTGGGATAAAAAGCATGACCATGTGAGTGCCAATTCAAATGCAGATTAATTCGTTTCTGGAATTTTTGGAATGTTAATCCCACTGTACTTCCACTCCAGAGCATCAAAATGGGATGAGTCGAGATCTTCTCCCCACGTTTTGGGGGTTCTTCCTTCAAGATATTCCCTGTCTAGGCTATGAGATAAAAACAAAGTATGGGATTCTGGAAGGCAACTCCACTCTTTCCACCCTTGCTGGTGACAATCTTCCTGCTGGAGGAATCCCACCAAACTCCCTGTTCCCAGCCTCCAGCTCCCATGGAGCACCAAACGTTCCGGGAGGGAAAACGAGGCTCCAGGAAGAGGAGATGCAGCAGGTTGGGAGGCCTGAGCCCCTGCAGGTCATCTGAAGACCAAAATCATGGAATGCTTTGGGTTGGAAGGGACCTTAAGGATCATCCAGTTCCAACCCCCTGCCACGGACAGGAGCAGTTTCCACCAGCCCAGGTCATCCACTGGCCTTGGACCCTCCCAGGGATGGCGCGGTCACAGCTGCTCTGGGCAGTGCTGTGGCGGCTCCAAAGGTCACTCCACACCTGCACCAACACTCCCCAGGAATTCCTGGGATTATTTTAGGGATTCCCAGGCCACCCCAGCACGGGAGCCCCCTCACCACTCGATCATGAGCAGGCGGTTGAGACAGTCCTCTCCACAGGCCACCTCGCCCTGCGCCCGCTCCTCCTTGGACAGGGGCGGGCACTCGCACAGCATCCGCTTGATATCCCGGTGGGATTTGTTCTTCTTCCTATGGGAGGCAAGTCATGGAAAGCTAAGGTGACACAGCGGCCTGGCAGGGGAATTCCTCCTCAGGCCCTACTGGTTATTGGAGGATATTCATTTTTCCTCCAGCAATGGAGTGATGGCCTCGGGATAACCACCAGAAAGTACAGGGGCAACTGAGGACACTCTGCTTGTCTTGAGGGCAAGTGAGGACTTTGGGATCACCAAAGATGATTTCCCAAAAAGAAGTGCTGGGATATTTAACTTTTACTCCTCTACTCAATGTCCAGTTATTTTTAAATGGTATTGTTTTAATAATGGGAATTAAGGGGTTTAGTTACTTCAACTTCTGTTTCATGATGAAACAGAGAAGAAACAGAGTTACAAGAAAATGAGATCATAAAAGGCATCCCTTAATTAATATTTTAGCTTCCATGAGATGATTTGGGAATGCTTTGGAGTGTGGATCCCAAAAAGGCAAAAAAAAGCATAAAAAACCCCCGTAGGATTTCAAATAATGGTTCTTAAAAGAACTCATCTGAGGTAACAAAAAATGACATCGACGTAACAAAAACCTCTCAAAACAGATGTTCTGTGTCCAAAACATTTCCCAACACCTGGAGAGAACTCCCGGTGCCATTGGAAAGGGAGCTGGTATTTGGGACACTGAAGAGGCAGGATCTGACTGAATCAATCAACCTTCTGCTTGTAGCCTCCCATTGTCCAACTCTCCCCATAACCTGGGAATATCTGGGCCCAACTGGGGCGTTCTCCTTAGGAGAAGGGAGCCATGGGGGTTAAACACTTGCCCAGTGTTGTCTCCTCTCCACCTGGTAAATGCAGGGAACGTGAAATCCCTCCCCCCACCTCCAAACTGAGCCAGTTTGGCCATAAAAAAACCCAACTCCCACAGAAGCAAATGGATGTTAAGCCCCCAAATTGCTCCAGGAAGAAAACCAAGGCTGGAACACCCCATTACCTCTCCGTCAAGTAGACGTTCTCCTCGATGAGGTCAAAGTAACACGGCATCTTCCCCTGCTTGGCAAACTCCTTCCAGCGCTGGGGGTCTCGGAAGTCATCCATGATGCACGGACGGCCCACCATGGAGGAGTCCTGGGGCGCCGGTTCCCCCTGCTCCACCTCCGCCTTCCCCTTCCTCTTCTCCCGCTCCACGTCGCTCTCTGAGTCGCTCTCCACCTCCGGCCGCCTTTTCTTGGGTGGCCCTCGCTCCTTCACGTCGTTCTTCTCCAGAGCCTTCTCCTCCTCCTCTTCCTCCTTCTTGTCGGCACCAGGGAGCGGCTCCTTGCTGGAATTGCTGCTGATCTCATGTGCCTGCACCGAGCCCTTCTCCAGCTGGGATTGGCTGGAGGGGCTGGGAAAGCGCGGCTTGCACTCGCCATCCCAACGGTCGTCCTCCTCGTGGTCTTCTGTCAGGGAATCCGGAACTTGCCCTTGGATGCGCTCGTAGCTGACCACGGAAGGTCTGCTGGCAGACCTGGCATCCCAGTAACCGTTGCCTTGCCAGTAGCTCTGGGAGGTGCCATAGGCTCCGGAGCCCGGCTGGTACACGTAGCCCGAGTACCCCCCAAAGCTGCTGTCGGGCTGCTGGTACGTGCTGCTGGGCTTCTCCGTCTGGGGCAAGTCCCAGCCCACAGCACTCATCTCCTCCGCCGTGTGGAAACCGTCCAGCCTGGAATAGTCTCCGAGGCCAGACTGGTTGAGCCCACCCTGGCCCTGCCTGCTGTCGGGCTTGGAGGAGCCCATCTGGTGTCGGGATGCGTCGGTGCCTTCAAAACTCTCTGGGAGACAGAAGGGCTGCCCATCCGGCCGGACCATGGGCCTTCCCATGGCCACCATCTCTGCCAGTGCCATCCGCTCGGCCGCGCCGGCCTGGCCACGGGAATCCATGTTCAGATCTGCCTGGCTGGTGCTGTCCACACCATCACTCTGTGCCTGGCACGGATCCGCCCGCAGCTCCTCCACCTCCTTCCTGCTCAACTCCGTGGAAGTCGCCAGACTCTTCTCCATCCCTCTGGGAGAACTCCTGCTCTCCACCTGAGAGCCACCCTTGATCTCCAACCTCTCCTCGTAGTAGGGCCTGCTGGGCTCAGGCCGCTCGTCGTCCCAGTGCTCCGAGAAGCGCCGGTTGCCTTGGCCACTCCGGGAGGAGCCCAGGCTGTTCTCCTCCATGGCAATGGTGGAGTTCTTGGGAACCACCACAACGGATTGCAGCCGCTTCCGTGGCGTGCCGTCATCGGAATCCGAGTCGTCCGTGTCGCTGTCATCGCTGCCGCCATCGCTGTCGCTCTCCCCACCTGTGTCAGAGTAATCGTCGTGCCCAGCAGGAATGAATTCCACGGCATTGCCGCTGCTGTCACACGTCAGGGCCTGAGTCACCGTCTCCGTGTCCTCTGCCGTGATGATGACATCAGAAGAGGGATACGGTATGTCTGGAAATGCCGAAGCCACCAAGGGCTCGTTTCCCTCATCCCTCTCGGCCAAAACATCGGGACTCTGAACTCTCAGTTCCTCCAGTTCAGCTCCCTCGGTGGAAACAGCGCTCTCCTCCACGACCCGCCTGCTCCGCAGCTCCAGCGGCACCTCCGAGTAGTAGGAATGTTCATCTTGGAACGCCTGCTTGCTTTTTGAGGAACCACGGTCAACGTGCTGAGTATCCAACTCCAGCATCTCTTCAGCTTCCGAATGCTGGAGCAGCTCCTGCTGCCCAGGCGGTGGTGGTACATCCCATTTGGAGGAGACGCTTTCCTCCGGCACGGCATAGTCCGGCACGAGCCGCTGGGAACAGCCATCCTGGGAGGAATCCCTGCTCGAGCTCTCCACTGCCAGGCTGACTTCGTGGGAAGGATGGCCATGCTCATCCTCACAGGCAGACATGGAATGGGGATCCTCCGTGCTCTCGTAGTCGCACGTCACTGTCTGTGGCTCCACCTGCACATCCAGAAACGCCTCTGATGGATCTTTGAAATCCACCGGTTCGGCTTCGATTTCCACTTCCGAGTGGTACAAAGCAGGGGCGGCATCGTCGGAAATGTAGCAAAAAACAGGTTCTTTGGTTTTGTCACACGGAGCCGCCTCATCTTCCACCTCCCTAAGGGGAGCTTCAGTGGGATCTACATTCACAGCGGGGCAAGGGGTGGCCTCCTCCAGCTGCGGTGGCACCAGAGCCTCCGCTTCCCGGAGCAGACTGTTGCACTCACTGGACTGGACCTGGGAATCAGCCAGCTCCTGCTCCTGAGACACAGCTGTGCTTTCAAACCCATTGGATGGCAACGGATGCGATGGGCTCATCTTCACAACAGGCGATGCTTCTGACCGGCATGGGCCATCGTCAGAGGATGCGGGAACACCCTCTGGTCTGGAGGCACTGGAAGTTGCCAGATCATCATCCTGACCCTCTGGGGAGCCATTGACGCTCAATTCCACAGGGAGACACGTTCCTAATGGTTCATGCTTTAGCCTTGATGACGTTTCCAGCTCCTTAACACTGTCATGGCATTCAATTCCTGCATGTTCCCCGGATTTCACGTTGGCAAAACGTGCCACCGACTCATCCGCCTTCGGCAAAGCGGGCCCATCGCTGAGCTCAGCTACCGGAGAAAGCGCCTGTTCCCTCTCCGGCCTCTTGGCCATGGACGCCCTGATCTCTCTGCTCTTCACACACACGCTCTCTAAATCTAGAGAATTACACTGCGGCTTCGACTCCTCGAGCGATTCTGTACAACAGAAAGAACTCTTAAATTTATCAGGCTTTGGCGCAGGGGTCTTGGAAGGGGTGGATTTATAGCGGGAGGAATTCACATTACTGTCGGGCTTGGAATGGGATGACCCTTTCCGATAGCCCAGTTCATCGAGGGGAGAGCACCTTTTGGATACTTCGCTTTCAGAAGTCCGTTTGGAATCTCGATCCGCTTTCGTCGATGACCTTCCTCTCCTCTCCACGTCGGCGTGAGACGACTCCGCTTTGCTGTCCCTGTCTGACTTGGAGTAAGAAGATCTCGAGTCTCTGTAGGAGGAGGAGGAGTGGGAGGACGTCCGCCGGGAGTCACTCGACCTGGAATGTGTCCTCCTGTACTCGTCCTCCGAGTCCGAGCTCTCCCGCACCCTGTCCGCGTAGGAACGGGAATACCTGGACCTCTCCCTGTACGGGGAGCTCCGATGGTACCGCCGCTCGGACTCATAGTAATGCGAGCGCTCCGACCTCGAGTAGGAGGAGCTGGTGCGGGAGCTGCGGTCGGAGCGGGAGCGGGAATGAGACCGGCTGCGCCGCCTGTCCCTGTCGGACCGCGAGCGCGAGGACGAGTACCGCGAGTCCCTCTCCGACTTGGAGTAGCTCGAGTACTTCTCGTCCCTGTCCGCCCTGGAGCGCGAGGACGACTTGCCTGGGTCCTCGCCTCGCCGGGACGCGGAGCCACGCCGGGGCTCGCGCTCCTTCTCTGTGCTGGACATCTTCAGCTCATGCGAGCGCTGGCTGGATGACGTCCGCACCGAATCCTCGTCGGACTCGGAGCCCTGCGGCACGCCATCCGACTGCGAGAACTTCCTCTTGGCCCCCTGCCTCCGGGAGCAGGCAGGAGCGCCCTTGGAGCTGTCGGAAATCTCCTCCTCCTTCCCAATATGGGAATCTTCCTTCTGTGGAGTCATTTCCGGCTGCTCGGGCGCGTTCGGGGTGCCGCGTTCCTCCGCCCCGCGCGGTGTCGCATCCTGCTTGGCCTCGGCGGCCTCCTTGGGTGCCGCGTGGCTTGGCTCCTTGGGCGCTGGCACTTCAGCGTCCCCGGGCGGCGACAGCAGCAACGCTGACATGGGCACCGGCGCGGGCTGTGGCAGCGCCGTGGCCGCCGNGGCGGGGGCGGCGGCGTGGGTGGGAATTCCACAGCCAAGGCCACCGCCTCCGCTCCCGGTGACAGCGGTGCCGGTGCCGGAGCCGGCGCTGGCTTTGCTGTGACACTCAGCAAATGTTTTTTAAAATGAATCTTGCCCAGTTCTACCTTCGGTTTCGGGGGCGAAGATTCCTCGGCTGAACCGGTGGCATCGCCGAGGTCCGGTTTGGTTTTGGGGTTAAAATCACCGGGAAGGGGAACCGCTGGAGGGGTGGGAGCTTCATTTTGTTTCTCGTTTCCGAGTCCGCTCAGGAATCGATTGGGTAAAGTTTTCTTGGTTAAACTGAAGCTGAAAGACACTTTTTGCCTGCCCTGCTCCTCAAGGTTGACCTTGGTCTTGGTGCCTTTGGGCAAAAAGCGACTCGAAGCGACGCCCTTGAAGACGGGGCCTTTGATAAAACCAGCTCTCGGCACTGCTTCGGGTTTGCCCTGCGGGAGGAACATGAGATGAAGTTGGAGAAATTGAGGTTTTAACAGTATTTTCTTTCACCTGGTGAATTTGTTATGATCAAAGAGAAACGGACACCCTGGCTCTGCCTTCGCCACCCAGACCTCTCCTACAGAACTCAATTACTCAGACACTTCCAGTTTGGAAGAGAATACCCCCTGGGGTTTGGGCTGAGGCTTTTTGACTGATCCCTGAGTGACCAAACTGGAAGTCCTTCTACCATTTAATTCTCCCTTTTGGAAAAAGAGATGGAGTTCAACACACAAAGGTAATTGAGGCCAAAACTCTGCCCTTCTGTGCTCTGAAACAGCCTGATTTTATCCAGGTTATGAAATACCCTGATTTTAAGCTTTACTTATATTTGTTTCCACATTACAGGAGATTCCATCTGGATTCAGCCTTCCAGTCCAGGAGAAGGCTACGGGAAGACCTGAGAGCCCCTTCCAGAGCCTAAAGGGGCTCCAGGAGAGCTGGAGAGGGACAGGCATGGAGGGACAGCACAAGGGGAAATGGCTTCCCACTGCCAAAGGGCAGGGATAGATGGGACATCGGGAAGGAATTCCTGGCTGGGAGTGTGGGCAGGCCCTGGCACAGGTTGTCCAGAGGAGCTGTGACTGCCCCTGGATCCCTGGAAGTGTCCAAGGCCAGGTTGGTCAGGGCTTGGAGTAACCTGAGCTGGCCACTTGGACATTTCCAGGGATGGGGCAGCCACAGCTTCCCTGGGAATTCCGTAATTCCATGTTATGTGGGAGGTGCAATTCCAATGGAAAGAGTCCCAGAGCTGTCCCACAGCAGCTCCCACTGGGAATCACCAGGGGCTCCGTTACTCTTTAACTCCTGGAAAACAATCCATGTTTTCCAGGCTCAAGGCATGGGAGTCAATCATTAAATGGTGGATTGGAAAGCCTGGAGTTTGTGCAGCCTGTCCCTTCACAGGCAGGACAAGGAACCACTTCCCTTCTTCCCAAATGTCTCCCTTATTGCCCAACCTTAGTATTTCAAATAATCTAAAATTATTCCAAATTAAGCTTGAATTTTAATAAGAATTAAGATTTGTAATTAAAATTTAACCAATATTATTATTGACGTTTTTAAAATATTTTTTAAATTAACAATTACTCCTAACAAAAATTATTCGCCAAAAGAAATTGTTCCCTTCTTCTCAAAAATTATTTAAAATTATTCAAAATCAAAGTTTAAATTTAATGATAATTACGATAAAAGTGTATTATCATTAAAATTTTTAAATTATTATTAAAATTAAAATTTAAACATTATTATTACGGTTCTTAAAAATCATTGCCTGAAATTATTCCCCAAAA
>VXAU01000831.1:45692-56054 GCA_013399695.1 Formicarius rufipectus | reverse complement strand
AATCCCTCAGCCAAAGCCCCCCAGGGGCTCCAGGAAGCCCCCGGATCCACTCACCTCATTCTCCTCTTCCCTGTTGTCACCGAGCCGAGGGAACATGGAAAAGAAACAGGAAACCGGGAGTGAACACCGGGAGAAGGACAGGATGGAATGTTGGCCACGCGCTGAGGGGACGGAGAGAGGGGACACGGAGGGGACATGGGGAGGGGGGACAGGGAGAGGGGGAGGACATGGAGAGGAAGGGACAATGGAGAGGGGGGGACATGGAGAGGGAGGGACATGGAGAGGGAGGGACATTGATCCTCCTCCAACCCATCCCGGCCCTCCCAGACACAATCCAGCCCTGGACAGGGCCAAAAAATTCCACTGGAAAATTCCAGGTGGGCTTGGAGAGAGCAAACCTTTCCGGAGCAAACTGTGGGCTCAGCTGAGCCTTCTGAGGGGTTCCAGAGGTTATTCCAATACTTTGGAGAGGAACCAGGGGGGTAAAACACTCAGAACTGGGGCTGAAGGAGCTGCACTCGGGGTTCCTGGGATTTGAACCTTTTCCTTAAGAAGCTGCATTTGGGGTTCTTGGGATTTCAACTTTTCCTTAAGCAGCTGCACTTGGGGGTCTTGGGATTTCAATCTTTTCCTCAGGAATAGAAAGGACTGAAGAGGAATTACAGACACTTCAGAGGGTCCTGTGGATCCAGTGCTGGGTCTTCGCCTTGATTGCATTTCAGTAATCAAATAATTAATTAATGCCAAGTGTTTTGGCCACTCAAAGCTCATCAGTGCAGTAATTAGGGCCATTCTCTTGATCCCAGCCAAGGCTGAGCCAACACAAAAGCCCAGCCTTCCAGAATTCCCAGGTTCTCCACTCCAAGCAAAGCAGTTTCTCCTCCAGGAAGGAGAAGGAACAAGAGCACGACAACTCTGTCCAGGTTCTGCTCAATTCCCGGGAGAACTTCCAGGAGTTTCCTGGTCCCCCCAACACACCTCAACCCAGACATGGACAGTTCCCCCTTCTCTGTCTGTCCTGGGACTCTCAGAGCTCCCAAAATCCCTCTCCAGCTCCAAACACAGCTTAGAGCTGGAATCCTGCCCAATTCCACTGGAATTCTGCTCAGTCTCCTGAGTTTTGGGCCACAATTTGGTGTCACAATCAAAGATTCCCTGCAGAAAACGCTCCCAGATTTCCCTTCAAGCTGATCCAGAAACACCAATTCCCAAGAGGAAAAGCCAAAGCCATCGGATCCTGAGCAATCCAAAGGCTGTGACGGCACAAGAACCACCATGGCCCACATCAAACCAGCACCCACTGGGAATTCGGAGCAGAATTCCCAACTGGAAAGACCAAGCCCCCCAGGAATATCATCCCAGGTTCCCTCTCAAGTGACAGAGCGGATGAAAAGGTTGTGGATCATTCCCTGGAGGAAAGAGGAGCCACATTTGGGCCCGTGGAGCCCACGAGGCATGGCCGGGATGGAGGTGGGGCAGCCCAGCCTGGAATTCCTGACACAGGAGCTCTGGAGCCTCCAGGGGCAGCTCCAGGCCAGGAATTCACCCCTAAAATGAGCTTTCTATCTCAGGA
Source organism: Formicarius rufipectus (assembly GCA_013399695.1). Taxonomy (NCBI): domain Eukaryota; kingdom Metazoa; phylum Chordata; class Aves; order Passeriformes; family Formicariidae; genus Formicarius; species Formicarius rufipectus. Next base: position 54,481 of record VXAU01000831.1, on the reverse strand, counting down.
TCCCAAAAAGTGGAATTTTAGACTTCCAGGAATCCATCGCTCTTGACAGGCCCGGAATTTGGGAGTTCAGTGCCGAGGTTGAGTGGAGCCAACACCCCACAGGATCCAACAAAAATGCTGGATTGGTCTTTTCCAACCTGAACAATTCCATGGGGGTTTCCAAGGCATCCATACCCAGGTCCAGGAGAGAATTACACCCAAGAGATGTCACTAATTAAATTTCAACTCCTAATAAAAACTATCACGATCATTATTAAAATTGAAACATCATCCTCAAAATTGGTAGAAATTATTCCCAAAAATTATTCCCCAAAAGGAAATATTTCCCTATTAAAAAAACAAAACAAAACACTCTTTTTCCACATAAAAACACAGATTTAAGTAGGTGAATATTGGGAAACACGGAATTCAGCCCGGGAGCTCGGGCAGGAGCCTTGGGATGGGAGCTGGGGATCCACCCCAGGGCTCTTCCAGCAGTTTTCCAGCTCCAGAGGTTGGGATCAATCCCGGTGGCTGTGCAGGCACCAAACATTGGGAGGGAAATCAATGCTCTGTCATATTGATGCATTTAGTCATTGTCTTTCCTCACTATCATCCTTGGTGCATATATTATATTCATTAGATTGAACAGTTATTATATATTTAATATTTTATATCTGATAAATATTAATCTGTGCATACATGTTTAATTAGTTTTTCTTCATTAACATCCTGCATTTATTATATTTGCTATATCTATGCATTTCATTATATTTATGCAGTTATTTACTACTTATTATTTATACTAGATGTACTTTTATTCGTTTTAATTGATTTCTATAATTATTATTTTATTTTTATTATTCTTTTAATTCATGCATTTTTTGCCTTTTCAGGTATTTCTCCATTTTTGTGTCCTTTCCATGACATTTGAGGGAAAAGGGTTGTTAAAACCCAAACCAAGGCTCAAAATAAAACTGAAGACCCCCAAAAGTTCTTTATAAAAATAACAAAAACAAACAAAAATTAAAAAAAAACCTCCAGGAATTTTTTCTCTCTCTAAACAACCCTATAAATTAAATATTTGGACTAAAATTCTTTCCAGGGAGCCACTTTTCCTACAAAATTCTTTATGTGGAGCCACATTTTCCCCCAAATTCTTTACAAGGAGGCACTTTTCCACCAAAATTCTTCATCTGGATCCAACTTTCCATCATAATTCTTTATATGGAGCCACTTTTCCAACAAAATTCTTCCTATGGAGCCCCTTTTCCACCAAATTCTTTACATTCAAGATTCCTCAGCTTTTCCCCTCCTGGAAACATCCCAGTTTTCTCCCGGGAATGTTACTACAAATTAAGGATCTACTTTAATTCTGAGGTTCAGCAGCTCCAGCATTTCCTGGGAGCTCAAACTCCCAGTTTTAAGGTGTATCCACCCAATAATCTGAATTTTATCCGAGTTTTCCTTATGCTAAAAATGCCAAAAAATTCCCGGAGAATTCCAAAGTCTGAAAGACAAAACTCCAGGAGTCTCCTCCTCCCCACGACCCCTTTTCCCCCCCCCTTCCTTCTCCTTGAGGAGGAGAGTGGAAGCCCAAGGCTTTTCTTATCTCCCTGGTTGCATCCCAAGGGCCCCATTCCCAGCGGGAATTCAGCTCAGGAATCCTCAGGGATCCACTGGGAAGCCCTTTTTGGCTGCCTGAAAAGGCCCAAAATGTAAAACCTCAGCCCTTCAATCCCAACTTCCAGCTTGGGAATTCGGGATTTAACCTGTCCTGCTTCGGCTGGGGGGACAAAGAGACATCAGGATGCAGATGGAATTCCATGGATCACCTTCTTCCACTCCAGGGGGAAGGAAAGCAGAAGGTGGAAATTTGGAATTCCACCAAGGAATGTTCCAGGCAGGTTTCCCCCTCGGCGAGGAAGGGCTGCATCCCTGGATTCTGCACCACGATGCTGGAGATGAAATTCCCTGGATGCTGGGGATGGAACTCCCTGGATGCTGGGGATGGAATTCCCTGGATGCTGCTCTCAAACACAGAATTCCAGATGGTTTGGGATGGAAGGGATCTAAAGCATCATCCCAAGGGATGATTCCAAAACCAGAGGAACATTAAATGCACACCTGAACTCCAAACCACAGCTCCTGGCCCTGCACCATTCCTTGGAAAACTTCCCCACCAGCCCCTTCTCCTGCTCCGGGAGCAGGGAAGGACATTCCAGCAGCAGCTTTTAGAGTCATCATCATCTTCCCACCAGTCTCATGGAAATGGGATCACTTCCCAGGTAATCCCAGCCCCAAATCCCCTCCTTTTTCCCAGGCAGGAACAAAGAGCCATCCAAGGAAATGCCTCCCAGGAAAAAGGCAGTTTAAACTGAGCTCTCCTCACTTGATGGAATTAACCCCTGAGCCGAAGGCACATCCCTGGATCCGGCCAGGCACATCCATGGATTCGGCCAGGCACATCCCTGGATCCAGCCAGGCACATCCCTGGATCCAGCCACATGCAGCCCTGGATCCATCCGGTCCTGAATCTAACCCAGGACTGGTTTATCACCTCCAGGATGCTCTGACATGGATTTTTCCCTCTGGAACACCCCGGGTGGGATGGACAGAGGGGAATTGCACCAAGAAACCCCAACCCCACATGAAAACCCTGCTGGACAAAGAAACCCCAAATCCACATCCAACCCCAAACTACCCCATCAGCTTTGCACAGGGAGAGGGGCTTTCCTGGGATCCGAGCAGCATTCCCGGGATCCGAGCAGCCAAGGACATCATTTCCCTCCTCATTTCCAATTCTTAATTCCAATTCTAATTCAAAGTAAACCCCCCTCAAGGCCCAAGGCTCAGGCTCAGCCCCAGCTCTCCCAGGTCTCCAGGTGCTTATCCCCATTCCCAACGTTTTCCATCTCCCCCCACCTGCCCAATTTTCTGTATTTCCAGGTTTTTCAGCCCAGGGACACTTTGCTGTGACCGCCGAGGCACCACCACCAACGGTCTTCACCTATTGCATAAAAATAACAAAACCAACCAACCACAACTCCAGCAAAACTCCACTTTTAGGAGTAAAACTCCGTGGGAATTAGTGGGAAAAGCAGGATAAAAATCCATTTTTAACTTTTTTCCCAATTCCCTTCCCATGCAATCCCTGCACAGGAAAATCCCCGTGTTTAAGCTGCTTTCTTAAAGGCGTTTTTTTGTTAAATTGTTCTGTTTGAGTTCAAGTACGTTTGGGATCAGGAAAAGGATTCCAGGGAAGTGGAGGAAGCTGAAAACTTGAGGAATTTTAGAACAATCAGGACAATTCCATCTACTCACAGTTAGGAGCGGCCGGGACGGGGCCTCATTCCCAGCTCATTCCCAGCACCTGGAGGTGTTGAGGCTCCACCTGAGCTGAGCCAATTCCCGAGGAATTTGGGCTTTGTGCTAAAACTCAGGGAAAAAGCCCTGCCGGCCACGCCCCCCGGGAAGGGAGGGAGCCGGGCAGGACCCCCACCCTCCCCCCCATCCTGGATCCATCGGGCTCCTCCATCCCCCGGGATTCTCCTCGGGGGCACAAATTCCAGCCCCGAGTTTCTCCCCACCCCCTGGCACTGCGCCTTTGTCCCCGAAAATGCCTGGAAAACAAGGAATTCCCTTTGTTTTGGGGCTGGCAGGGACCGAGTTGGACACGTGGAACTCATTCCCAACATCTCCGTGTTCCCTAAAATTAAGCTGGAAGGGGCAATCCTGTCCCCTCCATCCCAAAATTCCCACGATGTGTCCTACAAGCACCACACTGAGGTAAACCCATGGAATTTCTGTGCATTTTTCACCAGGTCAGCCCCTAATTCTCCCAAAATGAATTCCCACCAAGGAATTCCCTCCGTCCCAGGGCTTGCAGGGATGGAGTCCTACACATAGAGCCCATTCCCAACCCAATCCCAACGTCCCCTTGCTCCCAAAGATGAAGCTGAAAGGATCAATCCTGTCCCCTCCATCCCAAAATTCCCACGATGTGTCCTACAAGCACCACACTGAGGTAAACCCATGGAATTTCTGTGCATTTTTCACCAGGTCAGCCCCTAATTCTCCCAAAATGCCTGGAAAACAAGGAATTCCCTCCGTCCCAGGGCTTGCAGGGATGGAGTCCTACACATAGAGCCCATTCCCAACCCAATCCCAACGTCCCCTTGCTCCCAAAGATGAAGCTGAAAGGATCAATCCTGTCCCCTCCATCCCAAAATTCCCAAAGATGTGTCCTACAAGCATCACATTGAGGCAAAAACATGGAATTCCTGCGCATTTTCCACCAGGTCACCCCTAATTCCCACAAATGCAGCACCAAACATTCCCAAAATTCCCCATATCAGAGCCCAAAACATCCCCTGCTCACCCCAAATTCAAGAGGAAGACACTTCCCAGCCCCAAAATCACATTCCAAAGGGTAAGAACTGCGACCTGCATCCCAAAAAAACTCAAATGTTGGGATGGCCCAGCCAGGCCCAAAGTCACTGGTTTAATATAAATAAATCAGAATGAATTAATACAATTCCCAAAGGATTCATTTCCTCCGTAATTAGAGATGAGGTTGAATCTCCTACAGTTGGGCCTGGCAGGTTAAGGCAGGAATGGGAATATCCTGGGAATTGCTCTCCAATCCATAAAAGAAAACAAACCCCCCTTCCTGCTCCTTTACACCAGGAATTGGCACTCAAATTCCAAACTGGGAATGGGTTGTGCAGGGAAACACCAAGCACCAGGCTCTGGAGCTTTTCCTGTTGGATTTCCATGGAAAAGGCTGGAAAAATAACAAGCTGGGAATGTTGCACTTTGGATTTCCAGCTGCTGGTGCATTTCAGGAAGGAAATCATGGAATTACAGTGATGCTGAAGGAGCTGGAACATCCTGGAGCAGTGCAGGGGAAAGACAGTGGGAATCTCACTTGGAAATGAGGCTCCACATGGAGTATTCCCAGGCTCCAGCTCCTTCCCTGTGCCTCTCCCTCTTCCATTAAAATTAGTGATCCAATGTTGCCTCCTGGACCAGAATCTCCTGGATTTTAGGTCCTGCTCCACATTATCCCCTGGAATCCCAAGGGGACTGCAGCCTCTGGCATGGATCCCAAAAAGCTGAGATGCAGCTGCAGGGATGGGGCATTTTCAAGGAAATTCACCCCTGAAAAAATGGGAAAAGGCAGGAAAAAAGTCAAGGGAAAGGAAACTCTTTTTTAGGAAGTGTCTGACCAACATTCCAACAACCAGAGCCCCCCTGGGACCTCCTCGGGACCTTTCCTTAGTTTCCCAGAGAAGCTGTGGCTGCTCCACCCCTGCAAGTGTCCTGCTTCCCAAATTCCCCATTCAGGCTCCCAAACTCAAACACGGAGACCTTTCCTTCAATAATCCCACTTTTCAGACTCGTTACAGCAGGAACACAGAGCTGGAAAGCCCTTGGATTCCACGAGGGCCGAGTTCCTCCCTCTCACATCCCACGGGAGCACCATCAGGCTCCATATAAAAGGGGAGGAGCATTCCAAGGGAAATGCAGGTGGAAAACAGCCCTTCCCTCCCAGCAGCTCCTCCAGGGGGATCGGGAATGCTCGAGGTCCTGACTGGGCTTTGATCCACAGCACCTTTTCCAGGAGCTTGTGCCGAGGGAACCAACCTCATGGAAGGTTTTCCTGAGAGAAAGGCAGGAAACAGAATCCACATTCCCACAGGAAGCACAAAACCATCAATCCCAAAGTGATGCTGCCACGAACAGCCCCTGAGCCTCCACAGCTCCAAAGGGCCTCCAAAATCCTTAGGAAGAGCCACAGCCAAACCCCTGGAATTCCAGACTGCCCAAATCCGTGTCACGTCACAGTAACAAAACCAACGGAGTGTTCCAGTTCGCCAATCCTGAATCCCACACCATCCATGGACACACCAAACCTCACCAGCACCACTGGTGGGACAGTTGGGAAGCCACCTTCCCTCAGAACGGAGCTGAATTCCTGTTGGGAAGGTCTCCCTGCAGCAGGAGCTGCTGGATAAAGGTATTTTCCATCATAACACAAGGACAAGAGGGAACTCAATCCTTGGAGCGATGAACACAACGTGCCACGTGTCTGAGAGGTTCCTCCTCCCTCGGGATGCAGCAGCTGGAGATCACCTTGGAATCTTCTCCAGGGAAGCAACAGCACCAAGAATCATCCATGAAGTATCCATCAAAAACAGGATTCCCGGGAAAGCTGTGGCTGCCCCATCCCTGGAAGTGCCCAAGGCCAGGTTGGACAGGGCTTGGAGCCACCCGGGCTGGTGGAAGGTGTCCCTGCCCATGGCAGGGGTGGCACTGGGTGGGATTCAAGGTCCTTTCCAGCCCAGAGCAGTCTGGGGCTCTAAGCAAGTCCAGTTGGCATCAGGCAGCTCCAAGGAGAAGCTCCATGTGGAGTGTGGCCGTGGCTCCGAGCTCAGGGAATCAGGTGGGCCCACGTTTCAGGTTCTGCTGGAAGCTGAAGTTCTCAGAAGTCCAAGCTCTGGTTGACAACAGACACAGAGAGCGACCGAGCAGGGCAAAGCCAGGCACAGGCTCTTTCCCAAAAGGAGAATTCCAGTGAAAGCCATTGGAATGCACATCCATCCATTAGTTCCCGACTCAACATCCACCTGCTCCGGCCAGCGCGGAGCTCCGGCTCGGCAGCATCCCTGGGAGTGTCCAAGGCCAGGCTGGACAGGGTTGGGAGTAACCTGGATGGTGGAAGGTGTCCCTGCCCATGGGCCAAACTCATCCCAACCCATGCAGGGAATAATTCCCAGGAAAATAAGGCTGAGTCTGACGATCTCCTGGGCTCTGCAGCCCAATTCCAACGCTCGGAGCTACAACAGCCGCTCATCCCAAAATACCGACCGAGCACATCCCTCCTCATCCCACCCCACGGCCAGCACGGGTGGAGGGACCCCACAGCGTCCAGAGCACATCCCACAGGCTCCAGGACTTGGGATGGAGGGGATCCACAGGCCCTGGAGCACATCCCACAGCCTCTAGGACTTGGGATGGAGGGAATCCACAGGCCCTGGAGCACATCCCACAGCCTCTAGGACTTGGGATGGAGGGAATTCACAGGCCCTGGAGCACATCCCACAGCCTCCAGGGCTTGGGATGGAGGGGATCCACAGGCCCTGGAGCACATTCCACAGGCTCCAGGGCTTGGGATGGAGAGAATCCACAGGCTCCAGGGCTTGGGATGGAGAGAATCCACAGGCTCCAGGGCTTGGGATGGAGCGAACCCACAAGCCCTGGAGCACATCCCACAAGCTCCAGAACTTGGGACGGAGGGACCCCAAAGTCTCCAGAGCACACCCCACACCCTCCACGGCTTGGTTTAATTCTGCTCTTCCCAAACACCTGACAGATCCTGGGACATTTCTAACGACTTGGTAATCCCAAACATTCCTGTTTTCCTGTGCTGGGAAAAGCACCCCCAAACTCACACACAACACCGAGGAGCGCGACACGGACACCTCGGGAACGGGCGGGATTTGCGGCAGGGACAGGGAAACGCAACACCTGGGAACACCACAGCACTCCTGACAACTTCCTGAGTCCCAGCACGGAACTGACAGCCCAAGGAAACCCCCAAATCGAGCCAATGGATGAGTAATTCCATTAAAAATCCATGAGGGAAGTCGCTCGGGCTCCGTCCAACCACCCAGGTCGGCACCACTGGGCATTCTCAGCCAGCCAAGGGGAGACACCCGGGTGCTCTGGGACACAAATCCCAGTGCCAGCCCAGTCCCCGTGCCAGGATCTCCCCCAGCACTCCAGACGGGAGAGGGGACATCCCAAAACTGGGATAAAACCCTTGAGATCGACTGGAGAGTCCTTTGGACCCGGAGGGGCCCTCAGGAAGGGACCGTCACTGCCCTGACAGCGTTGAGCCCAAGTGAACCGGGATTTACTCCCAGTTCTGCCACCCCAAAAGCAGATCCCAACCTGGATTCCGAGTCCAATCCCTGATTTCCCACCAATCTGAGCCGGGCACCGTCCACTGGGACACGGGGAAGCTGCTCCTCAGCTCTCCAGGCGGTCTCGAGCTCCGGAAAGGTTTGCTCTTCTCCAAACGCCCCGCTTGGGGCTTTTCCCGCATCCCGGGGCTGCTCCGGGCCCGCCGCGCCCTGCGGAGCCCCGAGCCCTTGGCCAGGGAGGTCTGGGAATGGGAAAGCAGCACCGAGGAGCGGCAGGAGAAGGGCCGGGACGGGGGGGAAGGCAGCGGGGCAGGAGGGGTTGCGTTGCAGAGCTGCCCGGGCACGGCACAGGCCGGCACTGCACAGTCTGGCCCACTACAGCCCGGCACGGCATAGCCCGGGCACGGCACAGCACAGCCCCGGCACGGCACAACCCGGGCACGGCACAGTCTGGCCCAGTACAGCCCGGCACGGCATAGCCCGGCCCGGGCACGGCTCAGCTCGGTCCGGCTCAGCCCGGCACGGCACAGCCCGGGCACGGCACAGCCCGGGCACGGCTCAGCCCGGGCACAGCTCAGCCCGGCACGGCTCAGCCCGGGCACGGCTCAGCCCGGCACAGCTCAGCCCGGCACGGCTCAGCCCGGCCCGGCCATTAGCGCGGCCCGGCACGGCTCCTTCCTCCGGCAGAAAATGGGGTCAGGCAGGGCCGGCCGCGGGCCCCGCAGCAGGGCCGGGACGGGGCTCGCTAAGCAGGAAAAATGATGTTAATAATAATAATAATAATAACGATAATAAAGAAGGTGGTGAAAAAGGGCCCCGCGGGGAGGCCGGACACGTCCGCACGCTCCGCCCGGCAACCCCCGCGCTGCCCCGGGACGG
>VXAU01000831.1:20242-44367 GCA_013399695.1 Formicarius rufipectus | reverse complement strand
GACGGGGATGGACACCGGGATACACACTGGGAGAGACAGGGATGGACACCGAGAAGGACGGGAGAGATGGGGACGGGATCTACCGGCATACAGGGATCTACCAGGAATACTGGGATCACCTGGGACACCAGGATACCAGGACACAGGGACACCGGCACCACACCACACCACACTGGGGCACGGGAACACCAGGATCAGCTGGGATCAGCCAGGAGGCAGGGACAGGGGGACATGGGGACACGGGCACACTGGGACACTAGGGAGCACCGAGATTAGCTGGAATCAGCCGGGATCAGCCACAGCACTGCCGGGAGTCTCAGGACCGTGCTGGGATCGCCCCTGGGAGCACCAGGATCGGCCCTGGGATCAGTGGGATCACATTGGAATCAGCTGCGGTGTCACCGGGATCCCACTGAGATCAGATGCAGGATTGCTGGGATCAGCCACAGGACCACTGGGATTTTTTGGGAACATACCAGGATCACACCTGGGATCATCCCTGGGACGCACTGGAATCAGCCATAGTGTCACTGGGATCCCACTGGGATTGCTGGGCTCAGCCACAGCACCACCAGGATCTCCTGGGATCCCCAGGCCACACCAGAATCAGCTCCAGAAATCGCAGGAGCCCAGTGGGATCCCCAGGACCACACCAAGACCAGCCACAGGATCTCTGGGATCTCCTTGGGATCATGCCTGGAATCCTCAGGATCTCACCAGGATCAGATGGGAGATCACCAGGGCCACGTCTGGATGAGCTGCAGAACTGCCGGGATCACCAGGACTACACCTGGATCACTCCTGGAAGCGCCAGGATCTTGCCAGGATCACCCCCAGCATCAGTGAGGCCTCCCCAGGAGCACCCCAGGGTCTCACTGGTGTCACCTTTGGAATGGCCAGGATCAGCCAAGGGATCACCCATGGCACACCAGCACCCCAGGAATCTGGGATCACCCGCTTCCCTGGCATCTCCCACACCCTGGGGCACACCGGGATCACCGCTGGATCACCTGCACCCCAGGGATCACCCACAGCCCCGGACACTGCCACCACCAGACACCAACACCTCTGGAATTCCTGGAACACGGGGATCACTGGCAGCCCAGGATCTCCTCCAGGATGACAGGGACCCCCAGGATCACAGCCTGGGATCACAGCCGGACACCAGATCCCCAGGGCTGTTCCTGCCCCCAGACCAGGGGGGTTCCTGGGATGATCAGAGAGAAGAGCCCCAAAAATCCCTTAAATCCCTCTTTTTGTTTCACAGGTCATTTCCCACCTGCCCAGCCCTGGGAATGCTCCTCCAGGGAGCTCATCCCAGGAGATCCACCTGCTTTTGGAATGCAGTAGGAGCTTCCTGCTCATGTAGGACCCTCCAATCCACATTTGCCAGTTCCAATACTGAGATTTTTGGGGATATTCCCAGATTTGGGAACATGGCATGGACCCATGGGACAGGATGGGAAGCAGGGCAGGGGTGGGTGAAGTGTAAAGGAAGGACTTAGTTCTGAGCCTGTGGAAGTGTTTTCTTGGGAAATCCAGCCTGGGATGAATTTCCAGCAACTTTGTGAGCCTTTGGAAATGGATAATTGCAAAGGGAAGGTGATTTCTGGGATATTCTCCAACGTCCTTCCAGGAAGCAGGTGCTGTTTTAGGAACAGAAGGAAGCTCCAACAAACTAAACCAACCTGAACACCCTGGACTCATCAACTTTCCCGGAGTTCCATGGAAATGGGAGCAGCTTATGGAAGTCCTCCAACCTGGGAAGCCTAAATGCGGGATGATCCCACCATGGCTGGTGCTGGTTTTGGCAGGGGGATGTTCCCAACATCAGGGAGCATTTTGGGGCTCTCACCATTATTCTTCCAGCTTCCCAAATAATTTCAGGGAGCTGAGGGGGCTCATCCCAGAGAAAAGGAGGCTCAGGGGGGACCTTCTGTCTCCCTGCAATTCCCTGGAAGGAGGAGGGTGCCAGAGGGGAGTTGGGCTCTGCTCCCAGGGAACAGGATGAGAGGAAATGGCTTCAAGGGGAGGGTCAGGTTGGATACTGGGAAAATTCCCTCCTGGAAAGGGTTGTCCAGCCCTGGCACAGCTGCCCAGGGCACGGGTGGATCCCCATTCCCAGAGGGATTTCAAAGCCACGTGGATGTGGCACTTGGGGACATGGGCAGTGGTGGCCTGGGCAGTGCTGGGGAATGGTTGGACTCGATCTTGGAGGGCTTTTCCAACCAAAATCATTCCATGAGTACCCATAAATCAACCTCTGTGGTTCATTCCCTGCTCCAGGTGGATCCACCCAGCACAGACTCATCACTTCAACAGCAACAAGCCCAGGAGTTTGGTGGCTCCAGCACAAGGAAAGAGGGAGGCAGGAGCAGCCCGGGTTGTCCCCCACAACCTCTCCTTGTTTTCCAGAGGCTCAGGAAAACCAGTGGTGCTGTTTGAACTCCCTGGCTCGTGTCCTGTGCAAACAGCGGGATCGATTCCCAGTAAGTGTCCCAACCAGCACAAAGGTTGGATGCCTTGGTTTTCCCGGTGTTTATTTTGATAAATCCATTGTGGACACAAACACGAGGCACTTCTGGAGCTGGCATTCCTTAGGGAATGCTGGGATCCAGGCTGAGCCCCAGCTGCTATGGAATGTGCAGGCAGGATGGGGCTTTGTTCTTCCCAGCAGCCCTGAGGATCCCGGGTTTCCTGCACATTTTCTGGAGGGACAACATGGTCCTGTCAAAGGTTTGCTGGGAATAGGGAACACAAAGGGATCAGCTCGGGTTTCAGAGCACAGTTCTCACCTGTAAAAGCTTTTTATACTGAAAAATAAAACCAAACACCCTCCCAGCCTTTCCAAGTGCTGCTGGGAAAAGTTGGGAAGATCCCATGACAGCAGCATTGCTCTACTGATCGTAGATCCCATCAGGCTCCAAGGAGGGCACAACAAATCCTGGGAAATTCTCCTCTGAAAGGGTGGGTTTGAGATGTTTTTGTGGAAGCCCAGAATGGTTTGGGTTAGAAGGGATCTTAAGCATCATCCCATTCCACCCCCTGCCATGGGCAGGGACACCTTCTACCAGCCCAGGGTGCTCCAACCTGGCCTTGGACACATCCAGGGATCCAGGGGCAGCCACAGCTTCTCTGGGAAATCCAGTCCATCCTCCCAGCCAGGAATTCCTTCTCAATATCCCACCCATCCCTGCCCTCTGGCAGTGGGAAGCCATTCCCCTGTGTCCTGTCCCCCCATCCCTTGTCCCCAGTCCCTCTCCAGCTCTCCTGGAGCCCCTCCAGGCTCTGCAAGGGGCTCTCAGGTGTCCCTGGAGCCTTCTCTCCTCCAGGTGAACCTCTCAGCTCTCCCTGGGGAAGCTGTTCCATTCCAGGTTGGATGGGGCTTGGAGCACCCTGGGCTAGGGGGAGGTGTCCCTGCCCATGGCAGGGGTGGTCCTGGATGATTCTTCAGGCCCTCCCAACGCAGCCCACTCCCAGGAGTGTAACTGGAGTGTAACTGGGATCACCTGCTGCTCAGCCTTCATCCTGGCCCTGTAGAAGGGGGTGGACATCGGCCACTGGGGCAGGTGCGTCTCCTGCATCCGCTCAAACTTCTCCTGCTCATCTTCATCCTGCCAGGGGAGAACAGGCCCCATTCCCTGTGAAACACTCCTGGAGACATGAGTCAGCTGGTCCCATCCATGTCAACTCCAAAGCCTTGGAAGTGAGGGATTTCCCTTCCTACACCTTAGATGAGCAGATTTGGGCAGGACTTTGGCAAAAGGGTTTGGGCTTTCCCAAGGGAAGTTCCCTCAGCCATGCTCTGCCAAGAGCTTCTCCCAGGACAGTCCCCTTTCCACTGCAGGATAATCCCAGTGTCCCAGAGGGCTGTGTCAGCAAGGTCCAGCTCCCAGCAGATGTCCTTCTTGGGCTTCTCCAGGGACAATCTGGAAGGTGTGGGCACAGATGGCTTGAATGAAGCACCACGTTCAAAGACACCAGTTTGTGTTTAATGATTCCATGCTGGACTTGAGGATGGATCCTCAGTCACCTCCTGTGGGGGGCCATGAGTAGCCTGGAGAAGGTGACGTGACATTCCCACAGGATAAAAGGCAGGTGGCCAAGTCAAATCAAGCCAAGAGTGAAAGATGAACATCCTGGAGATGTGGGTTGGAGCAGTAAATGGGAATTCACTCCACATTATTCCCAACAACTCCTTGGCATGAGGGGGGAGTGGGAAAGGGGGGTCGGGCTCTGCCCCAGGGAACAGGGACAAGAGGAGAGAGAAGGGCCTCAGGCTGGGACAGGGCAGGGGCAGGTGGGACAGTGGGAAAATTCCCTCCTGGAAAGGGCTGTCCAACTGCCCCCCCCCGCCCCATCCCTGCAGGATTTCAGCGCCATGGGGATGTGGCACTTGGGGACATGGGCAGTGGTGGCCTGGGCAGTGCTGGGGGAACAGTTGGACTTGATACGCTCTGAGCCATTCCCTGTGTCCTGTCCCTCCAGGCCTTGTCCCCAGTCCCTCTCCAGCTCTCCTGGAGCCCCTCCAGGCTCTGCAAGGGGCTCTCAGGTGTCCCTGGATCCTTCTCCAGGTGACCCCCCCAGCTGTCCCAGCCTGGCTCCAGAGCAGAGGGGCTCCAGCCCTGCAGCATCTCCAGAACCTCCTCTGGCCTCTGCAGCAGCTCCAGGTCCTTTGGCTGTCGTTCCCAGGGCTGGAGCAGCTCTGCAGGGGGGTCTCACCTGAGAGGGCACAATTCTCTCCCCCCTCAACTTTCTGATCACACTTTTTGATACAAGAAATCTGGGAAATGAGAACTTTACTAGGAACGTGCTTTTCCCAGAGGAGCAAAGCCCTGGCAGCCCCGAGTGAGGGTTCCTGGCACAGAACTCACTCTGCCCCAGTTGTCCTGACAGGAAACACACTCGTTTGGCTGCAAACCTGGGATCCCCGGGCTGGAAAGCAGATTCCCAGGCACCCTGTGCCTCCAGGCACTCTGCCCAGTGCCTCATGTTCCCCACATTCCCAGGTGCCTCAGTCACACTCCTGTTTTAGCCTCTGAGAGGATGTGGCTCCACGCAGTCCCTTTCTGCCTCACAGAGCACCAGGTCCTCCTCCTCCTCTTCCCCCTTCTCTTCCTCCTCCTCCTCCTTCCTGGTTCCCTCATCAGCCACCAAGGAGAAGCAGCAGAGACAACTCACCAGAGACATGACTCTGTTTATGGGGATCATTCCCGGCCGGATGCTCCCACCGGGCTTCAGAGCCTCCTGCACATCTTCAGGGATGCGGAAGGTCTTGTTGTACCAGATCTCAAACTCTGCAAGGCACAGAGGGGGCAGTGATGGGATGGAACGATCCGAGGGACAGCAGTGGGAGGGCTCTCCCACCTATGGATCGGGAGGAATCTCAGTGCTCTGAAATTTTCAGACAAGAACTCAGAATTCCAAGATCTTGACTCTAAACGACTGGAAAAGTTGATTTAAGGGTGGTGGTGGGAGTGCTGGAGGTGGTGGCTGCTCCCGGGGACACTCCCTGGCCACGAGGTGGCACCGCTCCTGCAGCCCGTGCATCGGGAGCCATCCCTTGGGAATGGTCAGCACGTCTGGGGCTCGGATTTCAATCCCCCGCTCTAAAGCACAGCCACTCGCCATCCCATAATAGCCAGTGACAACAAACAGCAGCTGGGAATTCTGTCCTTATGGATCCTGAGCTTTTCCCTGGCTCTGCACTCCGGACGGGGAAAGAGTCCTGGATGTCTGAGCAAACATCTGGAGCACCCAGAGGTGCCAAACCTGGATCCAATGGGAAGCAGTGCCCACGTTGTGCTTTGGCCCTGGCTATCCCTGGAACAATCCATGGCATTTCTCCCGGAGTGGGATGCTCTGATGGATCCAAGCTGTGCCCTGGCATGTTTGTGGAAAACAAGTGTTGAAATGTGCACAACATCCAAATGTTTGGGACTCTGGCAGTTGTACACAGAGGGGACAAATCCAGGGATACTGCAGGGGCAGTTGGAATCCATGGATTAAAACGTGGAACACACCAGGAATTTGCAGGGATCACCCCAGGCACAAGGGTGACCAAGCTCTGCTTCCCACCAAGGCTGCACCACTGGAACCTGGAACTCACAGGGGACAGGGACATCTGGAGTCTGGAGCCAAAGCCCTATCCCAGAGAAATTCCATAACCACCACCTCTACTACAGAACAGCAGGGAGAAGATCCAGGCTCACAGTGGGAGCACAGTTCCCACATTCCTGGGGCAAGGCTTTCTCCCAGTGTTGCACCCACAGGTGGGACCAAGGAGCAGAGTCATTATGTGGGAGAGAGAATCTGCAGGAACTCATTGTCAGGTCCAAAAAAAAATCACTTACTAAGCAATAAAATCCCATCTGGAAGGGAAGAGGAAAAGGGACAACAGAGAATGGGAACTGCCTGGAGGGACGGGACATAGGGAATGGCTTCCCACTGCCAGAGGGCAGGGATGGATGGCATATTGGGAAGGAATTGTTCCCTGGGAGGGTGGGGAGGGACTGGGATGGATTTCCCAGAGCAGCTGTGGCTGCCTCATCCCTGGAAGTGTCCAAGGCCAGGCTGGAGCCCCCTGGGCTGGTGGGAGGTGTCCCTGCCCACGGCAGGGGGTGGGACAGGAAGGTCCCTTCCCACCCAAACCCTTCTGGCCTTCCTTCCATGATGTTTGTGAAGTCCCCTGCTGGTCCGTACCCGAGATGAGTCTTCTCCTGCACTTATCCACCAGCTCCTGGCAGTGCTGGATGTGTGCCCGCAGGTCCTGCAGCTCAGCAAAGCCCGCCCTGTGCTCCTCCCGCAGCTCCCGCAGCTTCAGCAGGAGGGCCAACTCCTTCTCGTCGATGATGACCTGCCCCTGCTCATCCGCGTACTCTCCTGCAGGGGGACAAGGAGAGCGATGTTCCTGGGGATGGAGGGGAGCAGGGACAGCAGCGGTGACAGCCCGGGGGAGGGGGGCACTTGGATCCCATGGGAAAAATCCCTGGGCAGCCGTGGGAAGGGATTTAAAGGCTAAATCCTGGTCAGCGCTTCGGAGCAGTTACACAAGTGCTACTTGGAAACATGGAATAGTTTGGGTTGGAAGGGACCTTAAAGCCCATCCAGTGCCACCCCCTGCCATGGGCAGGGACACCTCCCACCAGCCCAGGGTGCTCCAAGACCTGTCCAACCTGGTCTTGGACACTCCCAGGGATCCAAGGGCAGCCACAGCTTCTCTGCCCACCCTCTGCCAGGGCCTGCCCACCCTCCCAGCCAGCACTTCCTTCCCTATATCCCACCTAACCTGCCCTCAGGTGTAAAGCCTGAGTAGCTCATCTCAGGGAGGGTGAAGCAGGGAGGGTTCAGGGGACAGCCCAGCCTGTCCCACTGTCCCAGCAACCAGCAGTGGTGCTTTTAGTGGTGTTCCCACCCAAAGTTCCCTGACTCCAAGAGCTCCATTCCTGTGCCCCATCCTCGCTGGCCACAGGGACTCACCCTCCTGCCAGCGCCTCCTCTTCTTCACCTCCAGAGTGTCCTCCACCTGCTTCATCTCCCGCCTGATGTCGTTGATCCTCCGGGCTATGGAATTGCGTCTCTTCTTCCTGGCCAGGAGGATGCTCTTGTTCTCCCTGAAGATCCTGCTGATCTCACTGCCAGCCTCCTTCTTAAACAGCTCAAAGGCCTCAGGCTTGGATGGGGGGGACCTGAAATCACACACAGACACGAGTGGGCTGTTTGTTCTGCCCTGAGGCACAGAATCATTGGAATCATGGAATTGCTGAGGTTGGAAAAGCCCTCCGAGATCATCAAGTCCAACCATGCCCCAGCACTGCCAAGGCCACCACTGCCCATGTCCCCAAGTGCCACATCCACAGGGCTGTTCAATCCCTCCAGGGATGGGCACTCCACCACTGCCCATGTCCCCAAGTGCCACATCCACAGGGCTGTTCAATCCCTCCAGGGATGGGCACTCCACCCCTGCCCTGGGCAGCTGTGCCAGGGCTGCACAGCCCCTTCCAGGAGGAATTGTCCCACTCTCCAACCCAAACCAACCCTGCCCCACCCTGTCCCTGCTCCCTCTGCTCCTGTCCCTGTTCCTGGAGCACAGCCCGACCCCCCCAGCTCCCCCCTCCTGGCAGGGACTTGCAGAGCCAGCAGGTCCCCCCTGAGCCTCCTTTGCTCCAGGCTGAGCCCCCCCAGCTCCCTCAGCCCCTCCTGCTGCTCCAGCCCCTTCCCAGCTCCCTTCCCTTCCCTGCACACTCTCCAGCCCCTCCGTGTCAGTCCTGAGGGTCCCAGAACTGCCCCCAGGATTTGAGGTGTGGTCTCACCATTCCTTGGGAATGGCCATGGATGAGGTTTGATGGGATCCTCCCCGAGGATGTCTCTCTTCTGGCTGCGCCCCAGCACCATTCCCTGCCAACTCCCAATCCCACTGTCCCCAAGCTACTCCCAGAACAAAATCATTTACACAGACACCATATTCCTCAGGAGTTGCCTCAGAATTGAGTATTCCCTGGAAAGTGAGCCTCCAACGGATTGAATTTCCACAAAAATAATGACTATTGTTCCTCCCCATTGTTAAACAAATGCCTTTGCTCTTTCCTCCCTGGATTCTCATCGCGGATCAGCCACCTCTGTCAACCAACCCCTGGAGCTCCCTGTGCTGCCAACCCCACAAAGCTTCTGCCATGGCTTTCAAGTCCTGCCTGTTTAGAAAATCTGAATTGCAAGTGGAATGTGTCATTCCTGACTTTTCCATGAAAAGGCTTTGATGCCAAGATGCCCCTGTGAACACCAGCTCTTATTCCAACAGGAGGCACTGGGGGCAAGAGAAGGGACAAGGTCACACTCCCCTGGATGCTGCTCTGTGCTGCCTGAGCTTCTGGGACAGCAGGAGGGATCTGGGAGAAGAAGGCAGAATCACAGAATTCCAGAAGGGATTGGGCTGGAAGGGACCTTAAGGATCATCTCATTCCAACCCAGTCCTCCACATTCCTCAGTCCAGCCTGGTCAACTCCAAGCTCCCAGGGCTGCCATCCCGACTGACCTCTTAAGGGCATTTTCCAGCTCCTCAAGGACTGTGGGACACGATTCCTGTGCCAAACTCCTGGCACAGGGCTGTAAACAACAGCCACTGGGCAAAGTGCCACAGCCCCAGCTCCAACAGGCAGCTCCCAGCTGCTGGAACTGCTGGGGGATGTGCCTCTTGTCCTGCCAACCATGGACTGCAGCATTCCAGAGGAACACTACACACGGAACATGGACATGTTGAGGTGCTCCAGGAGGACATTCTCCTGAGACAGTTCCACTGCAATGCCAAAATCCAGGACCCACATCCTGGGCTGGTCCCACAGGGATCAGGGAAGGGGGGAATTGTGCTCCTCGGCCCCCTCAGGGGAGACCCCCCTGCAGAGCTGCTCCAGCCCTGGGAACAACAGCCAAAGGACCTGGAGCTGCTGCAGAGGCCAGAGGAGGTTCTGGAGATGCTGCAGGGCTGGAGCCCCTCTGCTCTGGAGCCAGGCTGGGACAGCTGGGGGGCGTCACCTGGAGGAGAGAAGGATCCAGGGACACCTGAGAGCCCCTTGCAGAGCCTGGAGGGGCTCCAGGAGAGCTGGAGAGGGACTGGGGACAAGGGATGGGGGGACAGGACACAGGGAATGGCTTCCCAGTGCCAGAGGTCAGGGATGGGTGGGATATTGGGAAGGGATTGCTGTGTGTGAGGGTGGGGAGGGACTGGGATGGATTTCCCAGAGCAGCTGTGGCTGCCTCTGGATCCCTGGAAGTGTCCAAGGCCAGGCTGGAGCCCCCTGGGCTGGTGGGAGGTGTCCCTGCCCATGGCAGGGGTGGCACTGGGTGATCATTAAGATCCCTTCCGAGTCAAATCATTCTGGGATTCCATGATTCTTTCCCTCCCTTTCCATGACTGTGGCGATCTGTGGCTGGACAGGAGGTCCCTCTGTAGTTTTCCCACAAACTACAGTGGAAAGAATCTGGCAATTTTCAGAGACTTCCCATCTAAAGGAGTGACTGGCCAGGCCAGGGCTCAAGGACACAGAGATGACAACCACCACCAGCAGCCTGTGGTGCTCAGGGTGTTCCCACCACCACTGCTGTCCTGCATTTCTACATCCAAGAAATCAGGATCTCCAAATCAATCCTGTTGCTTTGTGGTTGCACTCAGGGAACAGGATCCAGCCTTTCCAGTGGAAACCTTGCAGGGTTTACCTGGTCTGCTGGGATTCCTTCCCTGCAGGTGGGTGTGAAAGCTCTTTCTCACTATCTGTTCTATCCTGCTCACTTGCTTCCTCTTCCACATCCTCAGCTTTGGTGGGACTTTCTTCCTGAGTTTCTGGTGGTGCAGAACCACCCAGATCTTTTTCAGGGGGAGGGTTCACAAGATTTTCCTTCCTACCAGAGAGGAAAAGGTGAACCAGGTTAATTCCTTCCTTCATCAGAGGGCACTGGAACCAGAACTGCTGTCTCCTACACACAAGGACTTCAGAGAAATATCATGGAGGAACCAAGCAGGGGATTTACTTCTGTAAACTGAAGGATCTTTCTCTGCTCAGGCCTCACTTGTTCCCTCTTCTCTCCCAAAATCTCTTCTCCTTCCCTGCTCCTCACCAGCTCCCTCCCTGCCTCATCCATGGGCTGCCCATTCCTGCCTGGCCAGAGCTGGGCACTGCCAAGTGCCAGGTCCTGCCCTCGGGTCTCACAACCCCATGGAACACTCCAGGACTGGGCAAGAGCAGCTGGAAAGCTGAAGAAGGCCCTGGGGGTGCTGGTGACAGAGGCTGGACATGAGCCAGGTGTGCCCAGGTGGGCAAGACGACCAGTGGGACCTGGTTTGTGCCAGCCATGGTGTGGCACAGCCCAGGGCAGTGCCAGTCCCTGAGCTGGCACTGCTGGGGCACCTCCAGTGCTGGGGCAGTTCTGGGGTCCCCAGGTCCAGGATATCGAGGGGTTGGAGTGTGTGCAGGGAAGGGAAGGGAGCTGGGAAGGGGCTGGAGCTCCAGGAGGGGCTGAGGGAGCTGGGGGGGCTCAGCCTGGAGAAAAGGAGGCTCAGGGGGGACCCTGTGGCTCTGCCAGTCCCTGCCAGGAGGGGGGAGCTGGGGGGGTCGGGCTGTGCTCCAGGGAACAGGGACAGGAGCAGAGGGAACGGGGACAGGGTGGGACAGGGCAGGGGCAGGGGGGATAATTCCTTCTGGGAAGGGCTGTCCGGCCCTGGCACAGCTGCCCAGGGCAGGGGTGGAGTCCCCATCCCTGGAGAGACTTAAAAGCTGTGTGAGATGTGGCACTTGGGGACATGGGCAGTGGTGGCCTTGGCAGTGCTGGAGGAACAGGTGGATTTGATGATCTTGGAGGGCTGTTCCAACCTTGACCATTCCCTGATTATGAGAGGAAAGGGAGAACTGTCTGGTGCTTAACTCACTTGATCTGCTCATCACTCTTCTTGTCTTCCTTCTTCTCACCAGGAACAGGTGAAGAAAGAGGAGCTCCAGTCTCTAAAGTCTCTTCTCTCACCTTTTCCACTTCCTTCACCAAACCAACATCCTCATCAACCACGCCAACCACACTTTCCTGGAATCAGAATGGAGTAAACCACCTGTCTACACTATGGATGCTAAACAGCCCTTTCCCAGTAGTTCTTCCAACCCATTGAACAACCTCCTCTGGAAATTAAAGCCTCTGTGTCAGAGTCCACAGCAGGATTTATGGACAGGGATGATACCTATCCTTGGCTCCAGAAACTATATGGATTAAAAGAAGGATCTCAGCAGAGCCAGGTGGTCTGACCTCACCTCTGCAGCTGAGGTACAGACAGGGCACTTTGTCCTTTATAGGACAAAGGGGAATGTTTAGATGGGATATTGGGAAGGAATTGCTGGCTGGAAGGGTGGGCAGGCCCTGGCACAGGGTGCCCAGAGAAGCTGCGGCTGCCCCTGGATCCCTGGATCCCCTGGATCCCTGTCCAAGGCCAGGCTGGGCAGGGCTTGGAGCAACCTGGGTTGGTGGAAGGTGTCCCTGTCCACGGCAGGGGGTGGCACTGGATGATCCTTCAGGTCCCTTCCAACCCAAACCACTCTGGGACTCTAATTCCCACTTAATAAGTGATTATGGTCAGATAACTGGCCTGATCCTCTGCTGACTCCCCTCTCCATTAGCTGGTGCTTCTCTGCTCTGCACACACTGTTTGCCAAACCCAGCCCACAATTCCAACAGGGAAAAGCTGAACTTGAGGCAATTCCCATTCTGGCAGCCAATTCTAAGGTGGGTTCTGGACCAGGTCAAGCACCAGACATTACCCCATCCTTCTTCTTCTTCTTTTTCTTCTTCCTTTCCTTCTTTTCCTCCTCTTCCACCTCCTCCTCACCAGACTCAGACCCAAAGTCAGAGTCAGACTTGGAGCCAGCAGCCAACATCTCCTTGTCTATCAGAGCGTACTTGCTCCGTAACTTGGCCTCCACTTGTTCCTGCTGTTGGCTGGGGGAGAAACAGCTCCTTGAGCATCATATTCCATGTGGGAAAACCTGTGATCCTGCCAATGTCAGCTTTCCAAGGAAAACCCCCTTTTCCCTGTGGCCTCATCCCCAAACACTCCACCTTGCTCCCCCCCTGCTTCCCCTTAACCATCATAACCTTTATCCACTCCCTTCCTCTCCTTTCCCGTGATATCTCTTTAGGTCCCTTGGATAGTGAAGCTTTTTGAGGGACCATAAGTATGGTCCAGATTAAATCACATTAACTCTCTTCATTCTCTTCACTTTATAACCTTTAATCCAGGCTGGATGGGGCTTGGAGCAACCTGTGGAAGGTGTCCCTGCCCACAGCATGGGGTGGGATTGGCTGAGTTTAAGGTTCTTCCAACCTCAACCAGTCTGGAATTCCATGATCTTACCTTACAATCACTTTGAACTGTTTGAACACCTCCTGGACTTGCCTGACATTCACTATCTGAGGAGGAAAGGTATAAACCCATCAATTTTGGTGTTAATTCTTCAAAGAAGTTCCAAATAAATCAATATAGAGGGGTTTAGGGCTGACGAAGAGTCTCTTCAAGCTCCCAAAACAGCAAAAATGGAATGAAAACATGGAGACCATCCCTGGCATGCAAAGACAAATGAAATCACAATTCTCCAATGCTTTTGGGATGAAAAAGAGCCTCTTCAGAAGCCACTTGCATCGCTTCTCTCCTGGAGGAAAGTGGGATGGGCTCAGTAGTTAAGCCCCTTCTCCCCAAAAGGGCACTCACATCGATCTCCTTGATGGCTCCTCTGAGGTATTTGTGCACCTGAGATTTGATTGCCGCTCTCTGGGTGCTGTTCAGGGGGCTGTAAGACTCGAAAGAACGATTTGCCTGAGGAAAAAAGGGGGGCAAACTGAGGATGTGGGAGGTACAAAGGGCTGAGGGGGAGATGGGAAGGAAGGGAACAAAGCTTTGAGCAGGGCCCGTGGTGGTGGGACAAGGAGGGTGGTTTTAAACTAAAGGGGGGAGATTTACAGGGGATTTAAGGAAGGAATTACCACCTGGGAGGGTGGCACAGACTGCCCAGAGAAGCTGGAACTGTTCCAGGCCAGGCTGGATGGGACTTGGAACAACCTGGGCTGGTGGAAGGTGTCCCTGCCCATGGCAGGGGGTGGCACTGGATGGGCTTTAAGGTTCCCTCCAACCCAAACCATTCTGGAATTCTATGATTCCACCAGTCTGGCAAACCTGACATCACCATGCCCATTTCTGGGCGTTGAGACTTGGCAGGAGATGGGATTTGGGAACAAACATTCCCCTTCCCATCCCAATCATCCAACAGAAGGGCTTCCAGAGCCTCAAAAAAAAAACCTCTCCAGTGGCTGAGGATTGAAGTTACCACAGAATTCCCTGTGTGGGATCTTCAGACCTTTCCCTAAACCCCACAAGGTGGGGCTGGAAGCAGGAGAACCCACTGGACACTGGGTTAGGTGGTCCTTACCAGCATGTCCTGCAAGCCCAGTTCCTTCTTCAGGAGCTCAATCTCCTCCTCCAAAGCCTTCACTGACACCTGACAGGGGAAAAGGGGTGAGCAAATCACTGAATTATATTGGAGGGGGGGGAAAAGCCCTGGAAGAACAGAGCTGGCTGCTGGAGAACATCCCAGCTGGACAGCAGCTCCCTCAGGCTCTGCAGAGGAATTAGCAGGTCTGGAACACATTTTGCCTTTGACTGGCTCCCAACAGGACAGTTTCTGTCCTGTACAGTGTCCCAAGGCCACCAAAAGAAGGGCCACCTGCTGTTTGATGTGATGATTTCCTGATCTGGCTCTGTAGGGAGCAGCAAGTCCCAGATTTTGGGATATAATCTTGGAGGCCAAGCAGAACTCAGAGGCTCTGACCTGGCTGGGACAGAGCAGTCAGTCTCCCGTGCCCTGTTTGACTGAATTTCTCCAGAACCTGCAATACCTTCAAGGATTCACTCTTTAAAATGTGTTTCCAGAAAGGCGTGAGCACCTAAATCTTGGGATTCAGGGAGAACTGGACACTGGGGAGCATCAGAGCACAAAGAGTCCTTAAACACTCCAATTTCAGCTCCTCTGCTTTGGTTTCTCTCACTCCTCCAGCTGTGGAAGTGCACTCAGGACATCTAAAATCCTGTGATCCTTTCCTTTCAACTGTTCTTTAAATAACTCTTGCAATTTTTTCCTGGTTTAACCCAGTTTTCTAGTCCTGGCAAAGATGCCACTTTCCAGCAGGAAGGAAGGTAATGTGTGAAGCTGCAGGTCGGACTGGGATGATTTCCCTGCATATCAGGGGAGTAATTCACAACAAACCAATTCTATTCAGAGGTGAATCAGATCAGGAAAATTAGGCATTCACATGCAGGTGAAGGAATTCCCACACGTCAGGGAATATTTGCTGTTCCACTTCAGGTAACTAATTAAATACCAATTTAAAAGGTTTAATATTAATCCATTTTACCATCCAACTAAAATTAGCAATGCCAGCTTGGCTGAGAAGGGATAATTTATGGAACCACCTGATTTCCCTCTGGTTTTTCAGGCTGTTATCCTGCAGATTGCTGAAGCTGAGGAAACATTCCTCCCTGCACTCCCGTTTTTTCGTACCTCCCGCTCCAAGGTGACGTTGGGAACTGGCTCTGCCCGGATCCACTTCATCCTGCTGGCAAAGCGCAGGGAGGACAACTGCAAAACAGGGATGGGAAGGGACTGGAAGAGATGTTGGCAGGGACAGCATCCTCCAAACCCGTCAGTGCTTCATCAAATCACGGCCAAGGACACAGAGGTGTAAAATCTGTGTAACAGCAGATCCAAGGACAGGGAAGTGGGGAACCTCTAACTCCATCCCTGTAATCCATGGGAAATCCATGTCCCTGCTCCCAGGGATCCCCCCGTGGGTTACAGCTGGGCTTAAACTGATCCACTTCACAGGGAGATTTTCATGGATTTTCTCGTTTCACAGGTTAAAAAAGAACCTGGGGGCAGTTCCCTCCTGATCCAGCTCTACAATTCCCAGGAGCCCGTGATGTGCTGGCCCATGGAAACCCATTAGGGATGAATAATAATGACAATTAACACTCTCCAGTGAGCTTAAATTTGAGCTGCTCTGTCTCAGGCTCTCATCTGACAGGAGTCTGTTTGCTGAGCCTTTGAGATCAGGTGAGCTTTCCAAGCTTTGGGATGACCCAGGCAGGATGTTTTCCTGCCACAGCCCTCCAGAGGCTGTCCTTGAATCCAGGCAGCAGCAGGAACGGGGCTTGGATTCTGCTGGAATCACTTCAACCCACCGTCTCTTCCACGTGAGCAGCTTCCCCACAGATGTTGGTCACCAGGACAGTGTTGCAGTTTCTCCCTGGGAAAAACAGTAATGGAAATAAAGCAAAGAATAAAATAAAAGAGAGGGTGAATCATGGAATCCCAGGATGGATTGGGTTGGAAGGGACCTGAAGGATCATCCAGTGCCACCTCGTGCCTTGGGCAGGGACACCTCCCACCAGCCCAGGGAGCTCCAGCCTGGCCTTGGACACTCCCAGGGATCCAGGGGCAGCCACAGCTGCTCTGCCCACCCTGTGCCAGGGCCTGCCCCCCCTCCCAGCCAGCAATTCCTTCCCAACATCCCATCTAAAGCTACTTGCATTTAAAGAAGCCCAGAGGACCCAGCCAGGGAGTAACTGTCCCTTCAAAGGGCACAGAATGACTTAAAATAAAAGTGAAATGGGTTTCCCACGGAGTGATGACACAAAAAAAAAGATGGGAATAAAAAAAGTGATTTCCAGGAGTTTATAAAGGCTGTGTTTTTCAGGATGCCCAGAGAAGCTGTGGGTGCTCCATCCCTGGAAGTGTCCAAGGCCAGGCTGGAGCACCCTGGGCTGGTGGAAGGTGTCCCTGCCCCATGGCAGGGGTAGCACTGGGTGACACTTAAGGTCCCTTCCCAGGAAAAGTATTCCATGATAAATTCTGGCCCCAGGACTTCCCATGCCCTCTGGAACACCCTGGGGCTGCTGCAAGGGCCAGCTTTTACCCAGGGAGTCCTTGAGGACGTGGGTGAGTTTGCTCTGGCGGAAGGGAAGGTGGTTCCTCCTGGGATCGGCCAGGGCAAGGATGATCTGCTCAAGGAATGACAGGGACCTCTTGATGTAGGAGTTCTCCTTCTGGACCTGTCCTGCAGGCTGCAAGGGACATCAAAAGGGATGGTTTTCAGAATGTGTGTCTGCCCAAACAGCAGGGAAAAGCATATCCCTTATCCAGAGGAAAGCTCTGAGGGGCAGGAGTAGATTCAGACCCAGTAAATTCATGACCTGGAGCTTTCTCCAGTTTGGAAACAAGTTACCAGGTTTTGCCATTACAAGTCTAAAGGATTTGGATTTCCCTCCCCGAAAGGTGAATGGTGGGTTTGTCACAGACCTGCTGCCATTTAAATCCTGATCAAGAGACTGTTATGGAATCAGGGAGTTGCTCACGTTGGAAAAGCCCTCTGAGATCAAGTCCAACCAAGCACTGCCAAGGCCACCACTGCCCATGTCCCCAAGTGCCACATCCACGTGGCTCTTAAATCCCTCCAGGGATGGGCACTCCACCCCTGCCCTGGGCAGCTGTGCCAGGGCTGCACAGCCCTTTCCAGGAGGGAATTTTCCCATTGTCCCACCTGCCCCTGCCCTGTCCCACCCTGTCCCCGTTCCCTCTGCTCCTGTCCCTGTTCCTGGAGCACAGCCCGACCCCCCCCATCTCCCCCCTCCTGGCAGGGACTTGCAGAGCCACAAGGTCCCCCCTGAGCCTCCTTTTCTCCAGGCTGAGCCCCCCCAGCTCCCTCAGCCCCTCCTGCTGCTCCAGCCCCTTCCCAGCTCCCTTCCCTTCCCTGGACACACTCCAGCCCCTCCATGCCTGTCCTGAAGCCCCAGCCCTGTGGGGGCACCCGAGCAGTTCCCACCACCCACCGTGGACTTCCTCAGCCTCTCAGAGCCCGCCAGGTCTATCAAGGTGATCCTTGATTTCATGCTTTCCAGATTTGTGTACATTCTGGAACGACACTGAGGGACAACAGAACAAAAACTGAAATCCAGTAAAGAACAGGCTCCAAAGATCCTCTTTGAATCCCAAGGAAGCTGCTTCAATGCCTGAAATCGCCTCTGGAGCTCTTACCTCAATGTAAATAGTAAAGATGCAGTGGGATCTGGAGGAATTCTTATTCAGGGCGTGCTCTGCTACTGCTCTGTTGGTCTCACCCTGCAAATGGAGACAGAATTCCAGGCTCAGACTCTGGAATTGTGGCTTTTTGAGGAGCAGCCAGGCAGCACCTCTCTGGCTCTTTCAGTTTCTTGATGATTACAAAAGAAAAGAGCTCCCCAGGCTTCAAATGGCATAAAAATGTGATGGCCATGAATTTCTGACTCTGACAGGAAAAGGAAGGGATGTGGAAAATGATGTCCAATAGTTTTTCAGGA
The DNA here is from genome assembly GCA_013399695.1 of Formicarius rufipectus. Classification (NCBI taxonomy): domain Eukaryota; kingdom Metazoa; phylum Chordata; class Aves; order Passeriformes; family Formicariidae; genus Formicarius; species Formicarius rufipectus. Next base: position 26,453 of record VXAU01000831.1, on the reverse strand, counting down.
GTATGGGTCTGTCACAGAGCTGGAGAAGCAGGGAAGGAAATGGGAGGCTCTACAGCAGGGAAATCCACGTGCCATGTGGTTTCCCAGCTGCCTGGGCCTCCAAGGGCAGGGACAGGGAGTCACAGCCCAGTGGGAAGCTTCCTCAAAGCCTGGAGCTTTCTCTGGGAGCCTAAAACCACAGGGAGATCTCATCCAAGGGCCTGGATGGATACCTGGGTATCATTTCCGCTTCTCCTGCCAACAGCTCTCAAGTGAAGCTGAGTTACAGAATTTCAGACTGGGTTGGGTTGGAAGGGATCCCAAATCTCATCCAGTGCCACCCCCTGCCATGGGCAGGGACACCTCCCACCAGCCCAGGGTGCTCCAAGCCCCATCCAACCTGGCCTTGGACACTTCCAGGGATCCAGGGGCACCCACAGCTTCTCTGGGAAATCCATCCCAGTCCCTGCCCACCCTCCCAGCCAGGAATCCCTTCCCAATATCCCACCCATCCCTGCCCTCTGGCACTGGGAAGCCATTCCCTGTGTCCTGTCCCTCCATGCCTTGTCCCCAGTCCCTCTCCAGCTCTCCTGGAGCCCCTCCAGGCTCTGCAAGGGGCTCTCAGGTGTCCCTGGAGCCTTCTCTCCTCCAGGTGACCCCCCCCAGCTCTCCCAGCCATCACCATCATCATCATCCTTTTAGTCTTTACTGAAAAGCAGGGATTTCCTGAACATTCCAGAGCTCAGGACACCACAGGCCTGGTATTAAAATGGCCAAAGGAAGATTTCAAGGACACTGGATGGCCCCAGGTGAGAACACACTTCCTGCATCCAGACCCAACCATTCATTGCTGAACTGAAGGAGCCACAAAGTAAAGAAAGATGCTGATCCAAGTAATTAAAAGTCCCCTCCCAACTCCAGCCCATCATGTGAAGGCCCTGCTGTTAAATCCAACCTTGACCATCCCAAACTATCAGCCAAAGACCTTCTTCTTGGAGCATCTTCTAAAATCCCTGTGCCAGGGCCATTTTCCTTGCAGGAGCAAGGGCTGCAAAGAGTTCCCAGTTGTTCTACCCACAATAAAGAGGACAAAGAGTGTTGGTTGGCCCTCCCTGCAGCCCTCCTGGCCACCCACCTCCCGCTGCCCCTCCTGTCCCTCAGCCAACAAACCCATCGATGGGAACAAAGCCAACATTGGGCTTCTCTTGCCTCGAAGAGGAGATTTAGAGCCTCTTCCTCGTGGCTGACATGATGGATGGACAGGCCCTTGACAGACACACCCTGGGGGCCCTCCAGGACGGCCAAGGGGGTGGCCCTGGCCCCACGGCCCGGCGCCAGGAGGTCACCCAGGGCCTCGTTGTAGACCTCCAGGTAGGACACGTGGACTCTGATGGAGACGTCGATGGATTCTGCGGCCGCCTTGAAGACCTGCAGAGGGCACAGGGTTGGCTGTGCCCACAGGGCACAGCGTTGGTTCTGCCCTCAGGGCACTGGGAGCTACTGATGGTCTTCCAGAGAAGATATGTCTATGTAGATGTTTATGTGACGTGTGAATAGGTATGAAATATAAATAGCTTCAAGATATAAATACATAATGCATGAATAGATATATAATTCATGAATTTATATAATAAGAGATATTTATAGAGAGACGTTTCTGAACAGCTCCAAGGGCACCTGGGGGTGTGTGGGGTCAAACCTGAGCTGTGGTTCCCTGAGGGGTTGACGTGGATTTGGATACAACGATCTTATGGAATCCTGGAATCCTGGAATGGTTTGGGATGGAAGGGACCTTAAGGATCACCCAGTGTCACCCTCTGCCATGGGCAGGGGCACCTTCCACCAGCCCAGGGTGCTCCAAGCTGGCCTTGGCCACTTCCAGGGATGAGGTAGCCACAGCCAGGCCTTAGAGGTATTTTCTACCCTTAATGATTTGAAAATCAGTTTTAATATGACTTCATAAAATTATAGCTTGGAAAACACTCCTTTAGAAGGCTTGATGACCTCTGGAGAGCAGCAAGAGTTCTCCATGAGCAGGTAGGACTAAACCTGAGTGCATGACCGTAAAGCTCCTTCCCTTCTTTGATGATCATCCCTCAGGGGGAAATGAACAGAAGACAGGAAACACACACTGTGTTAAAACACTTTTCTATCAGCAGGAGCTGCCACAAGAGATGTCCTGGATGTTCCTCCCAGCCCCTTCTCCCAGCTCCAGTACCTGTTGGATGGCTCTGGGGATGATCCCTCGGTGCTTGTACTCAGAGGGCGCTCCAGTCATGGTGTAAGTTTTACCAGCCCCAGTCTGCCCATAACACATGATGGTGCCTACAAAAAGCCCAAAGCAAAGGAAGAAAGTCAGGAGGGAACCTCAGAGAGAAGAGCCAGTGGGTCTGTCCTCAAATCCAACCTCCATTTGTTCCCAAACTGACAGAAACAGCACTAAATCACCGTTGTAGCCACGTAAAGCCTTGGCCACCACGTCCTTGGCCACAGCCTCGTAGACCTGGTCCTGAGAGGCGTTGTGGAGCAGCCCATCCATGCTGAAGGACCAGTCAGTGTGGGAGTTGTTCACAATCCCTCCTCTGGCATCTTTGTTGATGTGGATATCGATGCTCTGCAACCCAAAAAGAGAGGGGAGGTCAACCCAGCAGCTGTGAGGAGCTTCAGGGACTGGGGGGACCTAGAATGATGTAGAGAAGGGAGCACAAATACCAGGATTATTTTACTCCCTTGGATGGTTATGGATGTCCTAAAAATATCTGGTAATACTCTCAAATTCCTGGGGATAAATATTCTAAATACAACAGAAATGTGGTTAAACTCATCTGTTTGAATGTCAATGACTTTGTGTCCTGGAGAAATCCTTAATGAGGCAAGAGGAGGTGAAGGGAGGAACTTAAATAAGGGGGGTAGAAATGCTGTGCCAAACTGGAATTCCCCGTGGACAGGCAGCCCCAGCCCTCCTGAGGATTTCCCTGGGGACTGCACTCACAAGAAGGGTGTTTTCCACACCACCAAGCAGGAACACAAGAACCAACATGCCCCCAAATGTTATCCATGGCCTCGAGGGATGGGAGAATGCCGCCTTTCCAGGAGCAAAGCTGAAATCAGACCCCAAACCTTTCCCACCTGGCATTTCTGTCACTCTACCTTGTTGTCTGGCCCAAATTTGATCATATCCTGGGGGAAATCAGCTGTGGGCTTGACCCTCACAAAGGCCTGGATGGGCTTGATTGTCCTAAGGAGGGAGGAAAACAGCAGGAAAATGAGGATGGTGCATTCCCTGAAATGAAGTTTAGACCAGTCCCCAGGAAAAGGAGAACTACAGAGCAGTCAGACTTCAAAATGAAGTGCTGGCAAACGTTCAGCTGCAGGTTTTGTTCTTTCTTTATTTACTGAAAGGAATGGTGGGCAAAGAGGTGCAGAAACCCCTCTCCAGCCTTGTCCTGCTTGGAAAACTGAGGATGTGCAAAGGCGGTCCTGCTTTCCTGGGCTGTGCCAGGCACAGGAGTGTTTCATAACACAAGGTTTCTCCTTCCTAGCCTTGCAAAGCAAAATATTTGCAGGAATAGGAGAAGGATTTTCTTTGGTTTGATTTTCTTCTGTTTGTGAACTATTTTGAATTCTTATAAAACACCTGATCCTCAGTTTTCTGGAGGATCTACTGAGTAAAACCCACCTGAGGAGGGCTCGGGGATTTCCAGCTGCTAAAGCTCCACCAGGGAAACATGAACTGAGTACTTGGGAATCCCTGGAAGGTGCAGATCCCATATTTTCCCTCAGTTGTTCCCTTCAGACACCCCGTGCTCAATAGTTGTGTAATAATTGCCAACAACTTCCAATTTGGGATAAAGATCTTTTGGATTTCTTGTATGTCCAGGGGTTCTGGAATCTCTCCACCACTTTATCTGCTCCAAAATGAAATGTGGAGGTTGGAGCTGGGCCAAGACCTGTGCAAGACATTTCAGTGATACCTGGAGGAGTTGCTGTCAGATAGAAAGTCATGGAGCAGGGAGGAATTGCTGCTGCCCTCTTCATCCTCCTCCTGGTCCAGGGAGCTCCTAGAGGCCAGAGAATCCTGTCCAGAAAAAAACCCAGAACCTGTTGGCGCAGCTGGGAATTATTTCCTCAAAGCAAGAAGCACAGCAGGGAAAAGCAGGCAGGGAAAACCTTGCAGGAAAACTCTCCTATGAACCAGAAGAACGAATTCCAAAGGAGTGGAACTGTCCTTGCTGCAACAATGTTTGTTGCTGGGCATGAGGATAAAGGCAATTATTCCTGGGAGTGTTTATTAACACCAGGAGAGGGGAAGGGATAGGGAAGCTGTGTCTGCCCCATCCCTGGAATTCTCCAAAGCCAGGCTGGAGCAGCCTGGGCTGCTGGAAGGTGTCCCTGCCCAGGACAGGAGGTGGCACTGGGTGGTCTTTAGGGTCCCTTCCCACCCAGAGCATTCCAGGATCCTGTGGCTGCACCGGAGCCCAGCCAGGCTCTACCTGTGGGAAGGCAGAACCTCGATGTTCCTCCAGCTGCTCAACCTCCCTCTGCTGCCCCTCCTCCTGCCAGGGCAAACCAGAGCCCATTCCAGGTGGGACACACACCTGGACACTCAGGGACACCCCAAACCCTCTCACTGCACACTCAGGGACACCCCAAACCCTCTCACTGCACACACAGGGACACCCCAAACCCTCTCACTGCACCAAACACCGGATCAGCCACCTCCCAAAAATCAGGGAAGGGAGAGGGAAGGGAGAAGGTGTGTGTCCCTCAAAATCCGGGAAGAGAAGGCAAGGGAGAGGGTGTGTACTCCCCAAAATAAGGAAAGGGAAAGGGGAGAGAGAGGGTGTGTGTCCCCCCAAAATCGGGGAAGGGAGAGGGGGTGTCCCCCAAAATCCGGGAAGAGAAGGGAAGGGAGAGGGTGTGTGTGTCCCCAAAATCTGGGAAGGGAGAGAGAAGGGAGAGGGGGGGTGTCCCCCCCCAAAATCTGGGGAAGAGGCTGCCCCCGTGCCCCTGGAACTGCCCCAGGCCCGGCCGGCGCAGCTTGGGGCGGCGGGAGGTGCAGTGAAACGACCCTCGAGCTCCTTTCCAACCCGAACCGTCCCGCGATTCATCCCCTGCTTTGAGGGGAGCCCCGCGGAGGGAGCGAGGCCGGGGCAGCAGCGCGGACTGACCCCCGAGGAGCGAGGCGGCGGCACCTCCCGGCTCGGGTCCCCACTCGCCGCCTCCCCATCCGGGTTTGGGCTTGAGGTCGGCTTTGGGGTCGGGTTTGGGGTCGGGGTCGGGATCGGGCCCGGGGACGCGTCCGCGGTCTCCATGGCAGCGGCCACTTCCGGGTTCTCCATGGCAACAGCGACTTCCGGCCGCTCCCGGCAGCGGGCGCGGGGACGGCGGCCGGGCGGGGTCAGTGCACGGCGGGGGCGAAGTGGCGGCCGCGACGATGCTGGAGACGGCGGCGGCGACGGAGCCCGAGCTCGACCCCGAGGACCTGGTGCACTTCTCGGTGGGAGACCTGCCCAGCCGCGGCTACGGCGTCATGGGCGAGATCCGCCGTCAGGGCAAGCTCTGCGACGTGACGCTCAAGGTGCGGCCCGAGCTCCTCCGAGGGCCTCAGGGGGCGGCTGAGGGACCCCCGCGGTCCCTGAGGGGAGCTGAGGGATCCCCATGACCCCTGAGGGACCACCCGCTCACTGTGGGGAAACAAGACCCCTGGGGAGGCTGAAGGACTCCCACGGTGCTTGAGGGGCCCCCATGACCCCTGAGGGACCACCCGCTCACTGTGGGGAAACAAGACCCCTGGGGAGGCTGAAGGGCTCCCACGGTGCTTGAGGGGCCCCCAGGACCCCTGAGGGACCCCCACGGTCCTTGAGGGGGACTGAGGGACCCCCACGGACCTTGAAGGGGGCTGAGAGACCCTCCCTGTCTCCTGAGGGACCACCCACTCACTGTGGGGAAACAAGACCCCTGGGGAGGCTGAAGGGCTCCCACGGTGCTTGAGGGGCCCCCAGGACCCCTGAGGGACCCCCACGGTCCTTGAGGGGGACTGAGGGACCCCCACGGACCTTGAAGGGGGCTGAGAGACCCTCCCTGTCTCCTGAGGGACCACCCACTCACTGTGGGGAAACAAGACCCCGAGGTGTCTGAGGGGGGTCACTGGGGGGGTGGAAACTGAGCGGGGCTGGGGGTCCTGGGCCCTGAGGGGGAGCTGTGAGACCACCTGGCTCCTGAGGGGGGG
>VXAU01000831.1:0-20164 GCA_013399695.1 Formicarius rufipectus | reverse complement strand
CCTCGGCGGGGATGAGGGACCCCAGTCCCTTTAGGGGCAGCTGAGGGACCTCCTGGCCTCTGAGGGACCCCCAGACCCCTGGAGGAGAGCCCCTGTCCCTGAGGGGGGTCTGAGGGACCCCCCCCAGGCCCCTGAGGGACCCCTAGTCTCTTGTCCAGGGGGAGGGGGCAGTTGCAGCCCCTCAGGCCCTTGTGGTGGGGGATGGAGGGATGGCTGAGACCCCCTTTGGGGGAGGAGGGGGAGCTGAGGGTCCCTCCCTTCCCATGGATTTGATTTTGGACACAGCAGGTGCTGTGACCCCCCCAGGTGGGGTGTCAGGGGGTCTGGGACCCCCCCGACCCCGGGGAGGATTGTGCAGGTGTGTGGATCCCAGTGTTCCCACCCCCAGGAGACGATTCCTTTGCCTGGGAAGCCTTTGTTTTTGGGAACACGTGCTCTCCTGGATTGGGGAAACCATCCATGGCCGTGGCAGATGCTCGGGATCGTGGCCCTGGCTCTGCAGGGAATGGCTCTGAGGGCTTGGAGAGCCAGGCAGGAGCTGCTGGAATCCCTCAGCATTCCACACTCAGAGGAGTTGGTGGGGTGGGAGCGACGTTGAGTCATTCCAGAATTAACTCTGAAGGTTAATTAAATGGGAAGGTGTTTCCCAGCCTACTCATCCTGAAACTTTTCAGGAGAAGGAGCTGGAGAGGGTTGTGCCTGTTTCAGAGACAGGATGTGGGATTGGGATGAACCAGTGGATATAGGGGGCTGCTTCTTCCCTGTGGATCAGCTCCAGTCTCCTGGGAAGAGGCACCGAGGGGTATGATCCAACTTGGAAGTGGCTGCACCTTCCAGAGGAGTGTTTGGGATAGTCTGTGCTGGAACCTGAGGGAATTCTGTGGCAAAACTGGTTTGGGATGAAGAGCACTGTGTTTTTTAGGATTAAACTGCGTATTGGTGTAAATCCCAGACTGGTTTGGGATGGAAAGGTCCTTAAAGCCCTTCCAGTGCCACCCCTGCCATGGGCAGGGACACCTTCCACTAGACCAGGTGGCTCCAGCCTGGCCTTGGACACTTCCAGGGATCCAGGGGCAGCCACAGCTTCTCTGGGAAATCCATCCCAGTCCCTCCTCACCCTCCCAGCCAGCAATTCTTTCCCAGTATTCCCTCTCTCCCTGCCCTCCTGCAGCTTGGGATGTCTCTGTCATTCATAAAATAAATCTGAACCTTCTCCACTCCCTGCTTAATCCTTTGTTATCCCAGAGAGAGCTCCCAGCAGTGCCTGGTGCATTCACAGAGGGCAGGGAGTGTGGCAGTGCCGGTTCAAACATTCCAGCTTTCCCTCCTACAGCACAGCTTGGAATTCCAAGTATTTCATTTGTTTGATTCCCCTTGTTGTGTTGAGTCATCGTGTTAAACCATCCCACCTGGTGCTGCTTCTGCGTCTTGGCAGCCCTTTTTCCCAGTCCCAGTCCTGCATGTCCCAGTCTGCCCTTGGACACTCCCAGGGATCCAGGGGCAGCCACAGCTTCTCTGCCCAACCTGTGCCAGGGCCTGCCCACCCTCCCAGCCAGCAATCCCTTCCCAATATCCCAACCATCCCTGCCCTTTGGAACCAGGAAGCCATTCCCTGTGTCCTGTCCCTCCAGGCCTTGTCCCCAGTCCCTCTCCAGCTCTCCTGGAGCCCCTCCAGGCTCTGCAAGGGGCTCTCAGGTGTCCCTGGAGCCTTCTCTCCTCCAGGTGACCCCCCCAGCTGTCCCAACCTGGCTCCAGAGCAGAGGGGCTCCAGCCCTGCAGCATCTCCAGAACCTCCTCTGGCCTCTGCAGCAGCTCCAGGTCCTTTGGCTGCTGTTCCCAGGGCTGGAGCAGCTCTGCAGGGGGGTCTCACCTGAGGGGCAGAGGGCCACAATCCCCCCTTCAACATTCCCACTCATTTTAAGTGGCTTTGCAGTGTTTTCCCTTTTCCAGCTCACCAATAAACGCTAGGAAAGCAGCAGCAATTCCATCTCTCTGACAAGTGCAGGTGTTTGGGATGTTCTTCCCTGCTCTGCAGATCCCTGATCTGCTGGTTAATGGCAGGAAAGAACCTCCTTGGTGTCCATGTTCTTCCCCAGCATTGTTCTTGGAAGACAAATGTCCTGCCAGGATTGACTGCCTGGGCAGCCTTGCCTGCTGGGATTTGCTGTCTGTGTCTCAGGCCAAGGTGCAGGTGTTCCCTGGGGACACATCCTGCTGGAATCCTGTGGAATGCAGCACTCCAGAAAACAGGGAGGAAATATTCATTCTGTTCTTCCTGGGGAGATTCAGGGGGAGTAAAATCAGTAAGATTACATATATAGCTCCTGCTTGCTCAGGAGGGGAGAGATCCAGGTGCCAGGCTGGCACCTCGGGAATCTCGGCCAAACTCTTGGAAGAGAGAAGGTTTGTGCCTCTCTAGATCCTTGGAGAGCAGAGTTAGTGGGAGCTCTTCATCGGGTTCTGAGTCACTCCAATGCCGATTTTCCATGACCAACTCCAAGACTAAATAGAAAAGTCTCCTAAAATACAATCCCAGCCTGGCAAACTGAACCCATTCCAGGCTCTGGAGAGGGGGTGTGATTGTGTTCTGTGCAGCCCTGTCCCTGGCAGGTGGCAGTGCTGTTGGGTTCTCCTCCCTTCTGATCCCAGTTTTCCCAAAGCAGACTGTTTTTCCAAAGCAAAGCCCCCAGCCTGGAGCACTCCTGAGAGCTGACACAGAGGTGGAGTGGCCTCTGGATAAGTGGAATTCCAGGCAGCTCAGGCTGCCTGCCTGATTGCAGCAGATCCCTGAAATCCCAGTGCCTTAGCTGCTCCACAGGTACTGGAGCGTGGCTGGGAGATCCCGCAGGAAAAGGAGCTTGGAAGGAGAGAGACCATGAGTGTTGTTGGAGGAGCTGGGTGAGCTGCAGAGCTCCAGAGACCCTCAGGGCAGGGATCTGATCCCAGACTGGGCACACAGCAGCTGGGAGCTGATTGGGATGCCCAGGGATGTGAGGGCAGAGGTGCCATCAGCTCTTCCCTTACAGAACACGTGAGGGTTTCTGGAGTTTCTTTGTGCTGCCCTCTCAGGAGCAGGGGTGGAGCTGATCCCCTCGGGAAGCTCCCTGGCCCTGGAGCACATGGAGGGACTGGGATTCAGCAAAGCTTTTGGGCTCCTCAGAGGTGGCAGGGGATGTGGAGATGTTGGGTGTGATTTCTGCTTGAAGGCAATTAGTGATGTTATCATGGAACTCCAGGTTGGTCTGGGATGGAAGGGACCTTAAAGCCCATCCAGTGTCACCCCTGCCATGGGCAGGGACACCTCCCACCAGCCCAGGGTGCTCCAAGCTGGCCTTGGACACTTCCAGGGATGGGGAAGCCACAGCTTCTCTGGGAAATCCATCCCAGTCCCTCCCCACCCTCCCAGGGAACAATTCCTTCCCAATATGCCATCCATCCCTGCCCTCTGGCACTGGGAAGCCATTCCCCGTGTCCTGTCCCTCCATCCCTCGTCCCCAGTCCCTCTCCAGCTCTCCTGGAGCCCCTTTATGCTCTGCAAGGGGCTCTCAGGTGTCCCTGGATCCTTCTCTTCTCTGTGGAGCTTCCCACCCAGCAACACCCCCAGCCCTTCCCCTCAGGGCTGCTCTCCTTCTCCATTCAGCCTGGATTTGTGCTGGGAATGGCCCTGATCCAGGTGCACTCCATTGCCTGTCCTGGTGGGATGGATTGCACAGCAGCTCTGCCCCGGTGACTCCTCATAGGAAAGAGATTTTGGGGGATTTGAGGTCTTTGCTGCCAAAGACTTGAGTGACTCCTCAGCTCTGCTGGGTGCTGAGTCAGGAGAACAATGCCTGCCTTTCTTCCACCTACACCATTTTCCTGCAGAAAGGCTCCTTGTTCCCTGGAATTTGTGCACATCTGTGGCTGTGGGGGTGTCCGGGAGCACATTCCTTTGGTACCCGCTGGGAGACATGCCAAAGGGAATTCTGTGATTCCTGGGGTCAGGAAGGACACTTGCAACGTTCATTTTTCTGGGAAGCAGTGTCCTTTCCCTTAAAAGAATGGGAACTAAAATTATCCACTGTAAAACAGAACATCCTGGAATTCTAGCAGGAGGAGGATGAGCTCTTTCCCACTTTATCCTTACACTTGTGGGATTCCAGCGTGACTCCATCAGGTAGGAAGGTGCATTTGTTTGGTCATGGCAAGGGGGGTCTTTTTGCTCTGGAGACAGGGAGCGTTTTGGAAGCAGGAGACACGAGGGTGGGCTGAGTGGACACGTTCTGTGTGTTCATCCTTGACAGTATTTCCCATTTTCTACAGGAGAAACTTGTCTTTCACCTGCAGCAAGAAATGGAGTTGTTCCCTTGGGATGGAACATAAGTGCTGAAGGAATGAGTATAAGAATGGTTTTAGAGCAGAGATACAAATTTCTCCATGTCCCTGAGGGCCCTCAAGCTTTGCAGGAGCAGGTTCCAGAAAGAAGGAATCACAGGTTTTGTCTTGTCCACAGCTAGGAAATGGTTCCTGAGCCCTTTGCAGGAGCAGCTCCATGGATCTGGCTGCTCACAGTGATCACTCCCAGCCTGGGACCACCCAGGCAGCTCCCATTATCCCCTTGGGAATCTTGCAGGATGACTATGGATGTTGGCTTTTGCAATGATCAGATGTGTTGGAGATAGTGAGACAAAGAGAGGGTTGGGATGAGATCAGGGAGATGCATCCCGGGAACCAGAGTGTGGTGGAACACTCAGCCCTTGGACAGCACTGACATTGGTTGTCCTGGAACTTGGAGCATGGAATCATGGAATTGGCAAGGTTGGAAAAGCTCTCTGAGATCAAGTTCAACTGACCATGTCCCCAAGTGCCACATCCACAGGACTGTTAAATCTCTCCAGGAGGGAATTTTCCCATTATCCCAACTGCCCCTGCCCTGTCCCAGCCCGAGGCCATTCCCTCTGCTCCTGTCCCTGTTCCTGGAGCAGAGCCTGACCCCCGCCCCAGCTCCCCCCTCCTGGCAGGGACTTGCAGAGCCAGAAGGTCCCCCCTGAGCCTCCTTTGCTCCAGGCTGAGCCCCCCCAGCTCCCTCAGCCCCTCCTGCTGCTCCAGACCCTTCCCACCTCCCTTCCCTTCCCTGGACAAGCTCCAGCCCCTCCATGTCTGGCTTGAGGGGCCCAGAACTGCCCTCTGGGATAATTTGGGATATATCCCTCAGTTCACTGGATGCATTTGAAGCAGGTGTTTCACTTGTAGAGGTACCTGTTTAATTTTAGCACCACTGTTTACTTACTATAAAGATAAACCGGGATTGGAACAGCTTTCGTTCACCCCTGTGCTTGGGTGGAAATGAAAGGCAAGGAAAATGTTGTTTTTCTTGCACACTCAGCCCCACTGTGAACAGGAGCAATCATCCAAACCAACCAGTTGGAGTGAATCCCTTCCAGGCACTGGGACATCTGATGGAATTTTAGAGATCAGAGACTTTGTTCCTTCATCTGTGAGGAATATCAAAGATAAAATGGGTGTTTTCTGTGTTTTGGGCTGTTGGAGAGCCCGGGAAGAGCTTTCCCAGGAGGATTCAGGTGTATCAATAATGGGACCAATTTTGATGGTGTCTCCAGTTTTCCCATTGTTTATTCTTCCCATCAGTGGGCTGGGCCAGGAGCAGCTGCTGCTGGAATGGCTTCATCCATGGATGAGGAATGGACCGGGAAGTGCCGGAGCTTGTGGAGCAGGTCGGGTGTTCCTGAGGGATGGAATGTGGAATGTGGACAGGCCAAGTTTGACACCCTGGTCAACCAGGCTACGCCTGGTTCTGTGGAAACCTTTTCCCATTGAGAATTCCCAAAAAAGAGCTCCTGCACCTGAGTCTCCTGATTTATTTCCCTGTCTTGAGCAGCGCTGGGACACAGGGAGGTGACCAGGAGCAATATTCCTACACATGCTCACCTGGCAGGGAGGGAGGGAATGAAACTCCCATGGGCACAGGGAGGCTCAGTGAGCTCCCAGGAATGCTCTCCTTCTGGAATTGCCCCCTTTTCTGGGCTTTTCTCATTAAATTTGGGGTATTTTAGCAGTTTTCAAGCTCTGGCCAGGCTGGAGTCAGGGTGGGGTAACTGCTCTGCCAACATTCCTGCCTAACCAGAGCCAGGGACTGTGGCCCTGAGCTCCATCCCCTCAGAGACCATGGGCTCCTTTGCCTGACTGAGCACTCCTGACCCCTTTTCCCAGACATTCCCCATCCCACTGTGTGCACACAGGGAAGCTGATGGTGATCCTGCACCTACTTGGGGCCCAGCTCTCAGTTCCTGGAGCCTCCAGGATGTTTCCATGTGGTTTTGGATTAGGAGAAGGGATTGATACACACCATTATCTCTGTCAAGTCTCACACAGGGATCTATGTGAGGTTTTTCCCAGGAGCTTTAATATCCCCTACCTGATTTTGCTCTGGGAATTAGGAATTCTGCAGAATCCAGGACAGCAGGATTGGTGCAGGATATTGCAGGCACAGAGGAAGCTTGGACAGGCATTCAGGGCTGTCTGGGGCAGACACAAGGCTCTCCAGAAGTGCCTTTTTTCTTTCCACCTGGCAGGAACTTTGCTTTCTAAACTCCCAGGAAGTTTATGTTTACTGGGTGTGGACACTCCAGGGCCAGAGGGAGAGGGAAGGCACTGTTGGGAATCATGGAAATCCCGAGAGCATTCGGAGATGCCTGGACATGAAAGGAGGGTGAAGGGTTTTGTGGAGAAGAGAAGGACTCCTTGGATAACCTGGAATGTAGAGAACCTGCTGTGCCAGCTGGTTTGTCCCATGAAACAAAGCTCAGATGGGAAAAAATTGCTTCAGTGGGGGAAAAAAGGGCAGTGCTGCACAGATTCGGATGGACATGGAATGGGATGAGTCAGATTAACATGGAAATTTGGGAAAAAGGTGCTGAACCAACAGAATTAATGAGAGCAAAGACATGGCTTAACTCCTTGGAAGCTGCTGGGCTGGTGGAGCTGTGCCCCAGGGGATCCCTGGCAGTGGTGCTGCTGACCCCCTGTGATCCCTCCTCCTGTTCCTGCTGCTCCAGGTGGGGGACCACAAGTTCAGTGCCCACCGGATCGTGCTGGCCGCCTCCATCCCCTACTTCCACGCCATGTTCACCAACGACATGATGGAGTGCAAGCAGGAGGAGATCGTCATGCAGGGCATGGATCCCAGGTACCACCCACCTCTGGGTACCACCCCGGGCACACCCCTGTGGGTGCCACCCCGGGCACACAGCTCTGGGTGCCACCCCGGGCACACACCTGTGGGTACCACCCCGGGCACACACCTGGTGGTGCCACCCCAGGCACACAGCCCTGGGTGCCACCCCAGTACACTCCTCTGGGTACCACCCCGGGCACACCTCTGGGTACCACCCTGGGCACAGCTCTGGGTACCACCCCAGGCACACACCTCTGGGCACCACCCTCTGGCACCCCAGGGCTGCTGGGAGAGCCCTGGCACAGCTGGAAGTCACTGCCTCTCCTGCTCTTTTCCCCTGATTTTAGTGCTCTTGAGGCTCTGATCAACTTCGCCTACAACGGCCACCTGGCCATCGACCAGCAGAACGTGCAGTCCCTGCTCATGGGGGCCAGCTTCCTTCAGCTCCAGAACATCAAGGATGCCTGTTGCACATTCCTTAGGGAGAGGTAAAGGGAGGGTCTCCGGGGGGGGAGGGGGCGGTTCTGCCTGCTCCCCACCAGCAGCAAAGCTTTAGGGACCTGTGTCCGGCTTGGGAGGATCAAGATCTCTCCTGTCAGCACGATTAGGTGTCTGGATCACAAAACTGGTCATTTGTAGAATTATAGAATCACAAATGGGTTGGGAGGGACCTTGAAGCCCATCCAGTGCCACCCCCTGCCATGGGCAGGGACAGCTTCCATAGCACAGGCTGCTCCAAGCCCCATCCAACCTGGCCTTGGTCACTTCCAGGGATCCAGGGGTAGCCACAGCTTCTCTGGGCAACCTGTGCCAGGGCCTGCCCACCCTCCCAGCCAGGAATTCCTTCCCAGTATCCCATCTAAGTTTGTCCTTCAGATTAAAGCCATTCCCCTTGTCATTCCCTATAAAACAACTCAGGCTCATGACATGCTGGGACACAATAAAAGACCTTGGTCAGCCACAGGAATTAATACCCAGAGCAAACTGGAGAGAATAATTCCCTTTTTAAGCACCCATCCTGGCAGGAATGGCCCTTCCTGCTGCTGGGCATGTTGCAGGGCAGGAACAAAGTGCCTCAGCCCAGGAGCTGGACAGGAAACTGTGGCAGAGCCTTAAATTGCTCCCAGGTTTTTCAGTTTCCTTGCTGTGTTTGGCTGTGAGGCTGTTCCAGCAGCTGGGAGGCTGTTCCAGCAGCATGTTCTGGGAATGGAAAGCTGGGATGTTCTTTGGAAATGCACCACATGGATTTTCCACCCATGCCAGAGAGTCTGATGGGTTTAGTTTCCCCAGCTTGGCTTCCCTGCAGCTGCTCCACGTATCCCATAGAGGGATATTAAACACACCCTCCAAATACAGGGATTAGCCACCAGAATTCTGCCAGGTCTGCCAGGAGCAGCCACGTGTCCCAAGTGAGCTCTTGAGTGCCCAGCTGTACATTTAGTCAATAACAGGCAAATTAGTGGATTCTCTCCTTCCTGGAGAGCTGGGACATGGACACAGAATTCTTCTAAAGAGAATTGAGATTTGGGGTGTTTTTAGACAGCTGTGTTGTAACAAAGCACTGTGTGAGCCCTTGGAATTGTCCTCATGTGGAAGTCCCTCCTGACATCAGAAGGACCTGGAGCTGCTGCAGAGGCCAGAGGAGGTTCTGGAGATGCTGCAGGGCTGGAACCCCTCTGCTCTGGAGCCAGGCTGGGACAGCTGGGGGGGTCACCTGAGGAGAGAAGGATCCAGGGACACCTGAGAGCCCCTTGCAGAGCCTGGAGGGGCTCCAGGAGAGCTGGAGAGGGACGGGGGACAAGGCCTGGAGGGACAGAACATGGAATGGCTTCCCAGTGCCAGAGGGCTGGGATAGATGGGATATTGGGAAGGAATTCCTGGCTGGGAGGGTAGGCAGGCCCTGGCAGAGGTTGCCCAGAGAAGCTGTGACTGCCCCCAGAGCCATGTAGGTCTGTCCAGTGGCTCCTTGGCAGGGCTGAGGGAACACTTCTACATTGTGTTTTCCATCCTCTGTCCCTGCCATGGATTCACTTGGAGATCTCTGTGTACATCAGCTCATCAGGGAGCTGGAACATGTTCATGTATCTCCATGGAATCATGGAATGCTTTGGTGGGAAAGGGCCTTAAAGCCCATCCAGTCCCATCCCCGCCATGGGCAGGGACACCTCCCACTATCCCAGGTTGCTCCAAGCCCCGTCCAGCCCGGCCTGGGACACTCCCAGTGGTGGGGCAGCCCTGGTGTTCCCTCCCTGAAACTGAGAGGTGTCCTGCTCTCCTCCCCATCCAGGCTCCATCCCAAGAACTGCCTGGGCGTGCGGCAGTTTGCCGAGACCATGATGTGCGCGGTGCTCTACGACGCCGCCAACAGCTTCGTCCACCAGCACTTCGTGGAGGTCTCCATGTCCGAGGAGTTCCTGGCGCTGCCCTCCGAGGACGTCCTGGAGCTGGTTTCTAGGGATGAGCTCAACGTGAAGTCTGAGGAGCAGGTGTGTGCCTGGAGCAGGTTTGGCGTGGAGCTGGAGGGGGAATGGGAATGATCTTATTCCTGGTCTGAATGAAGCTGAGGAGATGTCCTGGCACGGTGAGAGAACTGTGAGGTGCAAACAGAGGCTGCGATGGATCACTGGGCCTGCTCCAGGCTGGCTTGTTCCTGGAAGAAATAGAAAGCAGGGATGAAGATTTTTAGGATCACAGAATTACTGAGGGTGGAGAACCCCTCTCAGACCATGGAGTCCAACCATTCCCAGCACTGCCAAGGCCACCACTGCCCATGTCCACAGGACTTTTAAACCCTTCCAGGTACGGGGACTCCACCCCTGCCCTGGGCAGCCCTTTCCAGGAGGAATTTTCCCACTATCCCACCTGCCCCTGCCCTGTCCCAGCCCGAGGCCGTTGCCTCTGCTCCTGTCCCTGTTCCTGGAGCAAAGCCCGACCCCCCCAGCTCCCCCCTCCTGGCAGGGACTTGTTGGGAGCAATAAGAGTTCTGAGATTCCAGCAGTGAGGGCTGACAGTGTGCAGGGAGAGCAGAGCCTGTCCTGGAGCCTGGAATTCTGTCCTGCCCTTGCTGGGGTGTTATGGAGGTGACAAAGGCAGAGCTGTCTCCTTGTAGGGTAAGAAATAATCAATCAGGCTGTTGATTAGGGAGGGAGAGGAATCTGCGTCATATTCCAGCCACATTCCTGCATCATTCCATGAATTTCTCTTGCTGTTCTTCCCAAGTGAAGCAGGAGGGATCCAAAGAGTCCATCCTGGTGAGATTTCCTCGTACCCTGACCCCTGCCAGCCCCACTCCCAGGAGTTACAGGAGGCCCTTGTAGAGGGGAAATAAATCTATTTGAGGATTTGAACTCACTTGAAGAAGCATTTTCACACTGGAAATTTCAGGAATGGTGATGGGAGAGATTCCCCATTCCCACTATAAAAGAAAGACTGGATCATTTTGTTCTGGTCAATGCTACAGGTTGAAATAGCTTTAATTGTGAGTTCTGGGAACCCAGGAATTTGTATTCCAAATTAAAGGAGTCATCGGGATCCTTTCAGAGCTGGAGTCATCCAAAACAGGCCGGGAGAACAGTGTCCATCCAGTGGCTGGGAAGGAGCCTGGAGGGAGCAGGGGAGGGATCTGGGGGGAGAAGGGGGGAAAATGAGAATAAAAAGGAAAAAGTGGAGTTAAAAATTGAGAGAAAAAAAGCAGGGAAGTGGGAATGACACCAAAAAAATTGGAGAAAAAAAAAACTAAACCAGAAAATACCAAGAAAAGAACAAAAAGGCAGAAAAAACCCAGGGAAAAACAAACAGGAGAAAGGGTGAAAATGAAAGAGGGAAAGCAGGCGGAAAAGTGGGAAGAAAGTGGGGGAAATAGGAAAAGTGAGGGAAAAGCAAACAAGAATAAAAACAATACCATGGAAAGAAAAGGAGAACATTGGGGGAAAAAAAGGAGCAAAATTGGGAAAAACAGAGAAAACCAAGCAAAAAGAAAACCAAGGGAAAACAAACATAAGTAGAAAATAAAGTGAAAACTAGAAAGTAAAGGGAAAAGTGGAGAGAAAAATGAAGGAAAATATGGAAGAATCAGGGAGGGGAAAGTCAATAAAGAGCAGAAAAAGG
This sequence comes from Formicarius rufipectus, assembly GCA_013399695.1. Classification (NCBI taxonomy): domain Eukaryota; kingdom Metazoa; phylum Chordata; class Aves; order Passeriformes; family Formicariidae; genus Formicarius; species Formicarius rufipectus. The sequence continues at coordinate 8,883 of VXAU01000831.1, read as the reverse complement.
TGGCAAAAATGGGGAAGTGATTAAAAAACTGGGTCAAAAAAGAGAAAAATAGGAAAGTGAGGAAAAAGGAGGAGAATGGAGGAAGAGCGAACAGATGGATCCCTGTCATCAAACCTGTCTCCTGGTTTTTCATGGAGCAGCACCATTCCCTTTCTTCTTTCCCAGTTCACTGATGTTTCTCAGTAAATAAACTGGATTTTGCTTCTGTCCCATCTCCTGCCAAAATTCCCTTCACAGCTCCTTCAGCACCCTGAAAACACTTGTGTAAATGTACAATCCCATGGGACTGCTGCAGGATTTGCTGGAGGCAGGGAAAGGATCCTGTCTGGAGCCAGACTGGGAGAGCTGGGGGGCTCACCTGGATGAGAGAGGGATCCAGGGACATCTGAGAGCCCCTTGCAGAGCCTGGAGGGGCTCCAGGAGAGCTGGAGAGGGACTGGGGACAAGGCCTGGAGGGACAGGACACAGGGAATGGCTTCCCGGTTCCAGAGGGCAGGGATAGGTGGGATATTGGGAAGGAATTGGTGGCTGGGAGGGTGGGCAGGCCCTGGCACAGGTTGGGCAGAGAAGCTGTGGCTGCCCCTGGATCCCTGGAAGTGCCCAAGGCCAGGTTGGACAGGGCTTGGAGCAACCTGAGCTGGTGGGAGGTGTCCCTGCCCATGGCAGGGGTTGGAATAAGATGACCCTTAAAATCTCTCCCAACCCAAACCCTTCTAGGATTCCGTGATTCCATGTAATTTCTTTCCCATCAGTCCCCCAGCGCCAGCAGGAGCCTGCACATCCCCAAATCCCCACCTGCCTGTGCTGTCTCCCCAGGTGTTTGAGGCAGCACTCGCCTGGATCCGGTACGACCGTGACCAGAGGGAGCCCTTCCTGCCCGAGCTGCTCTCCAAAATCCGCCTCCCGCTGTGCCGGCCGCAGTTCCTCACGGACCGCGTCCAGCAGGACGACCTGGTGCGCTGCTGCCACAAGTGCAGGTGAGGCTCCCAGGGGTAGCAGCCTGGCACGGTCCCAGTTTGTGGTAGATCAAACTAGAACATTTATTTAAAGTTACAAAACACAATATATAGGTTCAACAATGAAATGTTAATCTCAGGGGCTGGTTTTATGCTGAACATGGGAGGAGATATTACAACTAAGGGAATACGATGTGGTTGCTCTGAAGGGTATTCAAGAATGTAAGGCTAGTTTGTATTTAATGAACACAAGACAGAAGAAACAAAGGGATTGATAAGGAAAGTTTCTATCTGGCCTAGTGAATGCACAGAAACCCACAAATCTTGTCAAATGCAGGTGGCTTGAAGCAGTAGATGTCTGCAGACTTGATGGAGTCAGCCAGGGAGGTTCCTTCAGCATTCTCCCAATACACTTTTCCAGGGTCTCTGACTTCCCAGGCAGGCTTCTTGAAACTTAAGATACTTTCGAACCTCACACCCAGGGGCTCCCCCCATCATGTCTGCACCCGCCTCTGGGCACTCAGGGCTCCCCCTTGACTCCCAAATCTCTGCATTCCAGGGACCTGGTGGACGAAGCCAAGGATTACCACCTGATGCCGGAGCGGCGGCCGCACCTCCCGGCGTTCAAGACGCGCCCGCGGTGCTGCACATCCATCGCGGGGCTCATCTACGCCGTGGGGGGGCTGAACTCGGCAGGTACCTTGCAGTGCAAAGGCCTCTGGGAGCTGGGAAGGACCATGGGATGGGCAAATTCCCGTGGGTTGGAGCGTTGAGCTTCCCCTCCTGACCCTTCCCATGGAGCGCCCAAGGTGGTTGTGCCCGTGGATTTACGTCTTCCGACTAAAACTCTGTCCAGCTGGGACATATTCCTGGTGGTGTCCTTGCCTGGAGGTTGTTTTTGGGATGTTGTTGGGATTGTGGGATCACCTGTGCAGACACAACACACCTCCATGGCCAGACCATGGCACAGAAAGGGAACAGAAGGTGTTCAGGGGAACTTCAAGCAGCAACACCACAGAGGGGACTTGCAGGTCTCTGCTGCCCCTTGGAGGGCACTGGAGGTGCCACTTCCACAGATGGGAGTGGTGCAGAGCACAGGAGAGTTTGGAAATGTTCCACAGTCTTTTTGAATAGTGGAGAGTGTTTTGTGGGAATTGTTCAGAGAAGGTTCTCTGGAGGAGAGCAGGGAAGTGACTGGAAAATGCCTCTGACTGGACTGTGTGGGAACAGAAAGGCTGGAATAGGATGTGAGAACCCAGGATAGGGCATAGAATCCCTGGATGGTTTGGGTTGGAAGGGACCTGAAGGATCATCTAGTCCCACCCTCTGCCATGGGCAGGGACACCCCCCACCAGCCCAGGGTGCTCCAAGCCCCATCCAGCCTGTCCTTGGACACTTCCAGGGATCCAGGGGCAGCCACAGCTTCTCTGCCCAACCTGTGCCAGGGCCTGCCCACCCTCCCAGCCACCAATTCCTTCCCAATATCCCCCCATCCCTGCCCTCTGGCACTGGGAAGCCATTCCCTGTGTCCTGTCCCTCCAGGCCTTGTCCCCAGTCCCTCTCCAGCTCTCCTGGAGCCCCTCCAGGCTCTGCAAGGGGCTCTCAGGTGTCCCTGGAGCCTTCTCTCCTCCAGGTGACCCCCCCAGCTGTCCCAGCCTGGCTCCAGAGCAGAGGGGCTTCAGCCCTGCAGCATCTCAGAGGCCNGAGCTGCTCCAAATCCAGTCCCCACCCACCCACCCCAGATTTGTGAATTGTCCTGACCCAGCTGCAGCACCTGCACTTGGCCTTGTTGATCCTCATGATGTTCCCACTCCTTGAGCTTGTCCAGGTCCCTTTAGATGCCATCCCATCCTAGCAGAGCCCAGATGTTTCCCCAAGGCAAAACCCACAAATTCCCCGTGCCAGCCCCATCTCTGGGATCCCAGCACCACCCCCCTCTATATCCCAGCCTTTCATCAGCTCTCCCTCTTCTAATTTGAGCAGCAAATTTTTACGCAGGCGACTCGCTGAACGTGGTGGAGGTGTTTGACCCCATCGCCAACCGCTGGCAGCGGTGCCAGCCCATGGCGACGGCGCGCAGCCGCGTCGGCGTCGCCGTGCTCAACGGGCTGCTCTACGCCATCGGCGGCTACGACGGCCAGCTGAGGCTCAGCACCGTGGAGGTCTACAACCCCGACACCGACACCTGGGCCAAGGTGGAGAGCATGAACAGCAAGAGGAGGTACCTGTGGAGCAGGAGGAGGTGTTGGGGAGGCTCAGAGAGCTGGGCGGTGGTGGATGTCGAGCGGGGAGTTTGTGCGTTGGGGGGAAAAGTGGGAAAGGAGGGAGTGGAGCGGTGTGGAAGCAGGTGGGATTTGCTTGGCTAGTGCTTGGGGGTGCTCCTGCTTATTCCGGGCACTGATTGTTGGTCAGAAGCTGCTCAACAAAATTCCAAGAGTGTGTCATGGCACTGATGGACAAGGAAAGGTGTTAAGACCCAAGAGACACATCCATGGGGCTGTTAAATCCCTTCAGGGATGGGCACTCCACCCCTGCCCTGGGCAGCTGTGCCAGGACTGGATGGCCCTTCCCAGGAGGAATTTGCCCATTATCCAATTAAACCTGCCCTGTCCCAACCCGAGGCCATTCCCTCTGCTCCTGTCCCTGTTCCTGGAGCAGAGCCCAACCCAGCCCGGCTCCCCCCTCCTGGCAGGGACTTGAAGGGCCAGAAGGTCCCTCCTGAACCTCCTTTTCTCCAGGCTGAGCCCGCTTCAGCCCCTTCCCAGCTCTGTTTCCCTCCCTTCACACACTCCAGCCCCTCAATTTATCTCTTGTCCTGAGGGGCCCAGAACTGCCCTCAGGATTTGAGGTGCTCATGGCATGAGCACCCTTCACTCCCTGTGGGCTCAGAGCTCAGGTGGGACTGAGCCATTTGGAGCTGAATCCAGGGAAAAGGAGGTTCTTTGGAATGACAGAGGCAATGGCACAGTGGGACAGGCAGACTGTTGGGGACACTGTGGCAGCACCTCCAGCCATCCCATGAGGTTCTGCTGTTCCCTGCAGTGCGATGGGCACGGTGGTGCTGGATGGGCAGATCTACGTGTGTGGTGGATACGATGGAAACTCATCCCTCAACTCTGTGGAGTCCTACTGTCCAGAAACAAACAAGTAAGACCCATTCATGTCCTTCAGCTGTTCCATGAGTTTTGTGTTCCATGTGCCGTGGGCACTGCTGGGCATCTGGGCTGGGAGAGGGCTTTAAATAAGAGGTGATGAAAGAAGAGTTGGTGGAACCCAGGCCTAAAAAATCATGGAATAATCTGTGGGACTGTCACTGACTTCTGCCATCTCCCTCCAAGGTGGACAGCTGTGACCCCCATGAGCTCCAACCGCAGCGCTGCCGGAGTCACCGTCTTCGAGGGCCGGATCTACGTGTCGGGAGGGCACGATGGGCTGCAGATCTTCAACAGTGTAAGGAGGGATCCTGGGGGTGGAAAAGTCCTCTGAGATCAGCTTAGTCCAACCATCCCCCAGCACTGCCAAGGCCACCACTGACCATGTCCCCAGGTGCCACATCCACAGGGCTTTGAAATCCCTCCAGGGATGGGGAGGGCACCTATGCCAGGGCTGCACAGCCCTTTCCAGGAGGGAATTTTCTTAATATCCAACCTGCCCCTCCCCTGTCCCAGCCTGAGGCCATTCCCTCTGCTCCTGTCCCTGTTCCTGGAGCAGAGCCTGCCCCCCCCCGCAGCTCCCCCCTCCTGGCAGGGACTTGCAGAGCCAGAAGGTCCCCCCTGAGCCTCCTTTTCTCCAGGCTGAGCCCCCCCAGCTCCCTCAGCCCCTCCTGCTGCTCCAGCCCCTTCCCAACTCCCTTCCCTTCCCTGCACGCTCTCCCGCCCTTCCATGTCCTTTTTGTGAGCGCCTCCAGACTCCCCCAAGGATTCAGCAGTGGGGGGAGGACATTCCTCGGGAGGATCCCAGACAAGTCTCCCTGACATTCCCCGCCCTCCCTGCCCCGCAGGTGGAATACTACAACCCACACACCTCCAGCTGGCACGGCGTGGCCACCATGCTCAACAAGCGGTGCCGCCACGGCGCGGCCGCGCTCGGCAGCCGCATGTTCGTGTGCGGCGGCTACGACGGCTCGGCCTTCCTGAGCGCCGCCGAGGTCTACAGCTCCACGGCCGACCAGTGGGGCATCGTGGTGCCCATGAACACCCGCCGCAGCCGCGTGTCCCTCGTGCCCAACTGCGGCCGCCTCTACGCCGTGGGTGGCTACGACGGACAGTCCAACCTCAGCTCCGTGGAGATGTACGACCCCGAGAGCAACCGCTGGACGTTCATGGCGCCCATGGTGTGCCACGAGGGGGGCGTGGGCGTGGGCTGCGTCCCGCTCCTCACCATCTGAGCTCCGGGACGGTCCGGCGGCTGGGGGGGTCCCGAATTGGGGGGCAGAGTCTTCAGCGGGAGGTTCGGAGTGATCCAAGAGCAGGAAGACTTGATGGGACGACCCCCACACGTAAGTGTTTGGGGTGAAGGTCCTGAAAGATCAAACGTGGTGAAATGCGGTGAGTTTGTGTGAGGAAGGACCTTCCAGCCTCTCCCAGAGCCGTGGCCAAGCGGATCCGTCCCTCGCTGTCCCATTTCCCTTTGGGAAGTGCTGCCATGGGCTGGGGGAGGGGGACAGGCTTAATTATGACACAAATCCTGCCACTCTAATGACTTTGGAAAATCCACCTGCACCTTCTGACAGCACCAAAATCACCTGAAGCCCCCAAGGGGCATCCTGGTTGCACAGCGGGGTCTCCAGACAGGACAAAGCCAGTGCTGTCGGTTCCAGGTGCTTCGTGCACAAGACCCTCCCAGTTCCTCGTGCTTTCCTCAGCCTGATGTGGAAAATTCCTCCACAAGAGCCACAGGATGGGGAAACCAGGAAGAGGAAAGGGTCGGTTAAACCAGCGGATCATTTCAGCAACTTTGGAGAGGGATGGATGGCAACGACTCCAACAACCAGAGGGTTTCACAATGGGAAATACGTGATCAAGGTGTCCTTGAAATTAAATACTGAGATGTTTTCCAAGTCTCAGAGGCAGCTGGAACGCAATGGCCGGGATTTTCTTAGGAGAGGCACGAAAAGTGCGTCATGAATTTGTCATGCTCCGCTGGGAAACATCTTCCTTTGCAGAGGGTTTTGTGCCAGGAAACTTTGGAATGCTGGCAGAGCCAAAGAGCTGCCAGTCAGCAGCTTCCCTGCATCAGCCCTCCTCCTGCATGACCCTGATCCGCCATCCCTCCGGAGCGCTCCGTGCCCGGCTCTTCCCGTGCCAGCCCCTGGCACAGCCATACCTCCTCCGGGCAGGAATGTGACACTAATCCAGCTGCCAAGGGATGGGGATCTCCCCCCTTGCCCTGCCCCACCCCGCCGTTCCGCGGGGCTCAGAGCAGGGTGTCCACCCCAAAGCCCCTCCCTGTGCTCATCCCTGACTCCCAGCATCCCTCGGGATCGGCTCTGGGTGTACATGTCATGTCTATATCGGGGTACTCTGTATATTTTGGGGTCTATAATGAGCATATCTGGCTATAAATGTGATCTATCAATACATATCCATTCCCTGTCTATGCACTGCTCTGGGCTTTCCATGCTGCTCACACTTTCAGGAAGGGAAAACCCACCCAGGATCAGAAGGAAGTTGTTGCTTATGGCACTGTCTCTTCTCCATGTGCAGCTCTAATGAGCTGCTCTCCTGGTATTCCATCATCCCTTCTCCCTCCCACTCTCTCCCACCTGGAGCTTGTGTCCATAACAATGGGAATATTGGATCCAACACCCTTGGAAGAGCAGCAGCTCAGGGCTGTTGAAGGCCCACAGAATTCCAGGGTGCTGCTCCCACCCAGGGGATCCCAGGGGACTCTGGTGTCCCCCAGCTGCTCTTCCCAGGATTCCTTCCCCGGCGATTGCTTTGCCGTTGTGGCTGAAGCAAAGAGAAAGGGGAGCTCCTGGTCCCAAAGGGGACCAGAAAATACTGAACTATGGGGAAACGAGCCCCAGTCACCCAGAGAATGCAAACTGGGAGAGCGGGATTCACCCAGTGCAGTCCTTGGTACATCCAGTGTTCTCGTATCCAAGGAAAACCTGGGGATGGGGTGTTTGGATGAATCTGAGCAGGGCCAGAAGGATTTAAAAAAACCCCAAAGTAATGTGAGGGAAGGGGAAAAGGGGAGAGGGCTCCCGGTTTTATTCCATGGGAGCCAGGAGGATGCTCTCGCTCCCGGCTTGGGAGGAGCAGGACAGGAGTTGTTCCATCATGCCAAGAACTGGGAGCAGGCCCAGGGAAGGGGCCAGGGAGGGGGATCGGCCCCGCCGAGAGCTCCGACCCCGCCGCCTCTCCTCCAGGTGCGGGCGCGCTCCGCCGCGGCATCGGGCCAAGGCAAACACCGGCAACCCGATCCCTTCCCACGGACCGGGGGGCCCGTGTTTCTCGCGGAGCCCACCCCAGCCGGGACGGGGGCCCCGATCCCCGCAGTCGGGGCGGGCATGGCGCTGCTGCTGCTGCTGCTGCTGCAGGGAGCGGTGCTGCTGGCGGCGAGCGCCGCGATCCCCCCGGGCACGCCGGCACCCCGAGACCTGGTCCGCTCCGTGCTGGAGACCCACGGGCAGGACCTGCGGCTGCTGCGGCTGCTGGGAGTCAGCAGGACGGTAGGACACGGGCGGGGGGGCTCGCCCGGCTCGACCCCCGGCCCCTGCCGATCCTCGGGGATCTTTTCTCCCGGCAGAGCTTCGACTGGGGAACCCACTTCAGCATCAACTTCACGGCGCGGCAGCCGCCCTGCCCCAAAGCGCCGCCGGAGCCCCGCGGCTGCCGGGGCCGCCCGGGCAGGGTGAGCCGGGCCGGGGGTACCCAGAGCCGGGGTGGGGGGCACGGGGGGGTGCCCGAGGTGCTGAGGGTCCCTCTGTGCCCAGGTGCAGCGCTGCTCCGCCCAGGTGTCCGTGTTCACCTTCCTGCCCGACGTGCCGCTCTCCATGGTGGAATGTGCCCAGGAGCCGGTGAGCGCTGCGGGACCCCCACCCTGGCGTGGGACACGCGTGTCCCCCTCACCTGGAGGCCGTTTTGGAGTGAAGCCCACCCTTATTTCTCCCCGCAGCAGCCCGGTGGCAGCGCCCAGTCCCGCTCCCCTGGCGCCCCAAAAGCCTTCGGCACCAACTCAGGCCAACCCTCGTCATCCTCCTCCTCTTCATCCTCCTCCTCGCGGCCCCCGCCGCGGGCTCGGCCCCCCAGCTCATCCCTGCGGGGGTCGTCCCGCCGCCCCTCGGCCCCCACGGAGCTGCAATAAAGAGATTTGGGGTCAGACCTGTGTCTGTGGGGGTGACACGGTTTGGGGGACCAGGGGGGGCTCCCCCGGGGTTGGGAAACAGCAATGAGGCAAGTTTGGGGTTGTGCAATCCTGGGGGGCACCCCCCAACACCGTCACCGCAGTCCCTGCACCCCACGGGGGGTCTCAGAGAGCTCCTGGACCCCCAAACTCCCTCATGCCCAGCCAAGGAGCTTCACGAGGTGGGGACACCCCGGGAGTGGGTCCCCGAGGGGGGAGATGTCACCGCGCACCCCCCGGGACACCCGGGGCTCCGTGCGGCCCCACCCGTGTCCCCAAAAACGCAACAGCTGCTCTGTGGGTTGGGGCCGGGTGTTTCCAGGGGTGGGGGGCCGAGCCCCGGGGCGGGTCCCCAGCCCCCCGTGGGGGGATAAAAGGAGCCGTGGGGCGGCCGTGGAGCCAGGGATGGCGAGCCCGTGGGTGCTGCTGCTGGTGGTGCTGGGAGGGGCCCGTGCCCTCCCCGCCCCGGTGCCCCTCAGCTACACCCAGGCGCTGGCCCAGGCTGTGGACTCGTTCAACCAGCGCCCCGAGGTGCAGAACGCCTTCAGGCTGCTCAGCGCCGACCCCGAGCCCGCCC
>VXAU01000830.1:57361-96161 GCA_013399695.1 Formicarius rufipectus | reverse complement strand
CACTCCTCACCAATCCCACTCCTTTTACAGATCCCACTCCCCTCCCCGATCCCCCTGCCTTCCCTGCTGCTCCCCTCACAGCTCCAGTCTTCCTCCTCTCCCCTTCTCCAGCGGATGGAGCCGGCAGTGTCCGACAAATCCTGCGACACGCCTTCTGCAGGGAAGGAAAGACCTGTTTCGAGCGGCACGTAAGATTACATCACCCAAATAAATATGCATGAGCTGGGAGAATATGTATGAGGAAGGCGCGATCACGTAAATTTTACTGATAAAAGTTCCTTTCTGCCATTCGCCGAGTTGCATTGTGGGAGCCTCCAGGGCACTCTCCGTGCTGAACAAACAATGTCTCTAACACTAAATCGTTTCTAGAGACCCGCTCCTGCTCCCTCCACCGAATCCTGGGATCTCCGGGGTTGGAAAAGCGCTCCAAGGCCGTGGAGTCCAAGCTGGGACGGATCCAGTCGTTCCTCGGGCACCCCAAACTTCCCTGAGCAGCCCATTCCAAGGCCCGACCACCCTTCCAGGGAGGAATTCCTCCTCATGTCCCGCCTGCCCTTCCAGGCACTGATGTCCCTTTGCCCCATCGCACGGGAGAAAAGAACGACCCTCACTCGGCTACGGCTCCTCCGCTGCTCCCTCCGGCCTTCTGCCCTTCCCTCCGGCACCACTCCCCCTCAGCAATCCCAGCCATTCCATCTCAGAAATCCCGCACCATTCCCCCTCAGCAATCCCAGCCATTCCATCTCAGAAATCCCGCACCATTCCCCCTCACACTATATAGAGTTTATTCCAAATTTCTGATTGGCTGATGTTTGCTGCATTGCAGATGTTTCCAAGTTTGCACTTTTTCCACTCCTATGTTTTCTGTATGGTTATGTATCCACCTCCTTTTGCCCTAGTTGGAAAGTTTCCTCCTACCTTTTGCCTTGTATGGTAAACGCCACCTCTTTTTCCTCAATGTTCCATAGCTCCTCTATAAAACAGGAGCTCCCCTTGCCAATAAAGCTCACTTTGCCTCACACTCAGCACGTGATTGAGCTCTTTGTGAGGCGGCATTTTATCGCTAATGCGTGCTAAGGAGTTTCCTTCTCTGGGTGCTGAGCCCCCTTCAGAGGCTCTGGGAGCCAGGCTTTGAGTCCCTGGGGAGTACCCAGGCTGTGACCACTCTCTGCTTGAATGGTGCATTGAAAGGGCAACCAGGGTAACACTCTGGGATCTTGTGGGGTCACCCCAAGTGGGGTCTTGGAGTCCCTGTAAGGTGTGCAGGGTGTGGGGTCCCTCCTGTGACTCAGGGATATTTTTTTGGGGGGGTCTCTCCCATGCTGTGCCTGGACAAGGATCCCTCGNGCTCCCCCGATCCCACTGCTCCCCCGATCCCATCGCTCCTCCGATCCCACTGCTCCCCCGATCCCACCGCTCCCCCGATCCCACTGCTCCCCCGATCCCATCGCTCCTCCGATCCCACTGCTCCCCCGATCCCACCGCTCCCCCGATCCCACTGCTCCCCCGATCCCATCGCTCCTCCGATCCCACTGCTCCCCCGATCCCACCGCTCCCCCGATCCCACTGCTCCCCCGATCCCATCGCTCCTCCGATCCCACTGCTCCCCCGATCCCACCGCTCCCCCGATCCCACTGCTCCCCCGATCCCATCGCTCCTCCGATCCCACTGCTCCCCCGATCCCACCGCTCCCCCGATCCCACTGCTCCCCCGATCCCATCGCTCCTCCGATCCCACTGCTCCCCCGATCCCACCGCTCCCCCGATCCCACTGCTCCCCCGATCCCATCGCTCCTCCGATCCCACTGCTCCCCCGATCCCACCGCTCCCCCGATCCCACTGCTCCCCCGATCCCATCGCTCCTCCGATCCCACTGCTCCCCCGATCCCACCGCTCCCCCGATCCCACTGCTCCCCCGATCCCATCGCTCCTCCGATCCCACTGCTCCCCCGATCCCATCGCTCCTCCGATCCCACTGCTCCCCCGATCCCACTGCTCCCCCGATCCCATCGCTCCTCCGATCCCACTGCTCCCCTGATCCCATCACTCCTCCGATCCCACCGCTCCCCCGATCCCGGTGCGAGTTGATGAGAAGCTGTGCCGGGTGACGATGCCCTCGGAGTGCCCATCTCCCCCTCGGGGTGCCCCGTCGCCCCCCAGGTATGACCGCGGTGGTAAAAGCGGCTGATGCCCACTGGCTGATTCAGCGAGGCGCGATCGTTGGGAGTGTTTTAAGCTAAAAGCGAAATAAAAGCTTCGTTTCGAGATGTGAGCCGCCGGAGGGAGCTGTGTGAGCGCTCGGTGCCGGGCCAAGGCGTTAAATGCGAGTTTTTGTCACGTTTTATAACCTTTTTTTATCATTAATTATCTATACTAGTGTTCATAGTTCTATTATTACAGACTAGATAATAGCCAGTATATGTTGCTCTTTTGCTGCCTCCACACTCTTCTAACAACTTTGCTAACGCGTTTTCTTTTGTTTATTTATTTTTCCTTTTTGAAAACACACCTCTTTAAGTATTAATCACTGCTGTAATTTCCCCGAGAGACACTTAACAGAACTGCTTTAGATAAAGCAGGTATTTATTGTATATTGCGGTGAATTTCCAAGTGTTTGATTAGTGGATACTAATAAGGATGGTCCAGGTTTCACGAGGAGTTGCTGCACTGTTATCACACGCTGCATTGGCCTCCAGAGTCCGAGGAAATTTATTGTCTAATGTCACTCACTCTGTGCTTCCTCTTCTGCCTTCAAAATTCAGTAAGATAAAAGGGAATTACTACATTTACTGCTTCGTTTAAGTTCCCATTTCTTCTTTGGCAGATCAGGGGCTTTCTCAAAACTCCGCTTTTATCTACAGTGTTTGCAGACTGAGTGTTTCTTAAATTCCTGCCTTTGTTTCCCCTCAGGGTGAAGCTGGATGATATGGCATTCTCAGAGCTGGAAGATTTATGCTTGTTCTTCAACATGAAGATTTCAAATATTAAAAAGTATCTTCAATTTAAAAAAATAGGTAAAGGGGATTAAAACTGGGGTTTGGTTTGCACCTCACTTCAAGGAAAACATCAAGGGGCTGTAGCAGTGAATGGAGCTGGGAAGGGGCTGGAGCAGCAGGAGGGGGCTGAGGGAGCTGGGGGGGCTCAGCCTGGAGAAAAGGAGGCTGAGGGGGGACCTTCTGGCTCTGCAAGTCCCTGCCAGGAGGGGGGAGCGGGGTGGGAATTGGGCTCTGCTCCAGGGAACAGGGACAGGAGCAGAGGGAATGGCCTCAGACTGGGATAGGGGAGGGGCAGGTGGGATATTGGTAAAATTTCTTCACCAAAAGGGCTGTCCATCCCTGGCACAGCTGCCCAGGGCAGGGGTGGATCCCCATCCCTGGAGGGATTTAAAAGAATGTGGCACTTGGGGACATGGGTTAGTGGTGGGGTTGGCAGTGCTGGGGGATGGTTGGACTCGATGGTCTTGGAGGCCTTTTGCAAACAACTTTTTCCCAAACTCCTTTTCCATGAGGTCTGTTGGCCCCGTGGAGGACGACAGTTTGACTTGCTGTTTCTCCTGGGTGGTAGGATATGGTGACTGGGGAGTGTAGACTTAATAAATAATCACTGCTTGTGGAGGGGAGGGAAATGGAATTTTGGGTTCTTTTGTTGTACCTTTTGTGGCTTAACGTTCTCTCTTTGACAGGTAAAGACCAGCGGCTCAAATCTATTCTCCACAAAACAGTGAAAGACATGATTGTCTTGCATGAACTCCTTAATGATATGGAAACTGAAGTTAAAAAGCAAGAAGAACTGAAGAACTTGCTAGAAGTATTCTTTTTTTTTCTTATTCATTAAGTACTTAAAGATTCAAAGGAACCATTGATAAGTATATAGTTTTTTCCTAGCTCCTCAGTGGTATGTTTGGATGCATGTTCTTAAAATAGTAACTGGGGCTTGGAACAGCCTTCCTGGTGGCTTATTAAGTGCTTCTCCAGCTCATGAACATTAAAATTTTCTTTTTCAAGCTTGATACATAGAATCATAGAATTCCAGAATGGTTTGGGTGGGAAGAGACCTTAAAGCTCATCTTGTACCACCTCTCTGCCGTGGGCAGGGACACCTCCCACTAGCCCAGATTGCTCCAAACCCTGTCCTGCCTGGCCTTGGACATTCCCAGGGATCCAGGGGCAGCCACAGCCTCCCTGCCCAACCTGTGCCAGGGCCTGCCCACCCTCACAGGGAGGAAATTCTTTGTAATATCAAATCTAAAACTTCCTTCTTTCAGTTTGAGGCCATTAAAAGCGTATCTTTATCCCTGACTTAGAAAGCGTGTTTTTATCGTAGTAGATACTGTGACCTAAAGAACAATTCAACTCACACATCTTTGCAGTACCTACAAAAACTGTTTTATTACACTATTTTTTCTAGTATGTGTCTGCAGCACCTACATGTGTTAAGTCTTTTGAGAAAGGGTCATTTGGGGAATGTAGGTGAGTTTGCTGTAGTATTTCTTCATCACTTCCACCATTCGCCTGCCTGGAACTTCCTTGCTAGTTGTGTGTTGTTAAAGATTTGCATTTGCTTTCTCAAGTTTCTCGGGCACCTTGAGGGCAAGGACAGACACTCCTCACTCTGTTTTTCTGAGCTTTACTAGTTTCTCTTGGGAAATGATGAGGTAAAGAGGTGAGATGACAGGGAGTAAGAAAAGGACACCTCTTAATGAAGCTGAAAATTAATTTAGTATTGCCCTAATTTTACTTGCTTGACGTCAGGATGTTCAGATTTCTGATGAAGTCTCACATTAATTTCAGGAGCTCCTGAAGGCTGCTGAGAGAGATAAAAACGAAGCACAGCATCTCTCTGAACACATTCCTACCTACCTGCCTAAACCAACTCAACACTGGTATGTGGTACCTGAGCATGGAGGTGTCAGGCTGCTCCTGGCACTGTCCAGCTGCAGCATTGTACAGTTCTGCTCCTTTCACTCTAACTCTGAAATTTTGGGAGCCAAGGTTGTTGTATCTGTCAGGTCTGGGGTTTGCTTTTGTCCGGGCTTGTGCTACGACCCTAAAAAATCCATCAGGTAGTCTATAAAATAACAGGTTGTTCCAAAGGAAGCTTCCAGTGGCAGGTGTGATGCAGTAGAAAGCAAGTGCTTCCACGAATCTAAATATCCTTTGCTTTAAAATCACAAACTGCAGTGCCTATGGATAGAAGGGTGGGTTAGTGATCCAAATGCTGGGACGTTAGAGCTGAAGTTCTCCACTGCACTTCCAAATATAATTGAAAAAAGTTTCCTCTAATTGATCAGTTTTCGGTAGGGCTTTGAATTATGGTTGGGATATTTTTATTCTCCTTTCCCTGCAGCAACCTTGCATTTATTTCTCAAAGCCATGACACCCCCTGCATTGGAGAGGGCTGTGGTCAGAAGCTGTTCAGAATCAAGAAGCTCAAGTGTGAGAATATCACACAAGTATGTGAAACAACAGCTGTTATACAGAAGTCTTCTAAGACATTGTAGCTCTAAGTTTCTCAGGTCTTTTTCTGGCCTTTCAGAATTGCTTTTTATTAATGAGTGATGTTAGTGTATGCCAGGTGGGGGTCTCTTCCAAAGTCTTAACACTTGGGGATCCCAGGACTTGTTTCCAGCCTTGTGCCTCGTCAGAAGGCAATTAATCAGTGTGTTTGAATTCAGTGCTTCCAGTGTGTGCCTTCAGTCTATCAGCTGTATACCTTGGTCTGGTTCGTGATGTCAGACAAACCTCAGGCTGAAAACATTATAGGTGTATTCCAGCAAAGCAAAAGGCTAAGTACTGGAAATAGGGTTCCAGAAGGAAAAAAATTACTTGTAATTGGTGTATACCAATATTCTCATGAGTATAGGTACTGCTTTTATTGAAAGTTAGATTAGTCTTAGTTGGTGGAGAGAGGAGTTGTGCAGGAGCTTTGTCTGACTGCAGCTCTTTAGGCATGAACCCTCGGTTTAGGAAACAGTCTCTCAAAATTTGTCTGGAGGCATCTTCTTCCTTTTCGATTTAGATTTTGCTTTTTGTGTGTGTTTGAAAGGACTGAAGTCCTTCAGAAATTACCACTGGGGTCCTGCCTTCCTATATAACTAACTTTCTTAATTTAGGAAACCCTTTGTCTTAAGTTCACTGTGGCTCCTGGAAATTGCTTAGATGCAAATGCAGTTTTTTAGTGATTGTGCCACCTCTGATAGCAAAAAGATTCTTTGGGATGTTAGTTTCCCTTCCAGTCTTGTCCTGCTTGTGACCAAGAAGTTAATTGTGATAGGACTTTAGCTGGTCCTTCCTGTTCTGAAAGAAGCAGATATGTAAAATGAGCCAAGCTTTTCTGATCATTTTCTGCAGATTGTGCCCTGCCAGCTCACCACTGCTGTTCTGTCAGTGTCAGTTGTTGGTTTTTCACAGGGAATAACACATTATATGTTAATGCCATTTGTCAAAGCATGCCTTTTGTCCACCTCTTAGTCACTTCTTGGTGTTCACTGTGATGTGCAGTGGAGGGTCAAGGAAGTGCAAGACAGGCCATAATTGTTCAGAATCCACCACATCACTGTCAATATGTTTTCAGTCCTGTTCCCTAAACCTTCCTCCACTGACCTCCATTTCTGTTCCCTTATGCCCCTAAATATGTGGGGATGTGGGTACTAATGGGCAGTTGAGTGACTATCGTGAGATAATCCAGAAAGCTGAGCAAGCACTTGAAGGCTGGTAAGACAGGCCTTGAAATCCCCAGGAGAAGGAAAACATCCAAGCAGATGAGTTGAACAATTCATAGCTTTAGCTATTGTTTCTCTCCTGTGTTCTTAGGGAGGTTTTTTTCTTGTTTACCAGAGGAGTCTCACTGAAATAAAATGCAAGTTCAATGTCTCTCAAGCCCTTTGTATCCCAGGTGTTTACTGGGAGCAGTTTCTCATTACGAGAAAACCAGATTTCGTAATCAAGCATCAGTTCTTACTTTTCATGGTCCAAGTCATGGTGAACTATGTCTGTACCATGTCACTGCAGCAGTACAGGGTCAAGGGATTGGGTGAAAACATGAAACAAAAGCACCTGGTGATGAGGAACCATGTAGAAAAGGTTTGTTGCTGTGGGATAGATGGCAACGCACTGGAGCGTGGGAGTAATGAAGCTTCAAGATGTGAACTCGTTTCCCTTTGCCCTTGTGTTCATCCTTCCATTTCAAACCCACCTCCAGCACCACTCAGAATCCCCCACCTTCCCTTTCCCTTTTCTTTGTTGACATTCCCAGCTATCTCCAAGGATGCCAGAACTAGTTTTGTTGTTGCTCAGATGTAAACAGATGTTTTTCAGATGTTTACATCTAATTAGGTTTAACTGTCGGTGTCCTGGTTTTCAGAAGGGTTTTACATTGTGTCAGGGTGCTGAGCAGAGCTGCTCCCGGCCCTGTGTCCCTGGCCAGGCCTTTTGGGAGTCCAGCAGGTGGCACACCCTGTCCTCTCCATGGCCCTTGTCTGCCTTGGGAATGGGACGCTGAGCTTGGGGATGTCACCGTCAAGTGACACCTCAAATCCGAGCCCTGGGGTCAATGGATGGGGCAGTGCTGTGCTGTCCCTGGCTGTGGGACCCCACATCAAACCAGGATCTCCTGTGGGAAGGTCAGATCAAAGTGGAGGATCAGTTCCTTGTGCTAGGTCAGCTCTGTACTGCTTTAGTTAGTTCTGTTGCACATCCCAATAAATGTCCATATGCTCCAACAGCCAAATGCATCCTCTTTGCTGTTCTCATGCCAAGGAGCCTCCAGGCAGGTGGCTGGCAAATCACTCTGGGTTTGAAGCTCTAAGCTGAGCCTTTACAGGAAGATGAATATTAAAAAAATATTGCTCTAATAACCACTCAAAGCAGGAAATTCTTTGACTTTGGGGATCTTGCCTTAAAAAAAAAAAAATTTAAAAAAAACCAATCTGCTGGATGTTGTTGAATTTCTTGCTTAGAAAGATTAATGGATGAGTCAGGCTTTCCAAGATTTGAACTTGTTTCAAAGAGCTCTGAAGTATTTCAAATCTGCAGCTCTGTGCTGTGGTTCATCTGATAAAGAGCCAGGCCTCGTGTTCTGTGAAATGTAATGGTACATTGAATTCTGAGCTGCGCCATGCTGCATTTGGACTGCTTTCAACTCACCTGCCAGCAGCCTCCGTAGCAGAGACACCAAGAGCTGTAATGAAATCAGCTTAAGGAAGCAGTCTGAAATGGAGTGGGCTTGCTGTATTTACTTTTCTTTTGTGTAATATCATTAATGGTGTTCATGCAGCCAAACAGATGGATTAGGATTTAGATCTATGAGTAAGCAGACTTGATAATGCAATGGAATTCTCTTTACTACTTACCTGCTATTTATACCCTTGATATTCATTCATTTCACAGCATCACTGTGCCAACGGTGAAACGTGAAGGACAAACAAAAGTAGAACCTGAACCTGCTAAGAAACCTGCAAAAGAGAAAAAAGTCATTAAAGAAATAGCATTAATAACAGCAGAAGAATTTGCACTTGTTCCTGTGTAAGTAAGCATGGCTTTCCTTACCCCCTGTCATGTCAATTTGTGTGGCACACATAGGTTTGGGAAAGTGACCTCTTGCAGAACTGGGACTGACAGAGATGTCTGAAATTTTAATAGCTCCGAATACTTTAAATGCAGCTCTAGGAAATCTGAAAATGAAATGAATGGAGTCTTCTCTTTTATTGGGATGATCAGAGCTAATCAGGTAAAACACAAATCCCTTACCTCAAAAGTCACTTAAATGTATTAGCTAGCAGGTGAATTCTCATTTTGTTTTGAGAACTGACATTAAAAAAAAAGAGCCATCATGTCATAAGATGAAAGGTTTGTTTACATCTAGAAGAAAAAATAATCATATGTACTGGTTGTATTTGACCCAATTATTGGTTTCTGGAAACTTTAATTCTTGACTTGTCAATCTGTTTTGAGGTAGCAAAGGAATTCAGACTTGTTACAAGGAAAAGGCACTTTGCAGTGAAATTCCAAAACTTCTTCAATGGAAAGCTGTGGGTATTTTCCCCTAAGATCAGGACCTGATTAATGGATATCCTTGTCTGAAGCCTGTCATGTAGGAATAACTTTTCTTAAATGGCATTTTGGGGGCAAGGATAAATATTTCTGCAAAAAGGAGGAATTTCTCTTGATGCCCAAGGCTAAATTGTTATTGAGAGTCACTGTGTTCCCTGACCTGTTGCAAGATGAAGTACGTTTTTTGAGTTTGTATTTACTTGAGGCTTTCCAATGGTTTTTCCTATAACTTTCAAAATTTTCAGGTGAGTAATGTCCATTTTCTTTCTTATGCTGAATGTTGAGCTAATGATAAAGGGCTTCAGGTTACTTCTTAAAAGACTGTGCACCTGGTATTTCTATTCTACAGATCACCTCTAGTATTTTATGCATTTACTTCCTTAGGTAATTCTCTCCTGATGAAATCATGGAAGGGTAAAGCAGACCATGGGAATTTTCGATCTTTAGCTCTGCTATGACAAGAGAAGTAGACCTAGTCCATTCCAGCTAAATATTGCTTTAAATTCCAGTTAAAGCTATGCTCTTCCAAGACACAAGACAGGTAGTTGTGGCACTTGGGGACATATGTTAGTGGTGGCCTTAGTAGTGCTAGGGGAAGGGTTGGACTTAATGATCTCAGAGGGCTTTTCCAGCCTAAAGGATTCTGTGATCATCCCTGAAAGCGGAAGGTTTGACACTCCTGTTCATGGGGACAGAGGCCAGGTGGATTCTCTTCATCTGCCTTGCAGGTTTATAGAAAGGTTACATCTCAGTCTGTGCTGATGGAGCTGTAGAAGTAATTTTATTCAGATGAGAAAAGCATGTTTGTTCTGTGGAGGAAGATTTACATGAATTTACGTAGATGCATTAATCTACCAGTATTACTGTTGCCTGGCAATGTTGTAGCACAAGACTGAGGGGAATACTTGCAATTTCACATAATGTTTGATCACATCTAAGCAGTAAGTATTCGTGACCCAAATTTCCTTACACCCAACCTATTCTCTTGAAAGAATGAAGATTAGGTTCAGATCACAGTTCTCCAGGTCAACTCTCATTCTGATATAGGACCATGGTTGGATTTAGTGATCTTAAAGGTTCTTTCCAACCCAAACAGTTGTCTTATCCTATTCTGTGGTCTCTTCCTACCTGCTATCAAAGTGTGCTACTGCATTTTTATTTATCTCTGGTCACAGAACTTCATGGCTGTGCTAAGCCTGACTGAGGGACCTAATGAAGCACAGCTGTGCACGTGTATCACACATGTCTAAATCCCACCCCAGCTGGGTATTGTGGGGTTTGCATCTGCCAAGAGCCCCATTCCTCTCTCCCTTCCTGCCACAGCCACCATACCAGGGAGATGGTAACTGAAAAATCGAGGTGGTTTTCACCCCTTTTGTACCATCAGGGCCATTAAAAAGGATGCAGAGCTTCAGTGGATTTCACAGTTTTAGGGCTGGGCAGCAGGTACTTGACAAAGGTACATGCTGAATTAAGGGGGAGGTATGGAGCACCTTGGTCAAACAGAGCCCTTTGCACAGGAGGAGATTTGCAGGTTATCAAATATGTTGCAGAAAGGCCCTTTTTGGAGGTGGAGAAAGGGAATTTCACGGTATCTGTCTCAGCATTAAGTTCAAGGCAAAGGAAAATGCTTGCTCTGTTCCGTGTCTAAATTTTTTCCTGCTTTCTAAATGTTTACTGCTTAAAACATTTGAGAATCTGCACATTCATTATAACTCTCGAGTTTCAGAAGGTGGTAACTTGAAGGAATAAGTTTCTTTTAGTCTAAGCATATTTGAGGGAGCAGGGTGTGGCCATTAAGAGGTTTATCTCTTTTAATCCTGTATATATGTGATATATTGATGTTCTTGTTTTCTCTGAGGAGCACAGCACTGGGCTTTGGTTTTCATACCTGTGGAAAAAAGTGTTTTGAAGAAGGTCTTCTGTGGATTAAAACAAAAAACTGGGTCACTTGTTTTGATTTTTTTAAAAAAGATTTCTGAATTTTATTGCTTCTGAAATAGTGAAGCAGATTTTAAAGTTATCTTAAATCTAAATTAAATGGCTGGATTTGAAACTTCTCAATTTTGTATTTTTATATTACTGTATATATGGACTGAACTAAATGTCAGCATTTACGGGTTTGCCAACCATGGCTGGGAAGAAGCACGAGAAGGCTGTGGAACAGCTGGAGTTTTCATGATTCTTAGTTATGCAGAGAATAAACATTCTATTTGCTTTAGACAGAGTTTAATTTCAGACTAAAGCATCTTGGGTGCCTGAGGGCCTCTCAAAGAGCCCTCAGTTCTTAGGTTTAGGCAACCCAATCCTGCTTCTCTGTTTCAGCTTCAGATTGAGCTGATCTCTTGGCTTTATTAAGTGTATTCAGTGTATGTTTATTGATAGTAGGAGCACAGGAACTTAAATACAGGTATTTTTTACCTCTGGGCTTAGCCTTCATAGCCCTGCACATTCCCCTGTGTCTGTGGGAGGCAGACAGAGCAATAAATAGCTGTTAATGCATACAGACAAAGCCTTCCCGTGTTTTATAGGCTGTGTGGATGCTGTGACTGCATCTCAGGGGTGGTAGTGATGCTTTTGTTTGTGTGTAAAGTACAGTGTTCTTATAATTATAAAATGGCTGCACCTCCAACTTTGAATTAATTGAAGTGTCAATGAAGTTGAAGACTGTGAGTAATTTAGTGGCAGCTAAGTTTCAAACTCATTTTGAAATGGTAGCAATTACTTTTCATTCTAGGAGGTTTTACACACCTCGTGCAGACCTGGCAGCAAGGACTGGCTGTTACTGAAATCTGTGTTGAGTTGGCAGTGGTAGAATGCCCACATTCTGGTTTGGAATGTTGAACTTAAAATTGATTAGCTACTTTGGCTTTAAATTCTTTGTATGTTTTCCAAAGACTGAGTTTTTCCATGCAGATTAAAACAAGGGAGGAACTTGCTGTTCATTGATCTTTTCAGTTTTACTGTTCTACAGCTTTTAGCCACCTGCCCCACTAACATCCAGCTTTCATTCTTAATTCATTCTTAAAACCAATTGTAAAGCTCTTCTCAAGTCCTCACATCTGCAAACTGATACTGAATCAAGCACAAACAGCCAAGTTTGGTTTGCTGTAGCAACAGAAACGGTCGCAGGATAATTCAGCTTGCAAGGTTGACCTCACTTTTTTTACTGCTGTGTTTTTGGGGGATTTGTTCTGGTTTTCAGGTTTCACATGTCATTTTTATATAATGGCTTCTCAGTTTGCAGCGCTGTTCCTTTTCCTTAAAGGCATGCCTTTACATCTATAAATACTGAATAGCCTTACTTGCACGTATCCCAGTGTTCCAGTTTTTCCACATCACTTTGGTTTTACTTTCTGTGCTTCCTGTACCTCTAGGCTGTTATCAACAGATCTTATTCTTCTAGTACTGGTTTCGTGAAATGCTCTGAAAGTTCACAAGTGGATGTTGCTGGCACAGGGCTGTGTCTGCACAGCTCAGTAGGCTGCACAATGAAATACAGAAGACATCACAAAGCTGGTAGTTCTTCAAAAAGCCCACTAAATAAAAGGATGTAAGATCAAACACAGGTTATTTGTGGTGATAATATGAACCAAACTGTGTTCTTAGGCAAACACATTCCATTTCATGCTATGATTTCTGCAAAATTACTTGATTTATCTATGTTTAAGTGGTATGTTAAAAAATCAACCTTTGTTCCATTTTGAAAGACCTTTTACAGCTTAAACACTGAATATATTTTACTTTTTAATTTGGCTTTCTATTATTTCATTTTTCTGGTTTAGAACTTGTGTCTTTTTCACCTTCAAGATTATTAATCAAGGAAATGAACAGAATTGACTACTACATTTATTCATTAACACAAAGCAGAAGAAACTGCCTCTAACTAGGAATGGCTTGCTCAGTTACGGCTGATGGAAGAGAAAAATAAACACGGAACTTTGCAGCTTTCTGGTGACTGACTCTTATTTTTATTTGTAGGTATTTGAAAGGCCGTTTAACATATGATCAGATTAATGCAGTTGTTCAAGAGATAAACAAGGCCACGGTGAGCAAATACAAGATCATGCATCAGCCTTTGAAATCTATGAGCTTTGCAGTCAGAAATCTCTACCAGAGGTTCATTGAAGACGAAACTAAGGATACAAAAGGTATTTCCTTTTTTTAGTACCTAATTCGTAACACTTGGGTTTTGCAGCACAAGTATAAAAATACTGGACTTTTTTCCAGTGTTTTTGACTGAAGAGTTATCTCATAACTGATTTGGTCACTTTTTGTATGTTTTCACTGAAAACATGTCACTATTGTGAAACTTCAGGTGCACACAGATGTAGTTTGGAATCACAACAAGTTCTGGAAGCTCTGAGTTTGATGAACAAGACCTATAAACAGTGTTTTCAGCTTTTAAGCTAAAATGAACATGAACTATTAAAAATTGTTCTGAAGTTGGGAAATCTGTCCTTGTGGAAGAGACAGATAAGTAATTTTCTCCTCTTAAAAACGTAAGGGGAGTGAAAAATCAACCAAAATACCTTTCCCTCAACTGAAAAGCAAGTTGTACTTACAGGTTGGTTTTTCCAAAAATATGTGGCACAGTAAATCCCTGATATTAAAATCTCCTTTTTGACATTCCATTCCTTTTGAGAACAAGTATGTAATTATTCCTGGAGGGGTGTACTGCACATGTCAGGCTTGGCAATGTCCTTAGAATGCCCTCATGTTTCCAAGTTCAGACATAAACTGAACTGGGAGCAAACTCTCTTCTGTCTCACAGAAAAAAGACTTTCTCTGACAACACCTTGGCACCCACCTCTCAGTTTTTGGCCTGGACAGGATGTGAGAACATTCTGCCCTGAACATTCACTGGGTACTCAGGAGGCACTTTATGACAAACTGCAACGTCTTCTTGCTTTGGTTTTGTTGCTGTTCAAGACTCTCAGTAATGTTACAGTATGGTGATAATATCACTAACTTATGGATTCTAAATGCAGCTTTTCTGTAGGGAAGGAATTCTGATGAGATGGACATGCCTGTCACTTTATTTTGAGACCTACAGGATAAACACATGACCATGGACTCGTTCAGGTTGGAAGGAGCTTTAAAGCTACTCTCATTCCACACCACCTTGCCATGGGCAGGGGCAAATTCCACTATCCCAGGTTGCTTCAAGCCCCATCCAACCAGGTCCTGGACACTTCCAGGGATGGGGCAGACACAGCTTTTCTGGGGAACCAAGAATTCCTTCCCAATACACCATCTAACTCTGCCCTGTGGGACTGGAAAGCCATTCTTTCTTATCCTGTCCCTGCATGCCTTGTCCCCAGTCCCTCTCCAGCTCTCCTGGAGCCCCTTTAGGCTCTGCAAGGGGCTCTCAGGTGTCCCTGGAGCCTTCTCTGCTCCAGGTGAGCCCCCCCAGCTCTCCCAGGCTGGCTCCAGAGCAGAGGGGCTCCAGCCCTGCAGCATCTCCGGGGCCTCCTCTGGACTCTCTCCAGCAGCTCCACGTCCTTCTTATATCGGGGTCCTGGGGCTGGACGCATGACTCCAGGCAGGATCTCGCTTGTCATGCCAAGGTCAGTGTTTAAAGGACTTTATTAAAATCATGCTAAACACATGCATCTGAATAACTTCATGTGACTGGCTTCTGATCTGGGCTCCGATGCTTTGGTTTCTCTTCAGACATGCTTTGCCTCAGTTGAATAACAGCTTATAATAATCTGGGATTTCTTAAAATACTTACTTCATCACTTTCCAGTTACAGCTTATTTTTGGTTCAACTATTCCTGTCCTTAGGACTGTAGTAAGGAGTTTGAGCCCATGGTTATTGAGGACAGACTAAACACTAGATGGGCCCTCCTAGGCCTGGAATGCTGCTCAGTCTGCACCATGATCCACACCGGACTTGGCTGCAGTGAAGAAGCCTTTCTAGCAACTTGAGAAAGCTACAGCTAGTCAGAGAGAATTTTCTGCCAGAAATTTGGGGGGTTTAAATCTTTTACTTTAAATTCTTCAACTACATGAGAAAAAGTCTTTATTTTCTTGTTTATGTTGGAAAGTTCACTTAGGAGACCAGGACATTCAGCATCTGATAGTGTGTGTTTGTGTGCTGAGTTGTTTTGTTTAGGGTTTTTTTTTGTGCCTAATCATCTAGAAAGTCTAGAGAAAACGTCTGGCAGGCTGTCAGACAGTTCTTATCTGGCCAGCACAAAATGATTAAATGTCTTTATCCATTGCATTTTTCAGGATGAGGTTGTGCATTCATTGATTTGTTTGCTTAAATCTCTACTGTGAGTGTCTCTCTGCTTAGGATTCCCAGAGTTTCCCAGCCTGGGCTGATTGCCAGCTAACCTGTTCTCTTGATTTCAAGATGAGGAACGATGCTGCCTGGTTTATCATAGTAACTTCCAGCCAATAAGGTGATTCAGTTAGTTTAGCTGGTTGTTTAATGCATGGACCAAACTACCACCCTTCATCCATGGTTTCTTCATTAAAAAAGAGTACTGCTGTGCTAAGTGTTGCTGCCCTGAATTCTGGGCAAATATAAGAAGAAATCTAATTTTACCGAAATTCAGGACATTCTGATGTTCCCCTGATAAAACAGACAAACCAGTATGCAGGTTATCCCTGGGTTCCCAGCACTGTTTGGGTGTATTGCCCTGTTACTGGTCTCTATCCAATGGTACTTGTATTTTAAGCAGTTAGGTACCTTTTTTTTTCTTTTCCTAATAAACAAACTTCACACTTCTTATCTGTATGGAAGTCAGTGGTGTTACAAGCTCTGAGACTGAAATACACTTCCTGCTTGTAGAAGATCAATGGATTTTGACAGATACTGTTTCTAGAAGATGCTGCTTTCTGTTAGATGCGTGGCACCAACTCTGAAAGCAGCCCAGTGGGTGAGAAAAGAGGACCTGTTATTCTTCAGCTCTGACCAAGGAAGATTTTGGGGAATATTATTCTTATAAACACTCTTGAGACCTTCCTTCTTTACTGACAGCTTTGGCTTTCCTGCTTGGATCAGCTACTTTCTCTCCAGTTAAACTGGAAGGACTCTCCAATAACTTTAATAGAGCAGCTCTTTTTTTTCTGTTACCTTGGATGTCACTGCCTCTGCTGTAAAGAATAAATTGAGGAGGGAGAATGCTATCTTATTTTTCCAGGCTAAAATGCCCCTATTCTTGTGTCTTCCTTCTCATTAGACTTGGAAGCTCTTCCTTTCACCTCTTCTCCTTAAAGATAATTGGATATTTCCTTCTTACACCTCAATTAGCCCATTCCTGCTTTCAGGTTGCTTTTCTTTCTTACAGTTTTGTGGAGATACATGGTTAAAACCTTGTGCCATGGAAGCATTAAATAGACAGTCTTTTTACTAGATCTATAATTACCTCCTCTCCGAGCAGTGGATAAAGACTGAATATTAAATCACAGCCACATAGCTATGGAGTGCTTAGAGTCGTGGAATAATTTAGATTGGAAAAGGCCTCTAGAAGATCACAAACTCCATCTGTCAACCCAACACCATGTTCATGGCTAAACCATGTCCTCGAGTGCCACGGCCTCATGTTTTTTGAGCATTTCCAGGGGTAGTGACTCCTCCACTGCCCAGGGCAGCCTGAATTGTAATGAGAATTTCCTTTAGGAAATAGTTATCAGCTATAAGAAGAGATAAGCTCTCAGCTCCGTCTGGTGCAGGACTTTCCTGTGCCATTTTCTTAGAGACGCAGGGAGGATTCTGTTGCAAGTGGTAAGTCTTTCTCTTGCATTTTTTAAAGTAATGAAGAAATTTTCTTCTCCAAATCTGACGGGGAATGGTGGGCTGCATAGCTCTGGTGTATGCAGGGTTGTGTCCTTCTTTTTGCAAAGAGCCATTTCCAGAACTTGGGTTCCTGCTGAGAGGCAGAGCTCACTGAGTGGGGTTCGTGGGTGATGCAGGGTTGTCTGAACTTTATGGGAAGGCTGATGATTCCCCTTAGGATGACAAATTTATAAAGTGGAACAAAGTACCTGAGGTATTTTGGGGCCATCCTGCTGCTCGTTGCAGCTTTGCCATCCGAGTGTGGAATTGTTAAGAAGAGGTGATGTTGTCACTTGCGAAGCGTTAAGTGTGTCCTACACCAGTAATTTGCTCTGTGAAATCATTGTTCTCCAGGTGAATTCTTTGTTGTGGAGGCTGATATCAAGGAGTTCACCCTGCTGAAGGTGGATAAGCGCTTCCACAGCATCCTGAACATCCTGAGGCACTGCCACCGAGTCAGGGAAGTGCGTGGCTCCAGACTTGTCCGCTACGTCATCTGCTAACATGCTTCCCACAGCCTGCCTGCCCAGGAGAGGGGGACACCCTGTCTGCACTCCTCTCCAGCTTCCTTAATTTCCAAATGGCAGGAGTGAGGAAAGAGTGGCGACATCAAATGGCCTGGAGGTATTTGAGTTGTGTTTCAAGTCGTTGAAGGGAACTACTGTCTTTTGGTAAATTAGGAATTCAAACCAGAAGGGCAACTGGGCACAGGCAGTTTTGACCACATTTTCAGGTCAGCACATCAAAGTTCAATTTTCTGCATGTTAATAATTTCCCTTTTGTGTTTAAAAATTGGAGACTGATTTTAAGACTGTTTTTAAGACTCTGTTTTTAAGACTCTATTTTTAAGACTCTACTCAAAAGAAGCATTTTATTCTTTTTTTTCTCTCAATGTCTCTAAGCAATTTCCAGATTTCCTTTTCTTAATATTTCTTTTTATTACTCTATTTGTATGTTTTAGAGTTTTCTGCATCACTTGAACTTTTTTAATCATTTTGATAAATACAAACTCTGTAAGTATTGCACACTGCTTTGATAAAGGCTGTCTTCTTTGTCTTCCATGAGCCTATATCTGCTGTTATCTTAACATCTCATCTAACGTGCCTCCTCTTGTACACTGTCAGTGCTAAGAAGACATTTAATGAGAAAAGACACTGAATGAACTTTCAACATTGTCAATAAAAAGAGCCTGCTGAGTTCTTAAATTCTGGGGTTTTGTGTGAGTCTGTGTGTGTGGTGGTTGGGTTTTGGTCTTTTGCCCTGGGATGTTGAGATCCAAGCTGAGGTCTCTGGTCTGCATCTTACTGGAATATATTTCCTGTTCAGAGAAACACACAGCATTGCGGGATGTGCAAAATCATTTTCCCTGGGTGCCAGTTGAGTCCATCTGTTTTTTTTGCAAAGCTTATTTTATATTAAATGAAGTGTAGATGTTTTGGTCCATGGGTCCAGTGGTCAGGTTTGTTGTTGTCTTTTGTTTTGTGTTGCCCAAGTTCATGTACTCTGAAGAAGGAAGGGAGGTCTGTTGGGTATGGGGTTATTCCAGGATTTACAGCAGGTTGGCTATTCCTCTGCCATTGACTTTGAGATTATGTAGCTCTAACTTTGAAGGTGTGGGAAAGAAACAAGAAGAGCCTCAGCTGGGCCCAGAGGAACCATGTCCAAGTGGAAAGTGAGCACTTTGTAAGGAGAGGTCTTAAGCACATGGGACAGTTATGGCAGCCTTGCAAAGGAACTTGTTGATGGGCAAACAAGGCTGAGAGACAGGTGTCTGCTGTTTCAATTAGTATTATAATTGGGGAATATGATCAGGGACAGGTTGGGTGGGGCTTGGAGGAACCTGGTCTAGTGGAAGGTGTCCCTGCCCATGGCAGGAGGGTGGAATGAGATGATCTTTAAGGTTCGTTCCAACCCAAACCATTCCAGGATTCTGTGAGACGCTTTCTTAACTATTGAAACTTGCTGTTCTCAAAACATTTGATTCCTTGCTGAAACCAGATGAAATTATATGGTGGTGTTCACCACAACCTAATGGTTGTTTGCTGCTGACAGTGTGATTTCTTTTTTTGAGCCTGGGATTCTTGCTTTTTCCTTCTGTTGAATATTAAAAACCAAAACTTGATAGTATATAACATAACCTTGGTTTTGCCTATTTCTGGTAAAGTCCTGACAGTTTCATTAAAAGCTTTTTTTCTGTTCAGGTATCACCAAACAGATATTTTTATTTTCTTAGTACTTGTTTTGGTTTGGGTAGGCTTGGTTGCTGCATGATTTTTTTTTTACCTCCTTCTTATGTTTTGTTGTAGGGATTGCAGTTTGTGCTTAATTAGATGTTGGTTAACAGCTTCCAGTCTGTTACTATGGAGTTTTTAATTTTCTAAACTATTTTCCCTCAGGCAAATTCTCACAAATGTGCTCATTATTTTAATTCCCTATTCTAACATTACGTTTTCTTTTATTTTACTTCTCCCGAGGAAGCCTGCCCATGGAGTGTGGTAGCTTACTGTGCCTTTCTTGCCTTTCCTCCTCCAAAAGTTCAGGCTGACTTGCAGGCTGGGAAGAAGCAGTTCCCAGCTGTCCCAGGGGCTCGGTGAGCATCTCTCTCCTCTCTTGAATGAGCTTTTTGGTGTTTCCAAAGCATTTTGGAGAGAAAACATTGCCTCTGGGAGCTGCCTCAAAACATGGCCATTTTCTTCTGTATGTTTGCTTGCTCCTCTCTCTGGCCAGTGCTCCCTGTCTCGTTCTCTAGCAGACAATGGGCAGTGGCACTGGATGCCAGGAGGTGTTTCTGGAAGCCCTGCCAGATGTTTTGTTGTAACATTCCTCCCAAAACACAGCCCGTGTGCGGCTTCGCCGCGCTGCCTCGTGTTCTGCCAGCCTTCAGCTTTGCTGCTATCTCAGCTTCTGAAAACAAGGAGATAAAACTGAGGAAACACGAATTTAATTGCCTGAGATACAAGAAAGGAACTGTCATCTTCCCACAGCCTTAATCTGCTCTCAAGACACAGCGCAGCTCATGATTTCACCTCTGTTTCTTTCTACCCCCTGGACAGTGGGAGCTGTGAAGAACAGGCGAAGTGGTTGATCAATATGTATTTGGTGAGCAAAGGTATCTCCTGGGCTGGTGTAAATGAAACGGGGAACCCAACGTTGGCAACAATTTGATGTGGTACATGTCTTGGGCAGAAAAGTGTCTGGTAAATTTGGCCTTGATGGTCGGAAATCAAGCTGACTCCTGTTGCCTTGTGCACAGCATGAGGGTTGGAGGGTGGGAGAGATGCTGTTTGACAGCGAGAAAGCAACTTCGGAGGAACCCGGCAGGAGAAGGACTGATGAGCCACTGGGTTGTGTTGCTGGGGAGAGGAAAGGCATCACACATCTCAGGGGAGCTGGGTTTTGTGCCTGTCAGAGATCCACGCCTCTAAAAAGTTGAGACAAAACCGAGTTGCTTTTTAAAAATGCTCTCTGTTCCTGTTGCTTTGCTATTCTGTTGGTTAAAAACAAACACACACAACAAAAACTCCCAAACCCCACACATTTTTTTGTTCTCCTTAATTCCTCTTTTGAAGAGGCACTAGTGGAAATAATTATCTGTTGAAATCAATGCTCAGAGTGCTGGCACCCCGGAGTATTTAGCACTGAGTGTTGTTTCGGGAGGCAGTGATTTCCATCTGTGAGAGCACATGTTGCCTTTCACAGTAGCCGTGAGGAGGAAGAGAAAAGGAGCATTTCCTGTCATTCACGGGTCTTTGCTTACTGGGAGCTGATCCTGTGCAGAGCTGCTAAGGAACTGTGTAAAGGAACTCGGTGGTAAAGACATTAATTAACACCGAGGTCTTTGACTGAGTAATCTCTGAGCTGAGTTTCTCTCCCATTCCTGATTTTATCGAATGACACTCTGAGTTGTTCTTTTAATTTAAAAAGTTTAAAACCTTTTGTCTAGCATGGCGCTTGCTGTGCCTCTTGGGACTGAGTAACCCAGACAAAACACAGTGACTGCAGTCACAGGTCCTCTTGCCTTCCCTCCACCATGAGATTTGGAATCTCCCTATGTGTCACAAACTGGGTGATATATATTTAAGCAGCTACAAAGCTTAATATCCTCATAATTAGCTTTAAATGCTAACAGTTTCCCATGGCAAAGTACAAAACAAAGGTGGTTGCTTATTAAATGGTTGATTTTTTCACTTTTTTTAAATCTAACTTGTGTCCCACAAGAATTTTCTGGGAATTGGGATGCACTTAAAAGGCAGGAAACTTGTTTCAACAACACAGCTTTAATCATGATGGGGTTTATGTATAGGCAGAGGCAATTAAGCATTTTATATGTACAGACAGAAACATGAAAGTTTATCCCTACATTTGTTGCTTTCAAAGCTGAACAAAACTCAGTATTTTGGAAAGCTTTAGTTAAAACCAGTTAAGCGTGTTTGTCCTTTGATGTGTCAGGTCGTACCCTCAGCTTCTTCAGATGGAGAACTGCACTAGAAAATTGGTTTTCCCATTTCCTCCGTTCTTCATGGATTTACTGAATGCAGATAAACCAGTGTGATATCATCGGGTTGAACAGCAATTCAATGGCTTTAATTTTTTTTTTCTAGTCCAGTTCATCTTACTTAATTGATGTGAGATTAATAAGTGATGATGAATCCAGTCTTTTATGTCACTTTGTGAACTGAAGCTGCTTGGACTCTCCTGGCATTATTTTGAGGCTGTTTCACACTCTGTAGAAGTTTTGTGGGTTGATCATCACAGGGTTTGCCTTTTTTCCATTTCATTTTCCTTTTTCCCAGATTTCAGGGGGGAATTTGTTCCCACTTACTTACCTCTTGGTGCTGGCCAGCCTCAATCACTCCTCCCTGCTGATGCAGCTTCTCCTGCCCTGTGCTGAGCAGCAACGTTTCAATTATGAACTGATGTTTTAAGTTTGATATTTATGCAGCAGCTGAGAAACCTAAATAATTAAATTTCCCTGTGGCCCGTGCAGGAGTTGGATGAGCTTCTCCATAGATGTGAGCTGTGCTGGCTTGAAGGATTTTCTGGCAGAGTGGTCCTACCTGTGGGCTCATTCCTTTGTAGAAACTTCCCTGCTAATCATTAATAATTCAGCTGTGGCTCAGTGCATCAGATTCACCTTTGGGAATGCTATGAGGTTGCTTCTCCCTGCAACCTTGTTTTTTAAAGCAGCAAAATTATTCCTTCAGAGCCTGCACTTTGCTTCTGGAGGGTTCATTTTGGGGACACAGCCACGACTCAGCATGACTTAGTTGCTGTTCAGGTCTGAGATTTATTCAAACTATTCAAATGTTTGATTTAATAATCCATGTTTTCCTATTTGTCTCAGTAATCTGGGGTTTTTGTGACTGTCTTTCAGCCATGTCACAGCTGTGTGGTGCTGTCAGGAATACTGACAGAGCTGCTGCAATACCCACTATGGCAGTGTAAGGGTGTTAAATCCCTGTCCTGTTACTCATGGATAGTATCTGGACATCCCTTTCATCTCAGTTACAGCTGGATGTGATTAATTATCCAGAAGCTGAAGGTGCTGGGTTGGTGAATTTTGTTAAAATCCAATTTCCAGGCATCCTTGCTTCCCTGTCTAAGCACTTATGCCTGTCCTGGGATGATGCCAGGCAGAGATATTCTTGGGAATAAAACAAGGCAGGTTGTGAATGAGCTGGCCAGCAGGGGTAGGTCAGAGGAGGCCTGATGGTCACAGCAGAGCACAGATTAAAGTAGGAATCTATTTGTGTGGTTGTTGCAAAGTAAGCCAATAAATACGTATAAAACCTGTGTTTTCCAAACTCTTTGTTAGATGCGGAAAGCACCTCCTTGCAGCAGGTGTGGACTCAGCTTGGACCCTTTCTGAGGTCCTGGCTGCCTCTTAGGACTAATTAAAGAGAAGCCAGGATCTGGAAGTGAGGCTGACTAAAAAGTTTTGATGAAGGGTGAAGAATTTGGGTTACTTAGAGATGCAGAACCCTTAACAGTGTGTTCAGGTTTGCCCTCGTGGTGCTCGGGGGTGATAAACCATGGGGATGATGCACCACCACTGGAGTTGGCTGTGCTCTGGGTTGCACCCAGCCTGGAGCAAGACCTCAAAGAACTCATCAGACATGTGATTTCATACTTTACTAGTTCAGGCTGACTTGAATGGGCTTGTTCCTCCCTTGTGGGGCAGTGCCATTCTGGACGTCCTGCCCTTCCCCTCTGCAGGATCCCGGGAATAATTGCAAAGGGAGAGAAAGTCCCATTAACCTTCACTGTCTGTCTCTTCTTGGTGTGATCCAGTTGGTGTTTGCCTTGATGGCGATAATTACACAGAAGTATGTAATTACATGACAAATGTTTAATTAAGAGCAGGTTTGTTGCTTGTCTCTTGTCTGCTTCCATCTGGGAAGAGTGTGGTTGTGCTGGTCGTCTTGGCAGCCAGGATTGAACAGTGTCTGACAGGCCCATTCTGCACCCTTGCTAAAGAGTAAGGAAATAAACACAATTAAAAGGCTAATGGGACCCTTCATTCCCTGCTGCTGCCATGAGAGCTTTCGATTTCTAAGCCATACTTTGCCCGAGACCCACGTCTTTGGATGGCACTCACTGTGGATAAACCAGGCTTGTTTTATTAAAATACATAGTTTGGGATGGTGTGTCCTGACTGGTCAGAGCTCAGGGTGCTCTGTAAGGAAAACTTGATGATGATGTAGTTATCTGCCTACAGATAGGCTTCAATCAAAATTACATTTTCTATCTCTTCAGCAATGGCCAGTAACGTATCCTGCAATATCCCAGGAGTCAGACATCTTTTAAACCCAAAAAACCCTAGGTTGCAAAGGCTCCATGTTTAAGCATGTCTAAATAAACTGGTTGCAAATTCTCAGCCTGTGCTGCCTCTTGGGAAGACTCATCAAGGTGAAGGTGGCCCTGCACTCTGGCTGCACAGGGAATTGGCATTAAAAATATTCCTCTTCTCATTGCTGTCAAGTGCAGAAGGTGTTGGGGGCAGAGCTGCCTCCCTGCCTCACAGTAACAGCAGCAAGCATCAGCTGCTGAAATAATTTAAATGTTTCTTCCCTTCTGGGAAATCACATTGGTCTTAATAGGGTTTTTTAATTAAATAATATGCTGGCTGTTACAAGACACTTTAGTTTTTGTGTCTATTGTTTGCTGCAGCGTTTCCTCCCGGTTGTCACTTAGTTTGCTTAAGAAGAGAAACGCTCAGGATTTCTTCCCACTGGGAAACACCCCCAGGACCTGCACCCGGCAGGATGGGATGTGGGAATATGTGTTTGAGCTGCTGGAGAAGTGCTGACCCTACAGTGACTTGCAGGAAGGTCTTGTCAGAGGATACACCCCGAAGGCAGTGCCGGGGCTCTGCTGGTGAAGCAAGGCCCACTGAGTGACTCACTTCCCTCCAGGCAACTGGGAAATTTGGACATGGCTGGAGTTTCACTGCTTCTGTCCCCTGCTGATAATGAAGTGGGTAATTAGGCAGCACAGCAGCGATTTCCCTGATTCTCTAGAACCTGAGGAACATAAAACCGGGGTGGTTTACCCTGCCCTGGCGAGCCCCCCACCTTCCCTGGGCAGGGCTGAGTGCTGTGCTTTGGGACGGGGGATGGAGATGCCATGGCAACATCTCAGGCAGGAGCTGGCTGGGTATGAATGTACACTCACATGCCAATTAAAATTTAAACAGCCTCCCATGCGAGGAGTGAGCCCGTGCAGCAGGACCCCTGGTTTATGAATAAAATATAAGAGTACTGAAGGGTTGTCTGTGCTGCTGGGCACCTGGCTCCTGCCTGGCCCTGTGGCTGCTTGTCCTTCCCTCCTGGACAGGCTTGGAGGGTTTGAGATGCTTTGGCTGCTCTGTCACCAGTGACGTGTTCATGGGGCCTCCACCTGCTTTGGGATGAGCTGAGCTCTGTCAAGCACCTGTCTGAGACCCTCAGCATCCCCCACCCCCAGATTGCCACAAAACAATTGAAATCATTAGTATTTTGTGCTGCAACATGAACCAGGGGGATTTTCTTGTGGTTATGTCTTAATGATAATTTCTGGAGTGGTTCCTAAGCATGGCTTAATAGTATTTATCCCCATTGTACAAAAGAAAGATGAGTTGTCAGGGCATGAATACACTTCCCAAGGCCACCCTGCGAGCTGATGGTTAAGACTGCAGCACAAAGTGCTTCATCCCTTGCTGCCACCTCCCCATCCCTGACTGCCACCTCGCTATGCTCCTCCTGCTCACCTTGCAAATCCCTTTCCCAGGAGCGATGATTTTTGCTTGCTGACTTGTCAAGCTCCTCAGTAAAACCACTCAGCTTCACCTTTGCCCCTTCAGCTTAGGAAGTCCTGATGTTTCCACCATAGCAGAAAGAAACCACTCTTAATATCCAACTTAAATCCAGCCATGGGTGAGAAAAACCTCTTCTCCTTGTGCCTGGCCTTGGAAACTGCTTAGTGCAAGCTCTGGCCCCACGTTTCACCCTCTTCTCTAAGCCAGTCCCTTTCTCCTTCCTTGTCTTGCCTCCTCAGCCAGGGATGCTGCTGCCAGAAATTGGCAGGACTGTACCTTCCCACTTTGCTCCAGGGGATTTGGTGGCCCCGTTTATAGGACCAAACATTGCAAACCCAGCTCGTGGTCAAGGACACCACGCTGAAAGTAAATCTTCCACCATCATTGTTCGGTCACCAGTGGTTTGCATTGCTTAGTTTGGGTCCTTATATGAGCAAACAGGATGTGCATTTTCTGTGGTTCTGAGCTTTTCTCTGTGTCTGACTGTTTCCCTGCTAATGGTTGGTTGGGGATTTGAGCTGTCGGTACCCAGATGTGGGCAAGAAATGGGAAACATGGAATAAAATGAGAAATTTCACTATTTCTGTGACTCCCTGTCTCAAAATCCCATGCAGATGCTGCTGCAGGGGCTCTGTGTAGCCATATGTGTCTGTGTTTCTCCCACTTGCACTTCAGATTGGCTACCTTGCACATTGTTTTTCAGCCTGAGAATATTTTTTTATTATTATTATTAACCTTGGGAATATCTCCTGGAAACAGAATGCAGGAGAGATGCTCTGAAAAATATTAGCAGCCTCATAAGAAAACAGCAAAACCAGCCCTTTGCTTACAGCTGGAAACAGGCAGTGCAGAGTTGTGGAGGGATGCAATGGGCTTAGCAGAGCCAACTTTTGGAGCAGATCAAGCTCAAAACACGGGTTTTGAAAGGCTTTGCTCAGCTCACCACTGCCATGAGCTGTTTTGATACCTCCCTTCGTCTGCCTTCAGCTGGGATATTCTCATCCAGTCAAAGCTGGGGCTTCCCAGCAGTGCAGGGAGAAGCCAGGCTGCCTTGCACAAAGGATGGAGAGCTCACGCAGGGAATTCTTCCCTTGGTGGCTGGGGAAGATAATTCCTACTTTTCCCAGCTCTACAAAACTCCAAGACACAGAGAGCACAGAGGGAGGTGGCAGGGGGACAAGAAAAAGGCTCAAGCAGCACTTCTTATCCTTTGCTTTCCCCTGGTTTTATTTCATATCATTTAACCCTGGTGTGAGGTGATACAAAAGATCTAGCAAGTGTTTTTCCACGCCAAAAGCAGTGAGGGAAGGGGCTGAAACTCTGGCTCCTCTCTGCGCCCACATCTGGGGGAAGATGCCTGGGAGGGGACCAAGGCAGTGGTGGCAGTGCTGTCTGCAGGGGCTGTTCTTGCAAAGATGCTGCATCCTAATTACTCCTGTTGTCTGACCTCAGATGCAGGCAAGTGATTCTCCAGTGACCACAGGAAGGGTGCTTAGAAGTCTCCAGCTGAACCACTTCATTTAAAAAATGCACCATTGCATCAAACTTTACGCAGGTCCAGCCAGTTGAGGGTCTTGCTTGCTTGTGGGCACCAAATCCTCTGTGCTCTGACCCACAGGTGTGTCCTGGGCTTCCACTTCCTCCAGTTTTTTGGCTCCACATTGGTGCCCACAGCAGTCGTTAGAAATCTGGCCTGCATTTCAAGGAACCTTTATTCTCCTAAAGCCTTAATTAATTTTCTTTCTTCTTGCTGGGCCTAATATCACTCAAATGGCTCACTTATGTGAATTAGCTTGATTAATGGCAGCGCCCAGACACAAAGCTCCAGCTCCCCAGCCTGTTCATCTTTTCCACGGGAACATTTCCAGTCTTTTATTGTTCTCTGCTAAGGCCAAGCTTTAATCTCAGATGGTGGAAGCAGCCACACACACGTAGACAATGTACAAACAACTGATGATGTTCCTCAGGTGACGAGATAAAATTTCCCTGGCTGAAAACACCAGTGATGTCTGTCTGTCTGTCAGGGAATTAATCTTCTGGAGAGCCTTGGGAATCCTTCTTGGAGCCACCACGACTCTGCCCACAGCAGGTTTTGCTGCTGGTATGGCAGAGGTTGAGCATTGTCTGCTGCTGCTGCTGCTCTGCCCAGGCTGCACTTGCCGTGAAAGGACTGGCTCCAGCAGAAACTCTGGAAGCTGGAGTCTCCTCCAGACCAAAAGCTCCAGCTGGCACCTCTGGCCCAGCTGGTTATTCTGGTTTTGCTCTTCAGCTGGAAATGTCTTGCAAGCTTGGAAGGACCAGAGAGGTTAAACCAACACTTGAAAAGCCTCCAGTGCTCTCCTTGTCTGTGTGAGCTGGGGCTGCTGCTTCCTTCAACTCACACAAAAGCAGCCCTGGCTGATCCAGACCCTTTTCCAGGGATGCACCATGTCCCAGTGAGACCAAACAGAACATGGCAGTGGGTATGGATAAAAGGTTAGGGTGAAAAGGAAGAGAGAATTGAAAAAAGAAGGAAAGAAATAAATCACCAGTGCTGGCTGTAGAGTTGGTCCAGCTGATGGCATGTCCAGCTCCTGGCAGTGCCACCCAGGCTTTGTGGGGACACCTTTTAGAGATAAGTTGCCCCTTCCCAGGAGAGAAGATTTTCACTTTCTATGCAAACTGGTTCTCATGTGCAGTCCATTCTTTCAGACCTTTCTGGAAATGGTTCAGAGGCTTTGGGAGCCTTGGCTGGTCATGATCCCCCTACAGCCCATGCCCACTTCTCAGCCTCATTCCTACCCTTGTGCTGTGCTGATCTCCAGAAAAAGGACATTTGTCCATAAAAGTGCCCTTGCCCTGCATGGCCCCTTCTCCAGACACATCCTAGTCTTTCTCACTGAGTGTTACTCCCAACAGTTCTTGTCTGGGTCCACAGCTATCTGTGGGGGTCTGGGACATGCACATTATCCCCTCCTGGGACTCCACAGTCTGTTGCTGAGGGCACACTGGGACCTGCAGCACTGCAGCCACTGGGTGATAAGGCAGGTGCTGCTGGGGGAAAGGTTTGAGACATTTTGGGCTAAACAACTGTGTTATGAGCTGTTCTTCCCCAAGCAGCCCTGCTGCTGTCATAAGCAGATTAGATGGAAGGTATTTTGCATCTTCTCAGCTTGGGGTGGAAGAGAGCAGCTCTGCATCACTGCTGGCCTTGCCCTCGTGAACTCCCAGCTGAGAGCCTCTGGAAAAGGCACAGTAGTATTAGATAAAAGTCCATTTCCCGATCTATCTTGGGCATTTCCTCAAATGTGCTCCCCGTGTGACATCCACATGCTTCTCCCAGATAAACTGTTGGGCCAAGAGACTTCTCTGCAAGGGGGTTGCCATCAGCACTGGCTCCTTTGCTGTCCCAGCTTTGGAGTGTTTGGGGTTGAGTTGTAAATTCAAATTAAGCCCCCATTAAAGGCTAATGCAGCTAAATGCTGCCCAGTGGCAGTATGTCATGGGATTGGAGAGGCTGGGATATCACACAACTTCCATCACTTCCAAAACACCTTTTTAAGCTCAAAAACCACTCGTTGCAATTAGAGCAGGGAAATGGCCAGCCTTGGAGTGGGGTATTGGGGGAATTACCTTGCTGTGCACTTGGCCTTGGTGGTTTCTCATGTTGGAGTATTCCCTGTGTGTTTGATGTAAAACACAAAGGGCTGGAGGATGCCTCAGCTGGGCTGTTCTCGGAGGAGATAAGGTCTCCTGGCACAGACAGCACAGTCTCCCCTCGCCAGGCTACTGAAGGTCACTTGAGAACTTCGCTTGCACAAGTTCAAACAGCTCCTTCATTATTGCCATCCATCAATCCCTCTGTCCTAGCCCTGTCCCTCAGACACCCACTGAGCCATCCTGCTTAATTGGGACCTCAGGGAAGCAGTTCCCATTCTGAAGCCTGCTCGGTTTTAATTAATGGGTAAGATAATCTATGAATAAATAGAAAGACCATGACTAACTCCCGTTTTTATTTCTCTGCTGCTTCCCATGCTTCTCCCAAATAATTTGCAGCAAAGCTTTATGAAAATCCATGCATGGGGCACCCTGGCTGCTTGCTTTCTGCAGGCTGGGTCCTGCAAATGGACAGGAATGCAAATGCTGGGACCTGGTAAAGCACAGGAGTAATTAGGTGAGCAGATGAGTTCTTCCTGGGTCAGCTCCTTTGTTAAAGCTGAGCTGGGAGCCACGAATTGCAAGGGGTTTGCTCCAAAGGCTGGGGGAACAGCAGTTTTGAGGTTGTGCAGTTTAATCTGGGCATTATCTGGGTTCGTCACGCTGTGGGCAGCCATGGCAAAATTAAGGCACCTGCTTTTAGAAAGAAAAACACCAGTTTTAAAGTAATTCTGTTGGTTTTCCTTCTCATGACTGTATTTCTGCTGTCAGTCCAGCCGGGAATGCAGCTGATCCAGGAACCTGTATCCAGAATTGTAGTGCTGTAGACACTCTGTGGTGCCTTCCTGGGGTGCTTGGGCTCCCCTGGCCCATTACAGCTTGGGTATCCATGGCCAAACCAGCCACACTGGGGGTTATGAGCAGGCAGAGGCTGTGCTTCTAATTAGAACCTTCGTTAATGATCCACAGGTGCCAAGATAAATGCCTTGTGTGGCAAATGGGGAAGGAGAATGGGCAGGGAAAGGGAAGGCAGCCTTGTGCCAGCACTAACTGCTTGTGGCAAACTGCTCCTGGTGGGAGAGGAGCTGGGAAGCACCGTGGCAAAATTTGGGCTCTCTCAGGCCACCCCTGGAGCTGTCAGCATGTGGAGCTGGGAGAGTCATCTCATCTCAGGAGCCTCCTGCTTCTGGATATTCTCTGTTTGAAAGACTGGCTAAGTGCATGTGGGAAATGATAGCAGGAGGTGAGAAACAATGGGAAATGTGGGTGGGTAGAGAATGGCTGCTCGGGTGGAATCCCCCCCGTGCCAGGGTGTTTTGACAAGCTCACTCCCAGGGATTTACAAAGGTGGCTGCCTATGACACGGGACAGACTTCATCTTTTTTCTTTGCTTTGGCAGTTTTAGGTCAGCTTAATAAAACAGAAGGGAAAAGGAAACCTTGAAGGAAGTTGGTGACAGTTTGGGAAATCAAAAGCTTTGCTCTTGACTAGTGTTGGTGCCAGTGAGGTGGAAGGGGCAGGCTGGGATGCAGCTGGTGTGGCAGTGATCACTGCTCTTGCCCAGCTTGGCTGGGTGAGTGGGTGCTCTGGCACCAGCATTAAATCAAATGTGATGCAGGAAGGTGGAGGAAGAAGTGAATAAGCTGTTATTTCAGGGTGCCAGGAGGGTATGAAGGCCTGGGTGCAGCTGTGGGGACAGGGCGGAGAGCCACAGGGACAGGCTGTGGGGGCACAAGGTGATGAACAAGCATTCGCAAAAGACAGGCAGTAGGTGGGATGTGCTGCTGACACCACTCCCATCACACAGACCCAATCCAGGAGCATCTTGTCTGAACATCACATCTGCTCACCACCCCACTGCTCCTCATCAGCTGCTCCATGCCATCCTCTGCCACCCCATCCAGCCCGGGAATGAGCACAGCTCCAAAGTATCTCCAACCCTTCCTCTTCCATGTAACTCTCCATTCCTCCCAGATGTGCTGGGTTAGAGTTAAACCAGCAGGAGAAATGAATCCAGCTCAGAATGGGATTGCCAGTCAGAATAACAATTTAATAAAAGATCACAAAATACACTGAGACAGAAGGGAAATTCGTTTGTGCCACAAAAACACCAGCTGTGCAGCCCAGCCCAGGGGGGCACGAGCAGGATGGAGCTCACCAACCCTGTGCTGAGCACCATGTGGCCCCCCCCAGTTCAAAGTAAAAAGAAAACCAGAAACCTGCTGGTGAAAGTGATGGCTGCAGTCCAGTGGCAGTCTCAGTCTGCTCGAGGCTCTGCTCCTCCTCTGGATCTGAAGAGCCCCCAGTCCCCAAACCCCCAAGCTTATCTCCACCTGGGCTCAGCTGGGAACGCCCAGTCCCTCCCCCAGGGCGGAGACTTTCCCAAGGGGTGATTTTACCCTGTGAGGTCAATCCTGGCATATTTTTGGCATCCCTGCTGGCCCCTGAGCAAACATGACCCCTCAGGTGGGTGTGGAGGCAGGAGAACTTCCTTATCCCACAGAAGTTCCCAAACCCCCAGCTTGTTCCCTGCGGGGTGGGGTGTGCCCTGGGCAGCTGCTGCCAATGGGCCATGGGGAGCAGGGCATGGGAAACATGACATAGAGGGTTTAGAATCCACACCCAACAGTGACAAACTGTCCCTGGCTACTAAAACCAGGACACCTGAGCACTCCTCAGCACGGCTGAGGGTAATACTTCACTTGTGCCAGACAGATTCTGCCCTCTGGCCTTTCCTCTGCAGCATTCCCATTTCCAAGAGGCAGACCCTGTTATGGGCTGTTTCCCTAGCAGGCCCCTCCCTGGTGTGCCTTGGCTGCTGTCCTGGTGCCCAGCAGTGGCCTGAGCCCACAGCCAGGGTCTCACCCCCGCCGTGGGCAGGGTGAGGGGGCAAACAATGACCTTGGTGCACAGCCAGATTAAATCTGAGCCAGGGCTGCAGCAGCAGCTCCTTCCTTCTGAGAGACACAAACTCAAACCCTTGGCTAGTCTTTGGGGTTCTAAAGGCAAGAGGAAAAGGGGAAGGTGTGATTCCCACACCCAAGAGCTCGTGTTTGGTTGTGATGTCCTCGGGTGTGGTGGGAAGAGGAAGGGCAGTGTGAGCCAGCAGTGGTGGTGGAGCACCACAACGTGATGGTTGCAGGTGTGTGGGGCTGCTTCATTCCATGCACGTACCCCCACCAGCCAGGATTTACCTGCCCAGCTGCTTTGCAGATACCAATATTTAAGTATTGATTTGATTTATAACACTTTGGGGAGAAATCAGCATGTGCATGAAGGACTGAATGGCGAATCAGAGTGGTTTCTTTTCCCCAGATTGACACTGACAGCACTTTCCTGTCCTGCTGTTTTTAATTTCCACTTTATTTTTGTACATTAATACCACTCTGGGGCAGTTGATCACACATTCCTGTCACACATCCCCTGGAGAATTCATCTTTTCCTGATAGCATCAGTGCAAATGCAGAGTAATTTCAGGGGAGTGACTAATGCAGGGCTAATGCAAAAGGACCACTCCAGTGGTGCCTTATCCTGGTGTGTAAACCACCACCAAAGCTGCCCTGGAGCTCTGCTAAGCAATGCCCATCTTAGTAACGGGGGTGGGGAAGGGAAAAGTATATGCACTATTAAATGGCATTTTTATTCTGTGTGCTAGAAATACAAACTGACCTTTACAAAGGTTTGAATAGGACACATGGACATAGGAGGCTGGTTCTGGTCCAACCATCCATCAGCCTCTCCTCCACTGGCATTTTCGTATGTCCTTTTTAATGCACTAAAGGTTAGGAAGTCAAAAGAGCTTTAAAAATATTTAATACTGTCCTTTTGGGGTTTTTTTCAGCCTCTCTTTGGAGAGGTGCTCACTAAGTGCAGGTTGGGGCTGAGGTGATGACTAAGGCATGTGCCCTGTGGGTGGTTCTGTGTGGATGCTCCCTTGGGCTGGTGTCACAGCAACACCAAAACACTTGGGTTGGAAAAGCCCTCTGAGACCATCGAGTCCATCCATTCCCCCAGCACTGCCAACCCCACCACTGACCCACGTCCCCAAGTGCCACATCCTTTTAAACCCCTCCAGGGATGGGGACCCACCCCTGCCCTGGGCAGCTGTGCCAGGGATGGACAGCCCTTTCTGTAAAGAAATTTTCCCAATATCCATCTAACCCTGCCCTATCCCAGCCCGAGGCCATTCCCTTTGCTCTTGTCCCTGTTCCCTGGAGCAGAGCCCAATTCCCACCCCGCTCCCCCTTCCTGGCAGGGACTTGCAGAGCCGGAAGGTCCCCCCTGAGTCTCCTTTTCTCCAGGCTGAGCCCCCCCAGCTCCCTCAGCCCCTCCTGCTGCTCCAGCCCCTTCCCAGCTCCATTCCCTGGACACGCTCCAGCCCCTCGAGGTCTTACAGTGGTGGGGAGTTGGAGTGTTTGGGTTCATCCATCCCAGTTGAGCAGAGCAAGTGGGACCTTGGGTGGAGAAGCAGCAGGGAGACGATCTCAGAGGTGTGTTTGCTACCCTGGCATCTGCAGAGAGCCTGTCTGGACAATCCCTCCACTGATTATGTCAATCTGCTGACAAGGGGGTCCAGCCTGGATAAGGTCATTCTCTGTGGGCTCCCATCTCTCCTGGCCCCAGATCCCCCACAGCTCCCCTTGCCCAGTTGTGTGCTGCTCCTGGAAAGCTGGGCTTTGTTTACTGTGCACCAATTTACCCCATTTTCAGTTCAAGATTTAAAAAGCACGTGGGTTATAGCAACATAATTTGCAGCCTGATGATTAATAATACAGCTGATGGAACAAAATTGGGCTGCAAGCTCAAAGTGCTGAGGGAAGCTGGAATTTGGTGAGCAGTGTGTGAGTGTGGGGTAGGCAGCCTGCAGCCAGGAGAGGAGACTGCTGAGGCCACAAACTCTGCCTCCTTTTTTGCTGCCTCACACACAAAACCTGACTCTCACATCCCACCCCACCAAACAACCTTCCATCCTTGCAGGTGGACTCAGATGGAAACCTGTGAGGCAGCTGAGCCAAGGAGAGCAACTCCTCAGTGTTCCCTGGCTATGTAGAAAGAAGGCAGCCTACAAAGTGTCCATTTATGTGATTTAAGTGTCCATTTAAGTGTGATTTTTTTTTGCCCACTGGTCCTGTGTTCCCCCCAAAGCCCAGCAGCCAATCTTAACACCTCTTGAAATTCCACCAGTTCTTAATTTTATGGATTTTGCTATGAAAAAAAGAAGAGTCTTTATTCTCTGCCTGCTGTTCCTGGGCCTGTGCAAGCATTAACAATTCATCCCAGGGCGTGCTAACACAGGTCACTTGCAGGACAAACACTTTGCACCGTGTTCCAAGGGCTGATGAAGTACCAGGGATGTGTCTGGGAAAGGTGGTGTTACAGGCGTCGAGAGCGATGTGCTGAGTGTCCTGTGCCCAGTGGGAAATGACAGCCCTGGGCTGACTCGTGTCACTTCACTGGTGCTGATGAGTTCAGATCTGGCAGGGGATTCCTGCAGCTCATCCGTGCTGATGGATGCACTCGGGTCCCGTCTGTTGCTGCAGCCAACAATTTTGCTCCCTGAATAAGCTGGATAAGTCCTGTAATGGGAGAAAGGAGAATATTATGCAAGACAAACATTTTGCAGTGGGTGTAACAGCAACTTTATGCAAGTGTGGTGAAATCCACCCATGGACAGGGTATAAGCCCCTCCAGGACGGTCTGAATGACACCCCTGTGTGTTTTGGCTTCTCTGCCTGTGAGAGGGGTTGACAAACAGGCTACAAACACAAAATGCTGTGGTTAGACAATGAAAATGCTGCTTCTGTCAATGAAAACTGGTGTGGGAAAAGGAGACAGCAGAGAGAAGCACCCTGTTCTGAAGGCATCCAGTAGCCCACGC
This sequence comes from Formicarius rufipectus, assembly GCA_013399695.1. Classification (NCBI taxonomy): domain Eukaryota; kingdom Metazoa; phylum Chordata; class Aves; order Passeriformes; family Formicariidae; genus Formicarius; species Formicarius rufipectus. Next base: position 61,510 of record VXAU01000830.1, on the reverse strand, counting down.
CTGCAGTGGGAGGGCTGGGTTACCAGCATTCAGGCAGGATTAGGGCTATGCTTTCCTGCACTTGTCTTACCTGTGCTTGTGGTTGTCTTGCACAGGGAAGGGAGAGAGCCTAGATTAAAATCCACGCCATGCCAGGGTGAAGGAAAAAGAGGTTCTTACAGCTCCCATTATGGCGCAGGCTCCAGGCACCAGCGCCGCCTGCTTTGATGGAGTGCGCCGGGTCCCTCCTCACCAATCACCAGGAAATTGGTGTAAACACTCAGGCAGGTCTTTGAGAGCTTTGCTTCTTCCCTCCACTTAAAAAGAGACACAATTCCTCACGCTTGAGGATGCAGCAAGGCTCATGATTATCTATTCAGGCCCCACAGTGTTTAATTGAGTCGCTTTTCAGGTTATCATCCTGTCTCTCTTCGTCCTGCTTGGAAACCTGCACCTGGCACCCAGGAGGAGAAGATGAGGGGCAGGCACTGGTCTCTTCTCTGTGTTGACCAGCAACAAAACCTAAGGGAATGGCCTGAAGTTGTGTCAGGGAAGGTTTGGGTTGGATATTAGAGAAAAAGAGTGGTTGGGCACTGCCCAGGCTCCCCAGGGCAGTGGGCACAGCCCCAAGGCTGCCAGAGCTCCAGGAGGGTTTGGGTGATCCCCTGGGCCACAGGGTGTGACTCTTGGGGATGGCCCTGTGCAGGGCCATGAGTTGGACTCGATGACCTTTGTGAGTCCCTTCCAACTCGGCATATTCTGTGATTCCAAACACACCCAGAGGTGCCAAACCCCGCAGTTCATGGCACAGGTTGAGTTGCACTGACAGGATGCTTCACAGTGACAAGGAGCAGATTGTAGCAGCCCGGAGTTACTGCCTCTAATCACCCTGTTTGCACAGAGCCCCTCTGCCTGGTCAGCATTCCGAGCTGATCCTGCCACACTGGTGCCAGGCTGGTGTGGGAGCCACCCCACAAGGCTGCTCGTGGCACTGCCAGGGTGTGCTGTTCTCGCCGTGCCAGGGGTGACTGCCAACGTCCTCTGAGGTGCTGAGCACTGCCCTGGTTTTCTGAAGCACCAGAAATAACCGGTTTCTTCACCCAAATCCAGTTTGTATCAACCAAACCAGTGTCCAGCCTTGAAGAGAAAATATTAATGTGCTATTACTGCTCATTGGAAGAGGGAATCATTGAATCGCAGAGGGGTTTGGATTGGATGGGGAGCTGGAATATCACCCTATTCCAACTCCTCTGCCATGGGGACAGATCACCTTCCTCTGGAACAGGTTGCTCCAAAACCTCTCCAAACTGGCCTTGGACACTTCCAGGGATCCAGGGGCAGCCACAACTTCTTTGGGCAACCTGTGCCACGGCCTGCCCACCCTCACAGGGAAAGATTTTTTCCTAAAATCCAGTCTAAACCTCTCTCAGTTTGAACAATTCCCCCTTGTCCTCTCACTCCTCCATTTGCTCCTGTAAACAGTCTTGCCCCATTTTTCCTGTAAGTTCCCTTCAGATCCTGGAAGGCCACAATTAGGTCACCCGAATCCTTTTCCAGATGAACAATTCCAATTCCTTTCTCAGCCTTTCCTCCACTCCCCCGATCAACTTGGTGGCCTCCTCTGGACTCACTCCAGAAATCACCAGCCTACTTGTTAAAACATAACAGGGCATGGCAGAGACCAAGAAACCTTCTTGAAACCCAGTGGTTCAAGCTGTGGAAGGAAAGCCCTCAAGCCCCCAGCTCGCTTGCAGCCAGTGTGGATGCAGAGAGTGCTCCCACAGCACGGGGTCTGTGTGATCCAGGCTCACCCCACAGCCCAGAGGATGAGTTATTTTCCATCCCCAAGCTGCACTTTGCACTTTGTTGAGCCAATTCCAGTGGTGGAAACCTCTCCACTGAGCATCAGGACACCGAGTCAGACAAGGGGTGTCACTGTGTGGTTCGCTGTGCTGAGACCTTGGACCACGATGCCAGACCACAGTCCTGTTGGAGAGCATCTGTCCCCAAACACCTCCGTGTTCCCCCACCCAGCTCTTGCCCAGAGGACCCCAGGATGCCTTTTGGCCTCCCTGGGGGTGTGTGTGTGTCAGCTCTGCCAGCTGGGGCAATGAGCTCCTCACCCAGCACGCAGAGCTCACAGAATCAGTTTCCCAGGGAGGTTTAACAATAATTAATGCTCCTACTCCTGTTTCTCCTCCGTTTCCCCCCTCGCTTTCAGAGCCATAAGCACCAATTCAGTACCTTCCTGCTCACGGGGTAACAGGATGGGAACATTCATTTTCATCTTTGACAGCAAAACAGTGGAGTGGTCTTGTTAGGGATTCCTATACCACCAAAATCTGTTTATACACCTCCATTTCCTCCCGTGTAATTCCCTGGGAGTTTTAATTTACTGGGCCATTTTCTCTTTTATTTTTTCTCACCACTTCCCCTGCAGCAGGAGAGGGAAGGCTGGGTTCCTCCAGCTCTAACAAAGCAGCACACTTGTCTGGAAGGGATCAATAACTATTGAGCTATCATGCTTCCTCCACTTAGATTGTTGGAGCAGCTTCCTTTAATTGTTCTTTCACACTGTAAATACAGAGTATGGGGAATTTTCTTTCTTTAAGGCTGCTCAGTGGGTCAAGCCATTCGCATGTGGAAGGAGCTCAGCTGCCTCACCTGCAATCCATGACACTTTCTCCACTGGAAGAACCTCAGGAGTGGATGGACATGGGAACACTGCCAGGCTCCAGGGGCCAAAGAGGGTCCTGGAATGGTCCTACAGGGATGCTGCCTTGGTGCAGACCCGGAAACACACGTAAAAATGCTGATAAGCAAATACACGTGGGGCCCAGGGAGGGGAAAGGATGTAAAAGCCCACCCTGGAGGGTCTGAGTGCATAGTGTGAGGGGGTTTGCCCCAGCCCACCACCCTCCACTGTGAGGGATGCCCTGACATGGGGGGCCAGGGAGACCCCCTTGCTTGGCTCCTTGCAGGGGCTATGGCAGAAGGGGGGAACCAGATCCCCTCGTGCAGTTCCCCCTGGGCACGGAGAAGGAAAACCAGCCCCCTGGTGTGGCTCTTCCCAGGAATGGCGAAGTGGGACCAGACACCTCCATCAGATCCTCATGGGAATGTTGGGGAAGGACCGGACACCTCCATCAGATCCTCATGGGAATATTGGGGGAGGGACTGGACACCTCCATCAGATCCTCATGGGAATGTTGGGGGAAGGACCAGACACCTCCATCGGATCCCCATGGGGATGTCAGGGGAGGGACAGGACACCTCCATCAGATCCCCACGGGGATGTCTGGAGAGGGACCCAGACCGGACCCCTCCTGAGATGTTGGAGAAACCGAACCCCTTCGGCAGCTCCTCCTGGGATGTTGGGAGGCTGTTGGGGGCGACCTGACCCTTTGTGCGGTTCCTCCGGGGAATGCTGGTGGGTGACCGGACCCCTTGTGCTGCCCCTCCCGGGATGTGGGGTGGGAGAGGCCCCTCCCGGCACACCGGTGGGTGAGTGGACCCCTCGTGTGGCCCTTCCCGGGATGCGGTGTGGGAGCTGCTCCTTCGAGGCATGCCGAGAGGAGGACGGGACCCTTTGTGCGGCCCGAAGGATGCCGGGGTGGGGCGAACTGGATCCCGTCGGCGGCCCCTCCCGGGATGCGGAGAGGGAGCGGCTCCTCCGAGGGATGCCGGGGTAGGACCGGACCCCTCGTGCGGCTGCTCCCGGGATGCGGGGTGGGAGCCGCTCCTCTGGGGGATGCTGACAGGAGGACCAGACCCTTTCGGCGGCTCCTCCGAGGGATGCCGGGGTAGGAGCGGACCCCTCGTGCGGCTGCTCCCGGGATGCGGGGTGGGAGCCGCTCCTCTGGGGGATGCTGAGAGGAGGAGCGGACCCTCACGGCGTCTCCTCCGAGGGATGCGGGGGGTAGGAGCGGACCCCTCGTGCGGCCCCAGCCGGGATGCGGTGTGGGAGCGGCCCCTCCCGAGATGAGGGGTGGGAGCAGCCCCTCTGAGGGATGCGGTGGGTAGGAGCGGACCCCTTCAGTGGTCCCTCCCGGGATGCAGGGTGGGAGCAGTCCTTCCCGGGGTGCTGAGTGGGAGCGGTCCCTCCGGGAATGCGGGGTGGGAGCGGCCCCTCCAGGGCTGCGGGGGGTAGGAGCGGACCCCTCGTGCGGC
>VXAU01000830.1:39873-56810 GCA_013399695.1 Formicarius rufipectus | reverse complement strand
GCCCCGGTGGGTGTGCGGGCGGTGTGCGGGGCGGGGGGAGCGTGTTGCGGGTGCGTGCCCCGTGCGGGACCGCCCGAGGGGAGCGCTCCGGGAGCGGTGCCGGTGTTCGCCTCGTCCTTCGCCGGGGCTGAGCCGGGCGTGCCCCAGACCCCCGTGCCGGGAGCGCCGGCTCGCCGGCTGCTGGGGAGGGAGGGGGGGGAATGCACAGGCATCGCCGCTCCCGGCGCCGCTCCGGCTCGGGGGTCTTTGTGTGTCCTGCGGATGGAGCTGTCCTGCAGGGCTGTATGTGCCTGGTGGGTTTGTACGGGCTGCATTTACCTGTGTGTGCCCTGTGGGGCTGTGTGTGCCCGGTGGGTTTGGATGGGCTCCATGTGCCCTATGGGGCTGTATGTGCCCGGTGGGTTTGGATAGGCTCCATGTACCTGTATGTGCCCTGTGGGGCTGTGTGTGCCCGGTGGGTTTGGATGGGCTCCATGTACCTGTATGTGCCCTGTGGGGCTATACGTGCTCCGTGGGCTTGTACAGGCTCCATGTGCCTGTATGTACTCTATGGGGCTATATGTGCCTGGTGGGTTTGGATGGGATCCACATGCCTGTATGTGCCTGGTGGGGCTGGACATGCCCCATGGGACGGGACGTGCCTGGTGGGTTTGTATGGGCTCCTCGTGCCTGTATGTGCCCTGTGGGTCTGTATATGCTGTATGTGTCTATATGTGCTCTAGAGGTCTGTACAGGCTTTACGTGTCCATATGTGCTCTAGGGGTCTGTACACACTCTCTGTGTCTGTATGTGCTCAATCTCTATGTGCCCTGTGTGTCCATATGTGCTCTAGGGGTCTATGTAGGCTGTGTCTATATGTTCTCTAGGGGTCTGTAGAGGCTCCATGTGTCTATATGTGATCTGTGTGTCTGTTTGGGCACTGTGGCTCTATATATGCCCTATTTGTCTCAGTGTCTATACATGCCCTGGGGGTCTGTCCGTGCCGTGTGTGTCTCTGTGTGCCCTAAGAGTCCATACACACAAACTCATGGGTTGTACAGCCAAACCAGTGCACAGCTGGGCTGGTGTCAGCCTGCCTGGCAGGTCCCCAGAGCCCTTTCCCGTCTCTGAAGAAACAAACCCACTTCTGTCCCTCTCCCCCATCCAGGCAGGCTGTGTTTGCTCTCTTGGTCCTGTTTATTGACTCTCACCTGGTGTGGAGGTGGCAGGTGGTGATGGTCCGGGCTCTGATGGCATCAGATGCGTTTTGTGCGTGGGGAAGGTGTGTTTGGCTGCCCTGGCAGGAGGCACAGCACCTCAGAAGATCCATCCCGGGCTGCTGTAGTGGGAGTACCACAGAGGGCGGGGGGACCCCAACCCTGGTGTCGTGGTGGTGGCTCTGACAGGCTGTCCCCACACAGCTGCCCCAACGCGACCTGGTGCTGGTGAGGGGAGAGGGTGCCCCAGGTGTGCACCCCAGAACTCAGCCTGTTCTGGGTGTTGGAGGTGTTCCGGTACCTCTGTTGCATCTCTTGTCCGTGTGCTCGGGGCGTGTCGTGTCTGGAGAAGGTGCTGTGAAATATCCAGGGTTTTTCCTTTCAGAGCAGCTGGCTTGGAGTGGACACACCAAGCCCGGCTGCTGCTGAGGGGACCTCAGTCTCTGCATTCAGCTCTGTGGTGCTGCTCCTCACAGTTAATTAGACACGACTAATCCTGTCTGGCGCTGGGAACTTCCCAGCAATCACGGAGTGTTTTTCCCTCTCCCAGTCTGCAGCAGGAGCCCATCCTTCTGCAGAACAGGCCTGGGGACCGTCGGATGGAGGGCTGCGACTCAGACTTGCAGTGCACCGCCTCCTTTTGGCTGGACAGATGTTTGTGAGGCTGCAGGTGTCGAGCCCCGTGCAGGTCTGTGGGGAAAAGATTGCAGAGCAAGGACTGTAGTCGGGATGTACAGGAGGAAGGGGCAGATTTACACTTAGTATTTTGAGGCTAAATCTCACACCCAGCTGGTGCACATCAGCATTCCTCCTCGCTGCTGAGGAGGAGGGGAGGGTGGAGGAGCGTGGTCATCTGTGCTCCGTGGATTCCCCTGTCCTTGGGAGAACCATCTCTGTGAGCTTCTGCCCTCCCCCTGGAGCCAAAGCGAAGGGTCCTGGGGTCCTCAGGGAAGGGTCCTCCCCTGGGGACATGGATTAGTGTTGGGCTTGGCAGTGTTTGGACTCGTGGTCTTGGAGAGCTTTTCCAACCCGAACGACTCTGTGCCTGTGATTCACTGCAGGCGTTTCCCTCCGCCAGCCGGTCAGTGAGGACCGATAAAATCTGACACCCCAATCACACAAACCATGTTCGTAAAGAATGACGTTGAGCTGCCAACACCTCGGGCAACCTCAGGCTCTCCGGGTTGAGTCCTCCATGCAGGTTGGTCCCTGCTTATCTTCTCTCTGCCCTTGGAACAGCGGTGTGAAGACCCGCCTGCAGGAGCTGGATTAGCATCTCATTCTGCCCCCTGGGTGCGGGGCAGCAGGTCAGAATCGCCAGAATTGGCATTATGAGCTGAAATTACCTCTCAATTTTTCAGGTGGCACTAGGCAACTCACTTCCAGTTGAGTTGGTTTAGTGGCTGGGCTTTTTGCCTTTGCTTAGGCGTCAGAAAGCGTCTGCTCTGAGGTTCCCCTCACCAAAGCAGGGTACAGACACCTCCCGAATGGGGTTTGCTTCGCTCTGAAAAGCTTCTGACGCGTGGCAGGCAAATTGATTTCAGGGTGCTGGCTCTGACTTGGATATCTGAGTTTGAGATGTCTAAATTTAAGGGAGACGAATCTCACCCAGTGCTTGCAAACCTTGGGTTCTCGTCTTTTTGCCTTGATCTTTCCGCTTTTTCGTGCTCTTCCCCGACCACTCAGGACTCTCCTGGAGCCTAAAAAAACCCTTCCGAAACTTTCCACGTCCCCAGGTGGGAGTTGTTGCAGGATTGCAACTGCAGGGAAGCGTTTGCAGCTCATCCTCCCGCAGACGCAGAGCTCTGGGTTAAAAAACCAGGCTGTTAATTCTGTGTTAATGGCTCCAAGCAGTAGCGAGTCCACCCCCCCTCCCGCCCCCTTCCTTGTGCCAGCATTTAATTGCTCTCACTCCGCAGAGATGCTATCTCATTTCAAGGTTGAACTTGACTTGGGAGAGAGGATGCTGCTGTGTCCTTGTCACAAAGGACTCCCCACCCGGTCCCCTCTTCTCCTGCTCCTCGGGAGGCTGAAGGTGCCGAGAGGCTCCTGCCTGGCACGGTCTTTGTGGCCACCCTCGGGATGTCACTGGAGTGACCACATTGCCTCGTCCGGATGCAGCCGAGACCGTGGCAATGCCTTGTGTAGGTGTGAGCTCGCGTTTTGACTCCTTATGGATCTGTTTCCCATGGGAAATTGGGACCTTCGAGGACCTGCTTTTGCTTTGGTTTCACTCTGGTGCGTTATGCAAAATTGATGCCCCACGCTCATCCCAAATCCTGTTCTGGCTGTGGCAGAGATCCTTTCCCTGACCTTGTGTATTACATTTCATCACAAAAACATGGTCTGTGGGACTCTGATCTCCACTGAGCTGATTTAGGTCTTCATGCAACCATGTCATCATCAACAAACCATCCTTTAGTCACTGCGATTTTCAGTGTTACAGATTTATATTTAATATAATCCCCCGGAAGGAATCACAGAGGAGACTGAGCAGCCACAAAAATCCCCAAGGATGGTGCTTTTGGTGCTGCTTTCTCTCTCTGATCTCACTTACCAGCAGCCTCACGGGGGGTTCTACCAGCACACACCTAACCTGTGTGGAGTTGGGTCCACCTGCTGTGAGATTCATCCTCAAAATATTATGTGCTCTGGAGAATCACAGGATATTCTGAGTTAGAGTGCAGGCAGGCGCTGTGTCAAGGCAATAATAATGTATTTTAGATGGATAATAACTCTTCTAAATAGATCTAATTCCAGGAAACTCAGCTGGCTGATAGGAATTGTATTTTTAGTCTCCAGTTCGTGTATTTACCTGAAATTTCTGTCCTGCTGTTCTAGCTGGAGCTGGCCCCGGGTTGCCTGCTGCTCCTGCCTCCCTCCTAAGCACTGTGGCTACAGGAACTTTCTGAGTTTCACAGGCTGGTTTTAAAACGCTTTATTTTGGCAGACATTTGGCAGTACTGAAATTTCTGTCACAATGGGGTTTTGAGGTTGCACAGGAGGTTGTTTGGAAAGACCCTGCTTTTGCACAACGGGGTGCACATGGTTAATCTGTGGGCTGGGTTTCTCTCATCCTCTTTGGTAACAGTTTTATCCCATCACAGAACAACACTCGCTTCCAGTTTTACTGATGGTGCCTAATAGTGAATCTGGCAGCTATCTAATTCTCTATTCCTAGCAAGCTTTAAAAGTGCCTTATTTTACAATTAATTCTGTTGGCTGTACAGATTTAATGGATTCTTTCAGAGGTTCTCATCAGTCACCAACCTTGGTCGTTTCTTTCTCAGTGCCATTTCTTTCTCCTTTCCTGTGCCTAGAAAGATCATGTTTCCATGCATTTTCCACATCTCATTTTTGCCAGAATGGCCTTTTCAGGATTTAAATCCTGCTGCTTTTCTGTGTTGGTGCCTTTTGGGGTCTTTGGTGGGAGCTTTAAAGTGAATCCCTGACTCTCAGTGATGCTAAGGGCTGCTTTGGGCTTTGTGGAATTTGCCCTTCTAGATTTAGGCACTGCTGCCATTATTTTGGGCTCGTCGTTTCTGTGACTAGCAGAGAAACAGAAAGAAACTATAACAGAAGAAGACTTGCATTAGACACAGGAGTTCATTTGGGCTTCATCCTTGTCACACAGACCTGCTGCTGCTCCATGGGCAATTAACACTGAAACACGACCTGCTCCTTGTGCCAGCAGTGACTTACCATCCAAAAGACTTACTGGTGTGCCCCTGGGGTTTGGCGTTGATTATTCATTGCTTGCTTGCATTGTGGCATTTTTGTTTGCCCCCGTGGTTGTATGGGCGTAATGAACAGTGGCAGGATGTTGTCCTTCTTGGGGAGAGTGAAATTCAAACACCCAGCAGATGGTCTTGGAGTGTCTGTGACACCACTGCGAAAGCAAATCACATCCTCCACGCGGCTGGGTGATTTTGGCACTCTGAACACTGAGCCTCGTGCCTCAGTGTCCTCGTTCTCCTCTCCCAGATGACCCCCACACCCCTCATGGTTGTTCCTCCCAGGCAAGACACGATGCCGACTGGTGCAGCCCCGGCTTGGCACAGGGAAGCCACTCTGTGTTTCCCCTGGTCAGTGCTAGGGCAAGATTAAACAGTGATCTGCTTTGAGGGCTTTCCAGGCAGAATTGCCTGCGAGGATTTACAGGAGCTGCTTTTAGCCCTGCGGAGAGGTGCCAGGGTGACCTTGCCGTCGCCCCCTTGTCCCCGCAGCCGGGTGAGCTCCCAAATCTCCCCACGGAAAACTTGCCTGGCTCGGAGGCTGTGGGAGGAGACAGCGCTGAGTGTTCCTGCAGCACATTCCCCCCGAGCTGAGCCTGTCTTTAAAAAGCAGCCGGCGTGGTTGAGCTTGGAACAAGCAGCTCAGTTTCTATATTATACACAACAGTCATCCCCGTAGGAAGCTGCCCAGCCCACGCTGGAGCTCACGGCTCTCTGCTTACTCTTGGGGTGTTCCTGGCAGGAGGGGAAGGAGCTGGAGAGCCTGTGGGGATGCTCTTTGGGGTGCTGGTGTGAGCGGCAGTGTCCAGGGGATGCTGGTCAGCCGGGTCACGGCAGGGATGCTCCTGCAGGGAGAGCGGTCCCCTCCCAACATCCTCGGAGAACCTGCCTGGGAGACTGTTATAAATGACCACCTGGAATGACCAAGTCACTCAGCAAAAGGGTGGTTTTAATTGTTGTTGTTGGCTGGACTTTGTGCACGCAGATTTTGGGCTCAGCCTGCGCAGTGGGTGTTTGAGGTGAGGCACAGTGTGCGCGGAACTGGCCCCACGCCCTTCACTCCTGAGGTTCATTTGCCACGGCCGAGCAGCTCGGACGGTGACAGCGAGTTCCTCGGGATTGGAACCGGCGTCCTCAGAGGAGGAGCCGCTCCACAGGCGGGGGCCTACGGCACTCGGCCAACCCCGCCGCCTCTCAGGTGTAACATCTCAGATTAACATCAAAGAAAAAACCCAGCAAACAGCAAAGCACTAATGTCAGGCTGTTGAGCAATCCTGGGAGCCCACGTGGGTCAGAGCACCAGGGGAAGACCTCGCCTTGTCCTCTCTGCCACCGAATGACACAAACGTGGCACTGCAGCCACGCCTGCAACACATTTTAATGACAGTGGCATAAGTTTTAATTGTATAGGTGATGAAAATTACAAAGTAAACAGCGCTGGGTGCACCTCGAAGTCACCGCTCTGTCAGTAGCACGCCGTTAGAGCTCGCAGGCTCTCCTTATATACGGTCAAAACATACATATTCTTTATTTCTTGTTTAATGATTGCCCTTTCAAATCTTTTTGGTAATTGTGGGTCAGGAAGGATTACGATATTCTTATCTTAAAATTTTCCTAGAGACACCCCATTGTTCAAGCTCTATTTCTTTCGCCTGGGGATGCTCTCTTTTTTCCTTGATTGGTCTGTCGCCCAGTTGTGTTGAGGTACCCGGCTTAATTTTTGTTTACATTGCATCTATCTTGTATCAAAAGGCTGCTTAGTCATTAACTTTGGCTTTCTTTTTTTACCCCTTTTTATATACATTACACGAAGTTCATGTCTTGCTTATAGTTGCTCTGTTGCTGAATCTTTACAGCACATTCCACAACGCCCAGATGTTTAATATTCAATACTTTCAGAATCCCATTGAGTGATTTGGCAGGCCATACAGTATGCTTGGTTATATTTTTGACACGAATTAAGCCCATGTTTCTCCCAAAACCTGCACCCTCGTGTCCTTAGTGTTGCGTCTCCCCTGGCGCCCAGGTCCTTCCTCACCTGCTGCAGGTAAAGGAAAACAAGCTGCCCTGAGCTGTGGTTTTACTCTCAGGCTGGGCGGTGGGAGCCTCCTTATGATTTCCCAAGGAAGGGACTTGGCTGTGGCTCAGCTTCGTGTTAAGACCCTTCTGGATTCAGGGAAGAGCTGTTGGTGTCCATCTGTCCCAGCTACTCGGATTGTTTGCACAGTTTAATTCCTGGCTACCCCTGATTTTGCAGCGGTGTTAATTCCCTGGTGACTGCTGCACCTGCAGCAATTAGCTCTGTGGACTGGGATGAAAGGGCCCACCAAATTTCGTGTTTCAGAGTAGAGGCTGCTTCCACCTGGCGGCTTCCTAAGACCTCCTCCTGAAATCCCCTGCTAAGGGAAACTGTGCAGATCATCTCTGGACCCCTTGAGAGACTTTTTCTACATAAAACCGAAGGGGAGGGGCTGGAAAATGCAGAATGCCATCTGTGGAGGCGTGACCCTTTCAGGAGGGAGTTGTTTACCCTTCCCCATGTCTCACCTGGGTGTCTGTGGTCCCTCCTAAAGGAGCTGGGGGTGTTCCCAGCCCCACACGCTGTGCTCCAGGTCCGGAGGTTTATGGAGCAGGGGAAGCAAGACCATGTCTGGAGTTAGGGTGGAATATCACCCCGTGCCTGCCCTCACAGCACCAGTTGTACCGAGCTCCTTGCTGGAGCTCCATGCTCCATTAACTCCCCTGCCCTGTCCTGTGAAATATGGAAAGTTCTCAGCTATCAGAAAGTGCCTTTGGGTACAGGTAAATTAAATCCTTGGCCTGCTGTGAGGGGGCAGGGCTGGAAATGCCAGTGTGGAAATAGGTCCCAGCTTAAAATGACTTCAAGGACAGAGGGTAAGTGCTGGGCTTCTCAGGATCTGATTGAGCTGGGATCGGTTCCAATCAGAATGAGATCAAGGAGAAGGGGACGAGGAAAGAGCAGAAGTTGTGTCTCTGCATTTCTGTCAGGGTTGCAGCTTGACATATTGGGTCTGGGTGGGGTGCTGGGCTCTTCTCCCCCCTGCCCTTGGGTGTCCCGTGAGGTTGGCGTGCTCCTGGCGTGTTTCAGGGCCCAATGGGATATTGGGAAGGAATTGCTGGCTGGGAGGGTCTAGCAAAAGTTTCCCAGGGAAGCTGTGGCTGCCCCTGGATCCCTGGGAGTGTCCAAGGCCAGGCTGGATGGGGCTTGGAGCAACCTGGGCTGGTGGGAGGTGTCCCTGCCCAGGGCAGGGGGTGGGCTGGATGGTCTTTAAGGTCCCTTCCCACCCAAACCATTCTGGGATTCTGTGCCTGCTTTGCATCTCTCTTACAAGCAGTGAATCCGACCTGGAAAGTATTTCAGATAATTTGTTTTAAGAATCACAGTTATTCACTGTAGGGGAATTCCGCTTTCTCTGTGGGGTTTTTTTTTCTGTGGTTGTTTATTTTTATTTTTTCAATTCGAGGTTGTGTCATCTTCAGGAAGCCTCTGCCCAGAGCCTGGAATGAGCAGGACAGGCTTAGTTTCCTTCCTCACGTCTCCCAGCATGGTCAGAAGTGCAGAAATTGTATAAGCTAGAAATAATGGTGTGCTTTCAGTAAGGATGGGTTGGGATGCTGCAGGCCTGGGGCCAGGTGTGCATCCAGCAGGGATAGCAACAGCAGCTGGAATGTGTTCCTTGCTCCTTCACCCTGGGCCACCCTTTGCTTAACTTCATTTTAATGCCAACCCCAAGTGTCATTTGCACGTTTTTCTCCTTTTTGCCCTCTGTTTGCTCCACAGCTGAGGTCAGTTTCGGGCTCTGTGGTAACAAAATCAACGAAATGTGAAATTTAATGAGACTTCCAGAAAAACAAAGCTTGAGCTGTAAGTGGTGGCTGTGAAGAGATCTTGATGAGCACGGTGCCATCTCTGAGTCATCTCCTTTCTGCTTGGATAAGGGGCAGGGAAATCTCAAAGGGCATCTTGACAGGCTTTACATTTGCCAAAAAATACCAGTATTTGATATTACTGACTTTTTGACTCGTCTCACATTCCAGCTTCACTCCAGTTGTATCAGCTCTTGCCACTGGACAAGGGGCTTGTTCTGCTTGTTTTGAAAGGCACCAAAAACGCTGAGGGCAGGGAGGTGGCCACACCTGCTCCCGAAATACCTGCTTGCTGTGGGGCATGTGACAGGTGCCCGCGCCATCTGTGTGCCACGGTGGCATCACTGCACGCCCTGCTCGCCTCCAGGCAGGTGACACACAAGCAGTTTTTGGTAAAAACCCACAGATTGACAGTGTAGGTGCTGCAGGGAGCCCTTTGCTGTGCGGGGTGAGGGTGGTGGAGGCACCAAAGGGTCCTCAGTGGCACTGATGGGGCTGGAGTTTGATCACAGCACTTATCTTGTGTTGTTTGGAGAGCAAATCTGCTTTTGGGAAAAGCTTTTATGGTCTTTGTCTCTTTGAGTCATTAGAAATGCCGTGATCTCCTGCATTAAAGACGGGACTGAGGATGAGGAAAAAATCACATATCTCTGAGCTGGAAAGCTAATTGCTGTCTGCTCTTCAAAGGCAGCGAAACAGGCGGAGGGTGTTGTGGAAAAAGGAGGAGTAGCTTGGAGGAAATTCTGACTGTGATGCTTGGTTTCGGTGCATGAAAATGTTGTGTGTGTCAGCAGATCCCAGGAGCAGGATTAATGCAGTAGCTCCTACAGCCAGGGGGAAAAGGGTCGTGGCAGAGTTTGGAAAGTCTCTTTGTCCCGATGGAGGAGCAAGGGCTGGTGCCTGTGGTCATCTCACCCTTTTTATTTCACCAGAGCCACGGGTCTGAGCCCTGCAGAGCCTGGGAGGGGTGTGGGGATGGTGCTAACACAGGACATCCCTTGCTGGGGATGCAGAGAGCCTGTCCCCCACGGAGCCATCAAATCCCCCCTGGATTTGGACTCACAGCCTGGAATCCAAGCTCATTTCCTACTCTGACCTCTTTTATCTGAATAAATCTCATGTGCCTGCTACGACTCAGAGAGCAAAAATAATCTTTATTGCTGTAATATGTGTGTCAGCTTTTCTGTATCCCAGCAAGGCACTGTAGGAGCTGCAAAATGCCTTAGAAGGCATTTTTTGAGCAACACAGGTTGAAGGGGGAGTCTCCAAGACTTGAGTCTTACAAACCGAACCTCTCAGCCAGGTCTTCTTGGCGTGATTCCTTTTGTAAAATGGTTTTCCTGCCGCCCACTGGAGCCCAAAGTGAGGGGAAGGATTAGGACTATGAAATTGCTCCATCCTGGTGGCTCCTTCACAGCCCTGGGCAGAGAAGAAGGGATGTTTCAGAGCAGTGTTTAGGCAAGTGCTGGGCATGGGGGGTCTGGAGTCCAAGCTGGTGCTGAGGCCTTAATTACATTGCTCTCAGCAAGCCATGTGTGCTGCATCAGGGTTGGAATTGGAGCAAACCCCCCCAGACCTCCACAGCCTCCCTGTTTTGCTGTGGAGCTGCTCCCTCTGGTCATGCCTGGTTCAGGTGATCCTGTGTAGCAGGCAGGGCTCTCCCCGTGCTCCTGCAAGGTGCTCTTTGGGCTCTGATGTCTGTGCTCACCTCCTGTTTGTGCCTTTTTTCCCCACCAAGAGGGTGTTGGTGGAGTGTTTCTCCTCCTGAGCTGCGACCAGCTTGGGCACGGAGTGCTGTGTGTGAGACATCTCAGCCCTGAGGGGAAGGCAGCACACAGGATTTGGAGAAGCTCGTGGTCAAAAGGAGCAATAAAAGGCCGAGGGTCTGCAAAAACTCACAGAGTTTTATTAGTGAATGGCTGCCCCAGCTGGTGTTGCAGGCGTGGCTGCAGTGCCACGTTTGTGTCATTCGGTGGCAGAGAGGACAAGGCGAGGTCTTCCCCTGGTGCTCTGACCCACATGGGCTCCCAGGATTGCCCAACAACCTGACATTAGTGCTTTTCATTTGCTGGTTTTTTCTTTTTCCTTGATGTTACTCTGAGATGTTACACCTGAGAGGCGGCGGGGTTGGCCGAGTGCCGTAGGTCCCCGCCTGTGGAGCGGCTCCTCCTCTGAGGACGCCGGTTCCAATCCCGAGGAACTCGCTGTCACCGTCCGAGCTGCTCGGCCGTGGCAAATGAACCTCAGGAGTGAAGGGCGTGGGGCCAGTTCCGCGCACACTGTGCCTCACCTCAAACACCCACTGCGCAGGCTGAGCCCAAAATCTGCGTGCACAAAGTCCAGCCAACAACAATTATTAGTGAATGACACAGCTGCCCTGGAAATTGGTGTGTCAGTCCCTGACCTCCAGTATAAGCACATGGCAGTGGGTCTGGGTAAAGAAGTGGTGTGAAAGGGAAGAGGGAGAGAGAGAGGAAGAAAGAGAGAAAAACAGAACCCCCCAGTCCTGGTTCCAGCATTGATGCAGCAGATGGGGTGTCCAGGGTCCTGTGGATGCTGCCTGGGCTTGGTGGGGGCACCTTTTACAGCGATGTTTTCCCCTCCTTGGAGTGAAGTTTCTGTCTTTGCAAATCAGTTCTCATGCACAGTGTGTTCTGTCAGGCCTTTCTGGAAAGAGGTTGGGGGCTTTGGGGGTCTTGGATGGTCTTGATTCCCCCACTGATCTGTGCCTTCCTCACCCTCACTCCTACCCCGTGTTGTGCTGATCTCCAGGAGCCAGAACAAGGACATTTGTCCTATAAAAGTGCTGCCCTTCCTCTGCATGGCCCACACCTTGGTCTTTCTCATGGGCTGTTATTCCCAACGGTCCTCTTGGCTGTTATTCCCAGTAATCCTTGGCTATTCCCAACAATCCTTGGCTATTCCCAAAAGTCCTTGGCTATTACTCTCAATAATTCTTGGCTCTTCCCAACAATCCTTGGCTGTTATTCTCAATAATCCTTCGCTGTTATTCCCAACAGTCCTTGGCTGTTATTCCCACCAATCCTTGGCTGTTATTCCCAACAGTCTGTGATCAGTTCAGCCACCCGTCTGGCTGTTGGTGTCTGGGACATGCACATCAGCCCCTCACCTTCTGGGATTCATCCCTGGGCAATGTCTGGGGAGCACAATCCCCACCTGGGACAGGGCAGAACTTCCCAGGGCTCTGGAGAACTCTTTCACCCTCTGAATTTTCTTATCCTGGTTGAGGCTCCTCTGGGCATGAGGAATATCGACTTCACAGCTGTCAGAGTTGTGTCGAGGCAGCAGCCTGGGTGGCGTGTCCCAAAACACACTGGGTGGTGTCACAGGAGCAATCCCAGCAGTGCTGAGCCTGGTCCTTGTTCCAGAGCAGCTGGAGGACTGGCTGGATCCGTTCCCACCCCCTCACCACGACCCCATTAAAATTTAAGGGTGAAAGCGGGAGGAATGAAAGAGAATTTGCTATTTAAGGCTCTTAATTAATTTTTACCTCAAGCGTTAGCTGGGGTTTGTGCAAACCACTGGCAAGGCAATTAAAGTGACTTTTTAAAGGGTTATTTTTGTCACTTCACCATGGTGGGAGCTAAAGATCCCAGGCTGTGAGCTGCCTGGGATGGGGGCCATCCTTTTGCTGTGCTGCTCTGATGTTAAATCCCCCTAATTGGGTTTTATTCACGGGAGAGGAGGCACAGGGATGATAAAACACAGGGAGCAGAATATCCAGGGTGCACTCCCCAGGGTGGATCCATCCTGGAAAAGAGGAGTGAAGGCCTGAACAGTGCAATGTCTTGGGTTTTTTTGGGTGGTTGATGGGTATTTTACAGGAGTAAGCTCCAAGGACAGGAAGCAAATGAAAAAAACCCTGAATTCTCTGAGAATTCCTCTTAAATCCTGAGGGCTGTTGGGAGAAGATGAGAGCGAGTACAGGAGCTCTGGGTTTCCTGAGCAAAGCAGACCTGCTCATCCAAGTGGTGGGCAAGCTCAGTGAGCTGCATCCCCCGCTGCATCCCACGCGGGGGTGGATGCCACCGTGACAATTCCAGACTCATCTGGGGGATGTTTTCCCAGGAAATACCATGTCTACAGCCAGGGAGAGGACTCGGGGCTTGCCCCCAGGGCACCAGGCGCAAACCCCAGCACACCCATCCTTGTTCAACCTCACGTTTTCCTCCCTTAGCACAGCGTGTCCCGCGTGGCTCATTCCAACATTTGAGTCCCTTTCACAGCCCAGCATGGGAGGAATGCAGGCTCGGGTCTGGCTCAATTAATTCTCCTTGTGCAGCTCGGCCAAGGGAAACCAGGGATGAATCTGTTTCTCCCCGCACTGTTCATTCATTCAGCTCCTGCCTGCATTAGCACACCTCAGCTGCCTTGCCATCTCTCTCCACCTAGGTTATTTAGAGGAATGCTGTCTAAAAATAGCCTCCCGGTTTGATGTCTTTCCGGTGTTATTCTGTGCAGCTCCAAAAACCTGCCTAGAAAGGCTGCCCAGTTCATTGATGTTTCCTTAAAATACAGCTAATCCATGTAATCTCATTATAGTAGTAGGTGATTACACTGACAGCAAGCCTTAGCAGTGGTCCAGCAAAGCCTTTTATTCCCCATCCATTATCTGGGTGGCTAAAAGTCACTGGGAGTGTATTTTGGTTTTCTTTTCATTCTGTTTTAGGATGAGGACTTACACCACTTTTGCTTTAATTCTCTAGAAAATGTCCTGCATTGTTTTTGATGGTGCTGGCACATTTCTGCCCCTGGATTTCAGCTCTGCTGGCCCCCCGTGGCTCTACACCAGGCTGTCCCAAAATTGCTGGGAAGAAGTGAAACAGCAGAGACTTTTTTTCCCCAGGGTAGATGAGGAGGAGCCCAGCCATGTGAGGTTTGCAGTGTGGTCTCCAGCATCTGATGGGAGGAGAGGGACTTTATGCCCTGCTCTTTATGGGGTCAGACCAAGGAGAAGGCAGAAGTTTGGGATGCTGAGTGGTCCTTCCCTGTAGCGCTCAACATGGGCCCCATTTGTGGGGGGTCAGACAGGAACATTTATTGAAGATACAAAATACAATATATAGCTTCAACGATTAAATATTCATCTCAGGGGCTGTTTTTTTGCTAAACATGGGAGGAGATACTACAACTAAGAGAATACATTATGGTTGCTACGAAGGGTGTTAAAGAATGTAAGGCCAGGTTATATTTAATGAACATGAGACAGAAGAAACAAAGGGACTGATAAGGAGAGTTTTTATCCGGCCCAGTGAATACACAGAAACCCACAAATCTTGTCAAATGCAGGCAGCTTGGAGATACTGAGGCAGCAGATGTCTGCAGACTTGATTGAGTCTTATCAGCCAGGGATGTTCCTTCAACATTCTCCCAATACACTTTCCCAAGGCCTATTTGACTTTCCAGACAGGCTTCTTGAAACTAAGATATTTTCGAATCCCACCCTTCCCCGTGTTGGGAAGGACCTGCCTTGCTGCCCCAGGCAGGCTGGACGTGTGGGACAGCCTGTGGGACAGAGGTGTGCACAGAGCCCTGACCACGAGCTGTGTCTGCAGGAGCAGGGGGTCAGTTGGGGCTTGAGAGGTGGCTCAAACCTGCCCCCTGAGATGTGCACCTTCCAGGAGACGCTGCTTGTGGACCGGGATCAAGGGCTGATCCAGCAGTGGTTGAATGTCACAGAGCTCATGGTGCCATGCTGCACCTGGACATCTCCTGGGTGTGTTATTGATTCTCCTGGAGGTCTGAACAGCCTGGGCTGCCCAGGATGGGGTGCAGATCTCTGTGTGCCCACGCTGGCCGTGCTCAGTGCCTCGGTCTGGCATCCCTGGTGCCTGGAGGGAGCATGATTTTGGCAATGTCTGCCCTGGCCCTCCCCGGGGATGGTTTGCAGATGCGTGTCTGATCCTGGCTCCTGTTGAAGTGATGGGTGCCGAAGCTCCGGGCTGGAGGTGCAGCTCCCCTGAACCCCCAGGGCTCTGGTGGGAGAAGAAGAGGACGTGGGGGGCTGTTTCTGGCAGGGGCATAGGTCAAGTCTCCTCACCCCACAGCTTTGCCCCCTCTCAGTCGCTGTGGGAGTGTCTCTCCTGCCCTGCTGGGACTGCAGGGAGGGTGGAAACCTTCTCCCTGAAGGTTTGTGCAGACAAATGCAGGGTTTTTTCCTCTCCATAAAGCTTCTCTTCATTGTTTGCCCAAGCTGAGCATGCAGGTCTGCAGGCAGTCCAGCTCTGTCCCCCAAAATAAACTGGATGAGATTTGTCACCAGAGGATTAACGGAGGGGTTACAGACCAGCTCTGAGAGACACAAATGCAAGCACTTCTGGGACATCGCAGTGCAGTGTTTTGAGAGGACACCAGGCTCTCTCTTGCAGAGATACCCATCTCCTGGGGCCTGGAGCAGTCACTCTGCCATTTCCCCGCTGGCACATGCTGCACATGCCTCCTCTGGGGCAAATTCCTGGTGCAGGCACCTCAGCAACAATAAAAAAACCTCTAGGGCTGTTTTTTTATGTATCTTTTCTAATAACCATCCTACTTTTGCTTATTTTGGTCCAGCCCCTCCAATGATAACACAGGCAAAGTCCTGACCTGTGGTGTCCTGGGGAGGAAAGGCTCAGCCCTCCAACGGGCTGCTGGCAGAGGTTGGATTCCTCACCTCTTTCTTCTGCAAGAAAAGGAGTGTGGGTGCCAAAGCGAAAGGGCAAAGTGATTTGCCCCAGTGAGGTGCCATGTTTCTGCTCTGATTTATGGCTCGGGGAGAGGCTCCTGAGTCATCCTTTCCAGGAATCACTTTACTTCGGTAACGGAGAAGATTTTGTTGGTTTTAAAGCAATGTGTTGCCAGCCAGCAAACGCCCGTGTGGCTCAGCAGGGGCTGGGGCCAAGGAGGGTGCAGGATGGGGGCTGCAGGTGCAGCGGAATGCACCAGCTGTGGTGCCCGGACAGCTGTGGTGGTCGTGCCCAGCTGTGGTGGTGATGCCGAGCCGTGGTGCCCAGATGTGGTGGTGGTGCCCAGCTGT
This sequence comes from Formicarius rufipectus, assembly GCA_013399695.1. Lineage (NCBI taxonomy): Eukaryota > Metazoa > Chordata > Aves > Passeriformes > Formicariidae > Formicarius > Formicarius rufipectus. The sequence continues at coordinate 40,956 of VXAU01000830.1, read as the reverse complement.
GGTGGTGATGCCCAGCCGTGGTGCTCAGCTGTGGTGGTGGTGCCCAGCCGTGGTGCCCAGCTGTGGTACCCAACCGTGGTTGGTGCCCAGCTGTGGTGCCCAGCCAGCTGTGGTGGTGATACCCAGCCAGCTGTGGTGGTGATACCCAGCCAGCTGTGGTGGTGATACCCAGCCAGCTGTGGTGGTGATACCCAGCCAGCTGTGGTGGTGATACCCAGCCAGCTGTGGTGGTGATACCCAGCCAGCTGTGGTGGTGATACCCAGCCAGCTGTGGTGGTGATGCCCAGCTGAGGTAGTGATGCCCAGCCAGCTGTGGTTCCCAGCCAGCTGTGGTGGTGATACCCAGCCAGCTGTGGTGGTGCCCAGCCAGCTGTGGTGGTGATGCCCAGCTGAGGTGGTGATGCCCAGCCAGCTGAGGTGGTGATGCCCAGCCAGCTGAGGTGGTGATGCCCAGCCAGCTGAGGTGGTGATGCCCAGCCAGCTGAGGTGGTGATGCCCAGCCAGCTGAGGTGGTGATGCCCAGCCAGCTGAGGTGGTGATGCCCAGCCAGCTGAGGTGGTGATGCCCAGCCAGCTGAGGTGGTGATGCCCAGCCAGCTGAGGTGGTGATGCCCAGCCAGCTGAGGTGGTGATGCCCAGCCAGCTGAGGTGGTGATGCCCAGCCAGCTGAGGTGGTGATGCCCAGCCAGCTGAGGTGGTGATGCCCAGCCAGCTGAGGTGGTGATGCCCAGCCAGCTGAGGTGGTGATGCCCAGCCAGCTGAGGTGGTGATGCCCAGCCAGCTGAGGTGGTGATGCCCAGCCAGCTGAGGTGGTGATGCCCAGCCAGCTGAGGTGGTGATGCCCAGCCAGCTGAGGTGGTGATGCCCAGCCAGCTGAGGTGGTGATGCCCAGCCAGCTGAGGTGGTGATGCCCAGCCAGCTGAGGTGGTGATGCCCAGCCAGCTGAGGTGGTGATGCCCAGCCAGCTGAGGTGGTGATGCCCAGCCAGCTGTGGTGGTGATGCCCAGCCAGCTGTGGTGCTGCCCAGCTGTGGTGGTGATGCCCAGCCGGCTGTGGTGGTGATGCCCAGCTGAGGTGGTGATGC
>VXAU01000830.1:13522-35291 GCA_013399695.1 Formicarius rufipectus | reverse complement strand
TGAGGGCACCCAGAGCCCCCCATAGCCCCTCTGAGGGCACCCAGAGCCCCCCAGAGCCCCTTTGAGGGCACCCAGAGCCCCCCTGAGTCCCTTTGAGGGCTCTGCCTGTGGGAATTTGATTGTTTAATTCTCCATATGAGCAACCCCATCCTCCTGCTCGCTCAGCTCTCCTTGTCCACCCATTCCCAGGTGGCTGGAGGGACCATGGGCATCCTGATCCTTCCCTCTGTCTGTGCTGCAGGTTGGAGCAGTGCCTGTGACTTCTATTAACCCGGTGAGATTTATGTCCTGCAGAGCAGAGGAATTGTTGGGGTGTGCTCTATGAAAGTGCCCCAAAGCTCTCCTGGCTTTAAAGTAGGAAGGGCAGGAGGTGGGAGAGGTAATGGGAATAAAGTCAGCGCTCAGATACCTTGAAAATAGTGTCCCTTTGTGTTCTGCTGTCTTCAGGCACCCAGCAAAACCCTCTGTCCAGCACGTGAGGAGAAGATCAGGGTGCTCCTGACCCTCTGTTGTGCTGCAGCTTCCCCTGAAGCTCCCGCGGTTTGGCTCTTTAAGTGCGTGTCTGTGCTGGGTTAGAGTTAAACCAGCAGGAGAAATGAACCCAGCTCAGAATGGGATTGCCAGTCAGAATAACAATTTAGTAAAAGATCACAAAATACACTGAGTCAGAAGGAAAATTTGTTTGTGCCACAAAACCACCAGCTGTGCAGCCCAGCCCAGGGGGCACGAGCAGGATGGAGCTCACCAACCCCTGTGCTGAGCACCACGGGGGCACCTGAGTTCAAAGTAAGAAGAAAGGAAGGAACCTGCTGGTGACAATGATGGCTGCAGTCTGGTGGCAGTCACAGTCTGCTCGAGGCTCTGCTCCTCCTCTGGATCTGAAGAGCCCCCAGTCCCCAAACCCCCAAGCTTATCTCCACTTGGGCTCAGCTGGGAGCGCCCAGTCCCTCCCCCAGGGCGGAGACTTTCCCAAGGGGTGATTTACCCTGTGAGGTCAATCCTGGCATATTTTTGGCATCCCTGCTGGCCCCTGAGCAGACATGACCCCTCAGGTGGGTGTGGAGGCAGGAGAACTTCCTTATCCCCCAGGAGTTCCCAAACCCCCAGCTTGTCCCCTGCGGGGTGGGGTGTGCCCTGGGCAGCTGCTGCCAATGGGCCATGGGGAGCAGGGCATGGGAAACATGACATAGAGGGTTTGGAATCCACACCCAACAGTGACAAACTGACCCTGGCTACTAAAACCAGGACGGCGTCTGATCCTGGCCTTGTCAGCCTGGAAAACCCCTGGGATTCTGGTTTGTAGGAAAGCTGACCATGATTTCCATCCTCTGCAGCCAAAAATCATCCCTGCTGGTTTTATGGCCACTGTTGGTCTCTGCAGCAATTTCCACGAGGTTGATGAAATAAGTCCTTTTCATTACGAAAGCCATGGAGAACCAGGAAGAGGGGGGAAACTGGGGTTGCTGCTGATGAGGAGGCATCTTGAAACCCCTGTGGGGTTGGGTGCAGCCCCTCCTTGGGAAGGCACATTGGAATAGTCAGAATGTTGTTCTCCTGCTGCCGTTTCCCGGCACCAGCTGCTGGGATAAGTTGGGAGCAGCACCCAGGCTGTGTGCACTCTGTGCTTCATGTCTTTGGTGCTTCTAAATGAAATAACTGCTCAGAAACAATGTCTGGTCTGGGTAATGGCTGGGAAAAAAACCTCCTGCAGCCTCTCATGGAAGGCTGGCCAGCTTGATCCTTTGTGTGTGCTGTTGGATGGGATGGAGGAGGTGGGGGAAAGAAGGACAAGCAGAGGCTGTGGTCAGTCACCAAATCCAAGTGGTTTGGGTGGGAAGGGATCTTAAAATTCATCCAGGGCCACCCCTGCCATGGGCAGGGACACCTCCCACCAGCCCAGGGTGCTCCAAGCCCCATCCAGCCTGGCCTGGGACACTCCCAGGGATCCAGGGGCAGCCACAGCTTCTCTGGGAAATCCATCCCAGTCCTTTCCCAGCCAGCAATTCCTTCCCAGTATTCCATCCAAAGCTCTCCTTCTCCACTGGGAAGCCATTCCCTGTGTCCTGTCCCTCCAGGCCTTGTCCCCAGTCCCTCTCCAGCTCTCCTGGAGCCCCTTTAGGCTCTGCAAGGGGCTCTCAGGTGTCCCTGGAGCCTTCTCTGCTCCAGGTGAGCCCCCCCAGCTCTCCCAGCCTGGCTCCAGAGCAGAGGGGCTCCAGCCCTGCAGCATCTCCGGGGCCTCCTCTGGACTCTCTCCAGCAGCTCCACGTCCCTGTGCTGCTGTTCCCAGGGCTGGATGCAGAATTCCAGGTGGGGTCTCACCCGAGGGGGCAGAATCCCCCCTTTGACCTGCCCCTCTCCCTGTGGTGCTGTTCTGCACCTCCCTGTCTGAGCCAGCAGCTTTTCCTTGGATGTTCCAGGAGAGAGACCCAGCCATGAGCCTGGGGACAGGGCCTCACCCCAGCATCCCCCAGGGCTGTCCTCTGAGGGTAATTCTGCCTCGGCCCCTCTAATTGCAGGAGGTGCTGCAAGGTCATCACTCAGCTGAGCAGCGAGACGTAGCCTGGAGCACCTCAAAGGCCATTGCTTGTGAGATTAAACAGGGCCCTTTCTTCCCCTTTAGTCCCGTGTGTTGCATTTTCCCTTTCAGTGCTTCTAGAACTCTGCTAATTATTAATAATTAAGCTGACGAGGCAAAACTTGGTTTCTTTCCACCGCATCTAGGCTGAGCCAAGAAGCTCAGTGTGGGAGCTTGCTCCACATCCCATCCAGCACTACCTGGGCTCAGCTGCCCCTGAAGGGTTTGGCTTGTGGGACTGCAGAGTCACAGAAGGGTTTGGGTTGGGAGGGACCTTCAGGGTCATCCCTCTCCCCTGCAGGGAGTGTCTAAAGCTAGACACAACGGCCACATTTACAGAAATGGGCACAAGTAATACGCTATCTGGATGAATGAGCTGGATTTTAAACAGGGCTTCCAAAGAGAACTTCCACCACCAACTCAAGTCTTTCTATAGACAGAATTCCATTATTTCTGGAATGTTTCTCCTTTAAGCAACCCTTAAAGGAAAGGCTATTAATCAATATTCCAGATTTTATTGAGAACAGAACAATGAGGTAAAACGGATGTGATTTTCTTTACTGACGTAATTCACTCCTGTTTCATTGACACCTATTCCATCCTTTTTGTTCCCCGGCAGGGACACTGCCAGCAGACAGTGGTGCCAACAAGCTGGGCAGTGTGGTGGTTGTGGGTGATGGGGCTGAGAGGGGAGACACAGAGGTGGATCTCAAACCTCACGTGGCACCTGGCTGGCCCATGTTGATCCAAACCCTGTTTCACAGAGTTCCCTTGGCCGGTAGGAATCTTGTGTTAATTTTCTTGGTGTTCTTTTCCTCCTCAGATGTCCAGGAGACCCGTGCAGAGCCCGAGGTCTCCAGTGCAGGCTTAGGAAACTCAGGTTATTCAGCACAAGAGGAAAAGCTCCACTTCTGCTGCAGCCAGCTGTGTCTCTTGCAGATGTTGTTGCCCATCGGGTCCCAGCCTGCCCTGCACTCAGACCCTCCACCCCTCTTTGGGGTTGATCGAGGTGTGCTCCCTTTCCACAGCCCTGCCGCTGGGTTAACGTGCAGGGGGAGCCTTCCTGCACAGGGTGCCCCTTCCTTGCAGAGCCTCAGGATTTTGTTGTTGTTGTTGGCTGGACTTTGTGCACGCAGATTTTGGGCTCAGCCTGCGCAGTGGGTGTTTGAGGTGAGGCACAGTGTGCGCGGAACTGGCCCCACGCCCTTCACTCCTGAGGTTCATTTGCCACGGCCGAGCAGCTCGGACGGTGACAGCGAGTTCCTGGGGATTGGAACCGGCGTCCTCAGAGGAGGAGCCGCTCCACAGGCGGGGGCCTACGCCACTCGGCCAACGCCCACCGCCTCTCAGGTGTAACATCTCAGAGTAACATCAAAGAAAAAACCCAACAAACAGCAAAGCACTAATGTCAGGCTGTTGAGCAATCCTGGGAGCCCACGTGGGTCAGAGCACCAGGGGAAGACCTCGCCTTGTCCTCTCTGCCACCGAATGACACAAACGTGGCACTGCAGCCACGCCTGCAGCACCAGCTGGGGCAGCACCTCAGCATTTTTTGACCTTATTGCCCCCTTATTTTCCCCCTTCACTCCTTGTTCCTCATCTGGTTTCCCCCCCCCGCTCCTTTGACCACAGACCAGGGCTCTCTGTCTCTGCACTGGCCCCCTTCCTGACAGCAGGAGCAGCTTTCTCTGTTCAATCCTTGCGTGCAGAAGCCAGCATTAGATAATTGCTGGATTGAAAAGAGGCTGTAATTATTTCTGCTTCCAACTACAGGAGCAAACAAGCTTGCCAGACTGCTCGGGAACTGCTGGCAGATGCTCTTGAGAGGGTATCCCTGCCCTGCCCACATCCCTCCCCACCGTCAGATGGTCCGTGTGGCTTTATTTTAACTATTAGCTGGTCCCCTCTTCACATTGCTGCTCCCTGCTGCCCTGGAGGGTTGTGTTCCTCTTCCACCTTCAACGACTGGTGATTGCTTGGCAATTGGTTTGTTTTCCCTGTTGTTTTTCCTGGTGAGTCCCCCCAGCAATGCCCCGTGGTTGGGGAGTGCAGAGCAAGGGGCCAGGCTGTGCGTGCGCTGCTGGGTTAATGGGGCAGCTCTGCTGATTAAGAGCTCCAGCAGAGGCTTTGTGCTGGCATGAAGAGCACAACAGGAGCAGACCCAAGGGTTTTTTGTTTTATTATCATCCCCTGAGCAGCGCTGGCACCAGATGGTGGTCTGGGGCATCCCTGTGTGAGGGTCTCCCTTTTGCAAGTCTCCCCAGGTTCAGAAGGACCTGGTGGTCCCCTCGGTGGGTGGGGAAGATGGGGTGAAGCAAAATGAGGTGTTAGGGGGTGTTTGGAGCCAGGCTGGGCCCACAGTCGGGCAGGAGGGGTGTCCTTGCTCCTCTGAGATTCATAAATATCTGCAGGGACATGTGGGAGGTTGAAGGCTTGGAGCTGATCACATGGAAGAAAAGCTCAGCTGCTTCCTACAGCTCCAGGCCTTTCCTTCCACTCTGTTTCTAGATGAAATATTTGCAGGTTTAAAAATCACCGTGGCTCGTCTGGAAAACTGGAGGTGCTTTGAGGGCTTTAGACTCTCTTTTCCCAACTCAGACAGCTGTGAGCAGTGATCCCTGCCCCGTGGCCACCCTTGCATGGTCACCTGCCACTGGAAGATGGCGTTTTGTCAGGAAAACCCCCCAAATTCTGGGATCCTCTGGCTGAAACTGCATCCTCATCCCAGCAGGTGTTGATGTGTGTGTGTCATGCCTTTGCCAGCAGCGGGGTGAGGGTCTGCCCTGGTTGGTGCCAGCAGGTTCCTCTGCTGCTTGTCTTTGCTTTAAGAGCCAGTGAGTGCGTCTTGATGAGAGATTCCTCCTTACCCAGGGGAGCTCGTGTTGGCACAGAGGCTTTGAAATATGGGATTATACTCCAAAGGCACCACCACAACTTGCTGCTGTTGCTCTCTTGGCTGGTGTCGGGTCCGCATTCATCTGTTCAGCTTCTCAGTGCCAAAGGGTGTCACTAAGGCTTTTCTTGGTAGTAGAGGGTAACAAAACAAATTAAATGCTGTGTCACTAATATATATATATATGTATTTATGTGTTTAGTTATACTTTCAAAGTGCACCACAGGTGGCACCCCCCAGGGTTGCTGCCAAATTCAGGGAGTGTCCCACCCTCACGGAGAATTTCACAGGTTTTTAGCAAACCTGGCCAGGGTGGCACCGCCTCATTTGCCCAAAGGATTTTGGTTATAAGCCGAAAAGCTCCATGGCCCTCCCTGCAGCGTGGTTCACACTGCTCAGCCTTTGCAAACTGCTCTGTAATATTTTCAGGCAAATCAGAAACAACAACAAAGAAATAAATGCAGCGAAGGGGAGAGGAAGAGTTGCAGTTGTCTGTGTCTCGCAGATGGGGAAGGGAGAATTAAGCAGCTGAGGAATGCTGGTGATGCTGCCTGCGTTTGGAGGGGATAACTAATGAGCCTCCAAAAGGTCACCGTTGTGCTCATGGTTAACCTTCATCAAGCTGTTACGTAGGCAGCGCCGGTATAAAATGAGCCCATCTCCTCTTCTCTTCCAGGGGCGAGGCTGAGACCTGCGGAGGGGCAGAGGGGCTGAGCAGCAGCAGCACGGGGAGCGGCTGGTCCGGCTGCACCGATCAGATGGCGCCTGGCTCCGCTGGGGAAAGGGTCAGGAGGTGTTGGAGCTGCAGGCGTGGAAGCTGAGAGGCTGCCCAGACACTGATTTTTGGTCTGCAGAACATTTGCTGCCCTCGGGATACCCCCGTGCCGGAGATGGGGTCTGCCTGTGCCCGGAGGATGAAGCTTTGCTGACGGGGAGGGCTGGATGTGCTGCGCTGGTGGGGAAGGCACTGCCAGGACTCGTGGGCAGGGAGGGCTCAGGGCAGCAGAGGGGCCATGGGGCTGCTCTGGGCTCTGCCCCGCTGTGGGGCTGGCCAGCTGCCCTGAGACACCAGGGATGTGGGGCTGGGCATCTGGCTGTGCCACCAGCAGCCCCGTGTGCCAGCACTGCCTCCAGGACACCGGGGAGGGGATGGAAGATATAGCAGCGCTCGTCTCTCAGGCTCAAGGAAAAGACCCTTCCTGCTTTTCTGGAGATGTGTTTCTCCACATCTTTCTGGAGATGTGTTTTCTGGGCTGTGTTTCTCCACGCTGCTTGGAAAGTCTCTTCTTGATTTCTCTTGATTGAGAGATTGATTTCTCGCCCAGTTTGGAACATTTTATTTCTCTGTGTGTGTGTGTGTGTGTGTGTGTGCGCTCAGATTTCACTTCCCACCGTGTGCCATCCCGAAGTGATGGTCTCGGAGCAAGACCACCCCCCGAGGCATCTGTAAGTGATGATGAGGGGCTTGGTTTCCAGCCAGGTTTCTGCTCTGGACGCTCTGCAGCTCTCCCAGCTCTCCGAGTGACGAAGGGGCCGGCGCGGACATGGCAGAGAAGTGTGACTGCCTCGCCAGCATGTACGGGTACGACCTGGGCTGTCGCTTCGTGGATTTCCGCCCGCTGGGTTTCGGGGCCAACGGGCTGGTGCTGTCAGCCCTGGACAGCAGGAGCTGCCGCAAAGTGGCGGTGAAGAAGGTGACGCTGGGGGATGCCCGGAGCATGAAGCACGCGCTGCGGGAGATCAAGATCATCGGCCGCCTGGACCACGAGAACATCGTCAAGGTGTACGAGGTGCTGGGCCCCAAGGGAGCCAACCTGCGTGGGGACTTCTTCAAGTTCAACGTGGTGTACATCGTGCAGGAGTACATGGAGACGGACCTGGCGCGGCTGCTGGAGCAGGGGAAGCTGGCTGAGGAGCACGCCAAGCTCTTCATGTACCAGCTGCTGAGGGGGCTCAAGTACATCCACTCGGCCAACGTGCTGCACCGCGACCTCAAGCCGGCCAACATCTTCATCAGCACGGAGGACCTGGTGCTGAAGATTGGGGACTTTGGGCTGGCCAGGATCGTGGATCAGCACTACTCGCACAAGGTAGGAGTGCCCAGGGCTGGGGCTGTCCCCACGGGGAAGGTGCTTGTGGGGTGACGTGGGTGTGGGTCTCCTTGGGAGAGCTCCGAGCCCTGCTGTGGGGCTAGATGCTGGTGGCCACTCTTCCTTGCCCCAAGACAAGACACGTCCTTGTGGAATCCAAACCCACAAGGACCCTCCAGTCCAGCTCTTCAGTGCGTGGCCCCTGGGGACACCAAACCCACCCCCTCAGTGTCAGCAGCACCATGCTCCAACCAGCTGAGCCCTGACTGATTTGGGTGGGTCTGGGCTCCTAGAGGCCGTGCAGTCCAACGCCCCTGCAACGAGCAGGGTCATTCTGCACTAGATCAGGTTGCTCAGAACCCCAGAGTGCAAGGGCCTGAATGTTTCTGGGCACAGAAACACTCTGTGCTCTGCCAAGTGTGCCCCAGGGCTCTCCAGTGCTGCAGAGCTGCAGAGAGGGCACAGGGAGGGATCGAGTTCCATCCAGGCATCTCCCATTGCCTTGTGTCTTCTGTATCGGATACATGCTCAGGTGTTTTATTCCGTCTCAGCAGGACTGTGAGGAGGTGTGTGTTTGCTTGCTTTGCTTAAATGACTAAGCTCTGTGTTCCTTGCTTTGCTGCTGCTATAAAACACGAGCTGCTGGAAGCACATGGAAAGGGCACCTGGCATGTCTTCACACACTCTGCTTGGCTTTGTCCCCACTCCTGAGCCAACCCTCTTCTTAAAGACCCACTTTTGTTTGAATTACATTCATTTAACCCAGGGAGAGAGGGATAGGCTTTGTGTTTCAGTCAGATCCTTTCCTCCGAGCTCAAGATAACATATAACAAATAAGATAGCAAATAAGATAACAAATGGCATATAAAATCCTTTGCTGCTTGATGCTTAGGCACTGTGTTAGAGTGGGATAACTGTGAGTGACCAGGGCAGCCTGGTGTGTGACCACAGGCAGGGAGGGAGGGCAGGGGAACTGGTGAGAGGGCTCTGTGCCGCACAGTCCTGGTGCTGGCAGGTTTTGAAGGTTGCTGCAGATGTTTCATGCAGGTTGCCCTCCAGGCTGGAGCTTCTGGGCAGTGGAGGAACGTGGTGGAGGGTTCATCAGCTCCTGGATCCGTGGGTTCAAAGTTGGTCTGTGCAGCTTGCAGGTGGCTTGTGGTTGAAGTTAGTGTCTGGTGTTGTAAGAGGAGGTAAAATGTGTTTCCTTGAGCGGGATGTTTCCGTGGGCAAGGTCAGTGATCCCTGTGGACCTGCTGCTGTGCCTGGGCTGAGGGTTAAATGAGCTTTAAACGCAGTGGGTCCCTGCCCAGCGTGGCTCTGATTTGGGCACTGATGTTTGGTGCAGGGGGGCAGAGAAGGAGAGAGGGGAAGGGATGGTGAAGAGACCGTCTCGTGATCCTGAAGCTGAGCCCTGTTTTCGAGTCCTGAATTTGAGGAGGAAAAAAAAACCCAGGGAGAAGTAAGAAGGTTGCAGGGACTATCTGGGAGTGAGTGCAGGGTCCCTGACAGTGCTGCCTGCCCTTTCTGTGCTCCCTTCCTCCCTGGTTATTGATGACCCAGCTCAGGAAGGCGCTCCTGGCTTTTCAGATGCGTGGTTTGTCTTTGTTAGGACAGGAAGCTCCCAGAGGAAACTCTTGTGAACAAACCAGGGCCGTGTGGACACAGAGAGCCCCTGGTTTAAGGAGCTTCGTGTTGTCAGGGGCTGCAGGATCAGGGCAGGAGTCACCTGTCCACGTCTGCTGCACAGTTCTTGTTATTTCTGAGCAATTCTCTGTTGCCTTCATAACAGAGGAGAGCTGTCAAGGGCTGCAGCTTTGTGGTGGGATGTAACCCCGCCAGATGCTGTTGCACGAGCATCTCCTGATTGCTCCCGGGGTGGGAGACTGAGACATCACTGCAGAGACACCCGTGAGAGCCCCAGGGAGCAGAGGAGACTGGACACTGCTCCTGAGCAGAGCTGGAGGCAGCAGCATCACAGATAATCCCTGTTGTTGGTGGTTCCTGGCCATGGGGAGGGCTGTGTTTGGCAAAGCTGAGTGCTGGGATGGCTTGGGTGCGGTTTGGGTCAGCCCTGCCTTGGGTGTCCAGAGCTTCTCGGATGTCTCAGAGCCGTCAGTTCCTTTCTGTGTTTCTGTTTCAAGCTCCACTTTCCTCAAGGGCTCCTCCTGCAGATTTATGAGCTCCTCAGCCTGTGCTCTTGCAGAGAGCAGCAGCAGGATGGAGAGGACTGGCGTGGAGCAGGACAGGAGTCCTCACACCCCAGGTTTTGGGGCTGCCAGCAGGGGCTAGTGCAGAGCTGCCCAAAAGTAGACGAAATCCAGCTCCCTCGTTAATTAATTGGCTAAAGGTCAGCAGATCCAAACCTCTGGAGGCAGTGCAGAGCTACACCTCTGTGGTAGTGGTCTCCTGCACGTCTTTGAAGGGAGGAAGGGTCATCCTAAGCACTTGGATATGGTTCCCTTAGCGTGTTTTTCACGTGGAACACACACGTGCAGGTGGTTGCATTCTGCCAACGCAAAAGTTGGCATCCTGTGTGGTGTTATTTGGCTAAAAGGTCACAGCTCCTCTGACCTCGTGTTCCTCGAACTCCAGGCCATCCTGCTGAGTGTTAAAGTGGCAAGTAGGAACCGTGGTAGGTTGTGAGCAGAGTTTTAAAGACAGTTTAGAATCACAGGTGCCACCCAAATAAAAGCCCCTGCGTGGCAAGGTGTTTTGTTAACATGACTTCCATCAGGCAGATGTTGAGTTAGGATAACTGGGTGGGAAAGGGAGACTTTCCAGCTGTGGGAGATGGACCACAGTGAGGTGTTGGCCTTCACCATCTTCAAAGCAGAGCAGCTTTGGCTGCATTTCCCCCACCATTTGGCTGCTGTTGGCTGCTCAGACCCCTCTTTCTGTGCGTTGAGAGCAGCACAGGGCCTTCCTTTGTTTGAAACTTCCCTCAAACAACCCAGGGGAGTTTCCAGCTGCCAAAGCCACATGCAGATCCAGGTCTGCACCTCCACAGCCTGCTCAGACCTGACAGCTGTCTCAGAAATGTGTGCTCCTAAGCCCAAATGCTCACAAACATCTCCAAGGCACGGAGTGTCAGGCGTAGGAGGAGAGGACCCCCGGGACATGGCCCTGTGCAGCCCCCTCTCTCTCCCACTCTTGTCTCTTCCCAATGCTCTCACCACCCAGCTCTGCAGGCTCCTTTCTCTTCCATCTCACTGCTCCTCATCCCTGGGAGTTCATCCCTCTAGGACGTGTCTCTCCACGTGAATCCCCTTCTCTTTGGTCGCTGCTGGGCATGGTTTGGACACTTTGCCTTGGTGCCCAAATGGTGAGAGAAGGAGGGTTGGACATGAACATAAGGGATTATTTCCAGCCTCCATGAGGTTCTTATTCTTATGCAGGCCTGGCAAAGCTGAGCATTTCCTGTTTCATAACTCCCTAGTGAGTTCCAGCCCCTCACCCTCCACATGGGGATGGTCCCTCTGTCTGCAGACTTGGGGTCCTGCCTGCCCCCGTGGCCCAGCCCCTGCCCTCATGTCTCCAGACAAGTTTACCTGCCCATCTACCCACTCTTTGTGCCCCAACAAAGACATTTGGCTCCAAATGACAGTCCCTCTGCACCGATTTTGGGAGGGAAGGGTGAAGGTGAGGTGCTGTCCTCCCTTGAGCACCCTCAGCTTGTGGCAGGCAGAATGCGTGGGAGAGCAGGGGGACAGCAAAGTCAGGCATTAAAAGTTGGCAAAAGTGCCAGGGGATGTCTAGACTTTAAAATAACAAATGTTTTGGAGGGCAGACTCACCCCTGGCTGTGTGTCCTGTTGTGGTGTGGCGCTGGCCGGAGCAGGCACAAGGGGCTGGGTGCTCCTCGTTGGGGAAGACATGGAGTTGTCTGCTCCATGGGGATGCAGACACTTGCTGAATGCCTTCACCTGGCTGACAGAACCATGGACTCTGGAGCGTTCCTTATCCCTCCCTGTGTTGCACCAGATGTAGTCAGGTTATCTCTTCCCTTGGGGGCACCTTTGTGGGGCTGCCACGGGACCCCCTCCTCTCCCTCTGCCTGTTGGTGATGTTCATCTCAGCGCCAATTATCAGAAACTCCGCACTGAGAGGGTGCAGCAGCCCTTGTAGGGGGAGAGGGCTAGTGGTAAATAGTTGTGCTGGTTTAGAGTTAAACCAGTATGAGAAATGAATCCAGCTCAGAATGGGATTGCCAGTCAGAATAACAATTTAATAAAAGATCACAAAATACACTGAGACAGAAAAGGAAATTCGTTTGTGCCACAAAAACACCAGATGTGCAGCGCAGCCCAGGGGGGCACGAGCAGGATGGAGTTCACCAACCCCTGTGCTGAGCACCACGTGGGCACCTGAGTTCAAAGTAAAAAGAAAACCAGAACCCTGCTGGTGACAGTGATGGCTGCAGTCTGGTGGCAGTCTCAGTCTGCTTGAGGCTCTGCTCCTCCTCTGGATCTGAAGAGCCCCCAGTCCCCAAACCCCCAAGCTTATCTCCACTTGGGCTCAGCTGGGAACGCCCAGTCCCTCCCCCAGAGTGGGGAGTTTCCCAAGGGGTGATTTACCCTGTGAGGTCAATCCTGGCATATTTTTGGCATCCCTGCTGGCCCCTGAGCAGACATGACCCCTCAGGTGGGTGTGGAGGCAGGAGAACTTCCTTATCCCACAGAAGTTCCCAAACCCCCAGCTTGTCCCCTGCGGGGTGGGGTGTGCCCTGGGCAGCTGCTGCCGATGGGCCATGGGGAGCAGGGCATGGGAAACATGACATAGAGGGTTTGGAATCCACACCCAACAGTGACAAACTGACCCTGGCTACTAAAACCAGGACAATAGTTTGCAGACCAACTTCAAACCTTTGAAGTCCTCCCTTCGTTTCACACTAGCAGACATAATCACTCCCAGTTCATCCAGCCAGACAACAAAACTCCCGAGTGGGTCATCCTGAGGAGATCTGCAGAGGACGTGGGGATGTGGGGATTTGCTCCAGACAGGACCACCCTCGGGCAGCTGCTTGTGAGCCCATGCAGCGTGTGCTGGGCCTCTCCCTCCCCGTGACCCCGGCTCGGTGTGTCTCCTCCCCTGTCCTCTGGCAGGGCACATCATCCCCTGTGCTCCTGAAATAAATGCCCCCTGTCACGCCCACGCCATGAGAACACACATCACGTTGCTGCAGCCATGCACAGCAGCTGTTCTCTTGTCTCACTGTGGAGCAGCATTCCTGCAAACCTGCCACAGCCCCTCCTAGAACTGTCCTACCTGCTGCTTAAAAAAACAAGGTTAGGAACCCTGCTGTGGGCAGGCAGCAGCTCAGCTTGCTGCTGCTGCTGCAGGATTATTGCAAAAGCTTGGGCTCGTTGCTATTTTGGGTCCCCCACCTGCCCCGGGAGCTGACCCAGCCAGGAATTCTGGCTGTGGTTGTGGGTGCAGGCTTGGGTACTCAGGCTGTGGTGAGACCCTCGTGGGTTTGGGTACTCAGGCTGTGGTTGGATCCTCATGGGTTTCCAGTCTGTGGGGATGGTGAGACCCTCGTGGGTTTGGGTACTCAGGCTGTGGTGAGACCCTCGTGGGTTTGGGTACTCAGGCTGTGGTGAGACCCTCGTGGGTTTCCAGTCTGTGAGCCCCTGCTCTGTGTCTCCATGGCATTCTGACTGCAGGATGGTGGATTTTGGGGTGAAACACTCCCGGGGGAAGCTTTGGGGTGCAGCATTAGGGGTTTGGCATTCTGACTGCAGGATGGTGGATTTTGGGGTGAAACACTCCCGGGGGAAGCTTTGGGGTGCAGCGTGAGGGGCTGCTTGGTTGGCAGGAGGTGTCACCCTGAATTCCCGTGTCCCCTCGGGGGAACCTGCCCTTGTTCCTCCCAGCTCCGAGGTGGAGCTGCAGGTTTGGATGGAGGTTGTGCTGCGACCAGTCTGATCCCAGGATGCACCAGCACCTGTCCTAAATTGTTTCTCCTTCTGGAATTACAAGGAACACACAAAATCCGTGTTGTGCAAAGATGAGAAAAAGCATTCATTTTTCTTTGCTTCTCCACTCCCTTGCTGTGCTGCTTGATGTGACTTGATGCTTATCCTACCTGTGGTGAATTCATCACCTTTATAGATTGCCTCAGCCATTCCCACACACGCCAGAGGAGCAGAAAAATGACACTTGAAAATGGTGAACAAGAAACAAAAGCAAGCACAGGATGGTTTGGGCTTGAAACTCTTTATATTTTTCAATTAACTCCGTTGTGTTGGTTTTTAAAGAGATTCCAGTGGTTCTTCAGTGCAGAAAGGGGGCTGTGCGGAACCCACCGAATATTGTCTTGAAGATGTGTGTTCCATCCTAATTAGAACTAATTAATATGCTTCTGCTCTGGATGTTTCTGTCTGGTGGAGTCCATGTGAGTGGTGAATTCCCAGGAGTGCCAGGAGAAGCAGCGGGGCCCAGGATGGGGTGGGATGGGGTGAGCTGTGGGTCTGGAGGTGGGTGTCCCAAGGTCTGGGCTGTTCAGGACGTGGTGACATTGATGAGAGGTGCTAATTGATTGCCACCAGGAGCCCCTGAAGGTGTGTGAGTTCCTCTCGGGGAGTTTCTGTGAGTTCCTGCGGGGAATTTTCCTCAGCGCGTTGGAAGTGCCTGGAGAGTGAAATGTTTGGTTTGCTGCAACTTATGGATATTGCAGCATATTGCTCATGCATTTTGCGTGGGGCACACACCCCCGAGAGCTCAAATCCATCGTGCTGCCAGGGAGGAGAAATGTGTTAAATCTGTCAGGAGAGTGGCACTCCTTCGCTGGGAAAGGGGGGGGAAATTGCTCCCGCTATGAATTGCCCTGGATTACTCTCCCCAAAGTTTATTTTCTCAGGATTCTCCAGTAAATATCAGCGTCCCCATTGTTGGGGATAATTGCAAGAGCTGAGAAGTGGTGGTTTGATCGGGTAATGCCTGGGGGCTTTTGTGCTGGCTCTGATTGAGCAGCATTAGCGAAAACGTAGCAGTATTAAATGAACCTTCTCAGCTAATCAGTCTCCATTACAACGTATTGTAAGAAGGCCAAAATTAAAATGCTCTTTTAAAAGCAAGCCACTTATGATTAAAAGCCTGACGACTCGCACATTTGGAAATTGGCACGAAAACCGGGGTGAAGAGCAGTGTGATAAACGTCCTGGTGTTTGTGGTGGTGTTTAGGTGGAGGGAGTATCCTGTGGCACCCTCGGGGATGTTGTACAGCCGGTGGAAACAGCCTGTGGAACCAAAGCAGGAGGGGATGGGGTTTTTAACTAAGCTTTCATGTGGACTGTGTTCGTGCTGCCATTGCATGTTGACATTCTCCGAATGCTCCGTGGCATTTAAGCGCAATTCAGCTTTGTAATTGAGTTTTATTTTGCCTCTCCTGCTGCATTTCAATCCACCTCCTCTTGTTAGTGGGCTGTATTTAATGTGGAAAATGCCACTTAGGAATATTCCAGCGTTATCCCGGGGGAACATCCATCCGCATCCAGCCCCGGCGTGGCATCCAGAGCATGGGAATGGAGGGAGCAGGGCCATGCTTTGTGATACCAGAGTTATTTACAGGCTGGAACACGTCCCCTTGGTGCCCGTGGGAGCTGCTTGGCGCTCGTGGTGCCTCTCCTGGGCGAGTTCAGGGGTGGGAAGTCCAGAGAGGGAACAAAACCTGTGGATGCTGCTGAGAGCCCCTTTGGAACCAGGTCACGCACCCCGACTGACCATCCTCCTCGTCAGCAATCCAGGACCCGTCCCACCAGCAGGGTGATGAGGGAGGGAGGGGATTTATTAGGCCAGGCTTTCCTCTCTCTGCAGCAGCTCCATGTTCCTCTGAAGGGCTTTCCCACTTACCCCATGCCATCTCATTTTCAGGAGTCTTGGCTGGGAGCCCCAGGCAGCTCTGCCACCCACTCAGCAATGCTCTAAGGCATCTGCTGGTCCAGGAGGCTTTCCTTCCACGTGGCACTGGTGTTCCTCCCGAAATCTGTTTGGGGTTTTTTGACAATTCCCTTGTTTTCCTGCGTGGAATTTCCTGCAGTTCCCAGGATGGGCAGGGTTCACTGCAGCAGCAGCAGCATCTTGAGGAGTCAGGTGAGCTCACCTGGCGTCTGTGAGAGGCTGGATCTTCTGAGTGCCCTCGTGGAGTCCTGCGTGTGCTCCCTGTGCCCCCTCTGCCTGGGTCTTGAGTCCCCCCTGCCACCCGCTGGTGGCTGCTCTTGCCTGGGCTCCTCTGGGAGCTCCTCGCCTTTCAAAGGTCATTTTCAGCATCAGTGCTGGAAGCTGCAGCCACGGGAATTCAGTGGCCCATAGCTGGGGTTCAGGTAGCTGTGGAAGGAGTGTAGGGAGAGGATTTGGCTAGAGGTGGAATGAGATGGAGGTTGCAGACTGGTAGCATTTTGAATGTAAGCAGTGTGCCCGGGGTGCTGAGCTGGGAAAGGCTGCCCTGTCACACTGCTGGGCTCTGGGACGCAGGAAAGTGCTCACAGCACGTGCTTGACTTCCAAAATGTCTCAGAGAGGGGCAGCTGGGATTTCTAGAACGCATCTAGGCACTGTGAAGGTGACCTGGAATAACCTGTGCAGGTGTGCTCTGCAAACCCGTGCCACTGCAGCCATCTGTCCTTTGCAGGAGATGCTTCAGTACCATGGTGACAAAGAGCAAGCAAGTGCTTTGCCTCCTGGAACGGTGACGCATCTCTGTCTCCAGGGGTGTGTATCATGTCTTTGCTCCCTGCAGGACACACAGCCAGACGCCACCCTGCCCCAGGAGCAGCACAAGGTGGTGGTGGGCAGGGTTTGCTGCGGGATGGGGCTGTGGTGGGCGGGAGTGGAGGAGCTCTGCTGCACGCTGCCCTTGCTGACCTCTGTGTCTCCCTCTGCCTGCCCTTGCAGGGGTACCTCTCTGAAGGCTTAGTCACGAAGTGGTACCGCTCCCCCCACCTCCTGCTCTCCCCCAACAACTACACCAAAGCCATCGACATGTGGGCGGCCGGCTGCATCCTGGCCGAGATGCTGACAGGGAGGATGCTCTTTGCTGGTAGGTGTCTGCCTCCTCTTGGCTCTTTTTCTTTCCTCTCCTTTTCCCTGGTACCCACTTCCGAGGGCTTCCAGCACGGCAGAGGGAATGCCCCTCTCCTCTCCAGCCAAGGTGACCCCGTGGGGATCCTGCTGTTGGTTATTAGGCATGAGGGGTGTCTCCACTTGTGCAGCCTCTGCTGTTGGAGGGTCCCCTGCTTGCTGCCAGCTCCCCTCAGGGATGGAGAGTAGCTTTGGTTGTGGTTTTCACTCAGCCTTCTTGTTCTTCCCTGGTAGAAGAAACCACACTAGGTGAGAAGTGGATTCTAATACTANACACACACGAAGAATAACGAACAAGTAAACAAGGTCCTACTTGTACAAACTTGTACAAACTTCTTCCCAGAGGGAGAGATGCAGCTCTCCCCGCAGAGACAGCAGGTCCCCGACCGATGCCCTTCACCGCCGGAAAAGGACTGACACAAAACTTCCATCTATCCCTTCTTATATCTAAGCTGATGTAAAATGGGATGGAATACTTCCCTTGGATACAGCAAACCATGTGATCTGTCTCCCAGGAAAGCCTGAAATCAGACCACCACAGAAGGACACGTGGAGGGCTGGCTGTGATGGTGCCCTGCGGGTGTCCGAGGCTGATGGTGCCTCCGTGCCAAGCCTTGCTGCCTAAAGAAAGACCTTAAACAAAGAACAACTCTGATGGAACAACAAAACCTTTCTCTGTTTCTGTGTTTCCAGCAGAAAACAGGAGCTTTTTGTTGGGAGGAAGGATGCTAATAAGAAAAATAAATCAGTGGATGGCGTGTAAGGTCAGGAGGTGATGGTGCCCTGTCCCAGGAGGTTTGTGCTCCAGGCTGTGGGTTTTAATTGTGGCTGATTTCCTCAAGGTGTTTCCTTGCTTTGAGCGTAGACATTTGAATGCCACTGCCCATTTCCAGCCATCCTCGGGTTTTCTCTGTGAGCAGGTATTGGAGCTGTAAAGGTGCAGTGCCTGGAAAGGAAGACGACAGAAGCACAGCCAGGAGCCCATCGTTAGCACTGCAGCATTTGAAGCTCAACTCTGACGTCCTTGAGAAGCAAATATTTATTGAACAGTCCCAAAAAATGCTACTGTGGGGAGGAAAGCTGTGCTTCCCAAGCTGGGACACAGAGCCATCCACTCAGGAACAAAGCAGCTGCTCTCTGCCTGTTGAAGGATCCGTGTCCCTGCCCGAGGTCTGCAGCAGTGCTCCTCCTCAGCTGTCTGCCCATCGCCTGTTAGTGTTCTGAATGACAAGGTTTAACACATTTTGTGAGCAGCTGTTTGTGCAGAGTTGTGTAAATAAATAATTAGACCCATTAATAATGGAGAAGGACGTTTTCCTCTCAAATATTCCAGCACACTGCAGAGCTCCTCAGCCAGGGCTTGACTGCAGCTGCTCTGTTGCTCCCTCCCCACTCCTGCTTGCAGCTTCCATATTCCTTTTGTGAACGCTGAAAAACAAGCAGTCAGCATAATTTTGAAAAGATCATTAAAATGACCTCCCATTCCTCCCTCCCTCTTGCCCTCAGTCCCCCCAGAATTTTCAAGTCCGGGGACTTCAGCTTTGAAAATTGTTCATCCAGCCTGGCTGCTCCTCTGTTTCCTTGGGGTGTATTCTAGGAGCAGGAACATCTCAACGAGTCACTTGTCCGTGCAAATGCAGGGCCTTTTCTGGTCTTTCTGGGAGATCCTTCACATGAGTGTGTTCCTGGCGCAGCTCTGCCACTTGCCTCCCCATGCCGAGCTCTGGGAGACTCTTTGAGCTTTTTGGGTGGAAGCAAATTGGGTGGTGCCTTTCCAGAATGTGGTTAAGGCTCTCCCAGTCCTGGGCACTGGATCTGAACCAGCCCCAGAGCTCCAGAAGCAGCAGGAGCAAACCCCAGCACATCCTGGTCCTGCAGGAGTTGACCCAGACCAGAGCAAAGCACTGCCTTGTATGAAACTGGATGTACCTGGAGCCCCCCCTGCCCCAGCTGGTGTTGCAGGTGTGGCTGCATCTGGAGAACAAGCAGCCGTGCCCATGCTGGTGTTACATGTGGCTGGAGGGGAGATAAATACTGCCCTGCTGCCGGGGAGAAGTGCCCCAGAGCAGCCAAAAACCTGCTTTACAGGCTGGTTCCTGAGGATCTGCAGCAGGGTGGAGATGAGGAGATGGGCTTTGGCAGAGCACAGGCTGGGCTCAGCCAGGCACATGCTGTGACCATCCCTACTCCTCTGCTTTCCAGCCCAGAGCAAACGTTTAATAAACCCCCAGATGCTGGCAGGATATTTAGTTAATGGGTGGGGATCAAAAACGAAGCTCAAAACACATATTCCTTTTTGGTTACTGTAAAAATAACCCGCGGAGTTGTTATGGGAAGGCTCTGGCCCTGTGACCTGTTTTCCTGGTCTCCCTCTACGCCGGTGAGTAAGGAAGAGCCAGGGTGGGAGCCTGGCAGCCCGTGGGGTCCCACACCACGTACCACCTTTCTTCTGCTGCTGTCCAGGGAGAACAGCCCCTCAGAGCAGCTGAAATCCACAAACACTTGCACAACAGCTTGGGTTCGTCTTCGCTTCTGCCTTTCTCCTCTTCGCTTGGGGGAAAGAGTTTACCCCCGTCCCGGCAGGATGAGGCCTCGGCAGAGTCCTGGGTCACCAGCAAGCCCCCCGTGGGAAGTGGCAGAAAGCTGCAAACCTGCAGTGATTGCCTTGCTCTGGGTGAGTGGATTTCTGAGTGTGCGTCAGTGGCACAATTTAAATGGAGTGATTAGCATGAGTCGATATAATTAACTCAGTAGTCTATCTGGGGTGCTTAAGGCAGGCAGGTACATTAAGGTGATCGGTTATTAGGGATGGATGTTGCTCACTGCTTCCGTTCTCCTCCACAAATTAATGCACCCCCAGCAAACAGGGACCCCAAGCCTGCAGCCTCGTCCCTGTGGTGGGAGGAGCAGTTTTGGCAGAGCCCTGGGTGGCCACAACAAACTTGGTCATCCCAAAACTCGTAGGAGTGAAGCGCGTCTCCAACAGCCAAAATCTGTTTGCGGATCCTCGGAGAGCTCCCCACCACGGGCAGCATGGAAAACAGGGAAGAGCATCCGTAACTGAGCAGCTACAGCTCCCTCCAGTGACTTCTCCACCTTCTGCTGCTGGAACTCGTCTGAAAACACCATCAGTGGAAGCAGGAGTAACGAGGAGAAAAGGAGTAACAGGGAGGAAGGTTCTGTCCTTGCAGATCTTGGTGGGGTTCACCAGTGGGGCTGTGCCTGTGACCAAGAGCCAGGAGATGGCTCTTCCCATGGGATCAGGGCTTATTTATGGGGCTTGGGTGCTTCCCCAGGACTTGGCTGCAAGCCTGGAGAGGGGTTCCCTTCCCCAAGAAGTGATGCAGAGCTGCTTGTTCTCTCCTTGGGTAACGACAGCACATTGCATTTATTTCTGTCTGTAGTTCATGTTGTTCTTTTCAGGAATTAATGTCTTCAGAAAAAGGTCCCTGGGAATTACATAAATAGTGGATAATGGAGGAGAATTGTGTTTCCTGAGAGCCATAATTCAAGGCTTCCAGCACTGCATTAGCAGCTTCTTTGTGTGGCTGAACACGGTGCCTTTGGGCTGCTGGGCACCTTCAGTGAGCCCTGTGTCCTGGTTTAAAGGTGAACCCGCAGGGGAAATCAACCCAGAATGGGATGGCAAGGCAGAAGAACAATTTAATAAAAGATCACAATAAACACACTGAGACAGAAGGAAAATCCTTGTGCCCCCCAAAGCAGCTGTGCAGCCCAGCCCAGCACGAGCAGGATGGAGCCCCCCAACCCTGTGCTGAGCACCACGTGGGCACCTGAGTGCAGAGGGAAGAGAGAGAAGGAACCACTGGTGGGGATGATGGTCAGGCTGGTGCAGAGTGGCAGTGCCAGTCCTGGTGAGGCTCTGCTGCGCCTCTGGATCTGACCAGAGATCCCAGTCCCAAACCCCAACTTATCTGTGCTCGGGCTCAGCTGGGAATGCCCAGTCCCTCCCCCAGGGTGGGGAGTTCCACAGTGGGGGATTCACTCTGGGAGGTCAATCCTGGCATATTTTTGGCATCCCTGCTGGCCCCTGAGCACACATGACCCCTCAGGTGGGGGTGAAGGTGCTGGTGGCTCCCCAGAGGGGAGTTCTCACCCCTGAGTCATTGGTGTGGGGACAGGAACAGTTCCTGATCCCCCAGGAGTTCCCAAACACCCCCCTGTGCCCTGAGGGGTGGGGTGTGCCCTGGGCAGCTGCTGCCAATGGGCCATGGGGAGCAGGGCATGAGACGATGACAGAGGGTGTAGAATCCACCCCCACACAGTGCCAAACTGGGCCTGGCTGTGATAACCATTAATTTTGATCACAGCTCGGGAATTAGCCTGACTAAAACGGTGTTGGTTTCCTGGTAGTTATCCTCATGTTCCCCTGGAGCCATGCTGGGAATCCCTAAGTGACCTAAAATCAGCTTTTCTGTTGGAAAGTGAATTTATGTGGCTAGGACTGAAGTTGGGAGGGCGTCGCTCCATCGTTTTTGCCTCTCCTATTGCTTTATCTTCCTCCGAGGTGTTGATCTGAGTGGATCTGCAGTGTGATGGTGACCAGCTGGGCTAATGTCACCGTTGCTTTCTGTCCCTTTGTGCGAGGGACCTCCAGAGGACAGGGTTGCCTCAGGTCAGGTGGTCTCTGCTCTCTCCTGTGAGCTGGACCTTCCACCCTCCCTGCAGACTGACTGCAAGAGCTGTGCCATGAGTAAGGTCGACTCCTACATGGACCAGTGTGCTGGGTTAGAGTTAAACCAGCAGGAGAAATGAACCCAGCTCAGAATGGGATTGCCAGTCAGAATAACAATTTAATAAAAGATCACAAAATACACTGAGACAGAAGGGAAATTCCTTTGTGCCACAAAACCACCAGCTGTGCAGCCCAGCCCAGGGGGGCACGAGCAGGATGGAGCTCACCAACCCCTGTGCTGAGCACCATGTGGGCCCCTGAGTTCAAAGTAAAAAGAAAACCAGAAACCTGCTGGTGACAATGATGGCTGCAGTCTGGTGGCAGTCACAGTCTGCTCGAGGCTCTGCTCCTCCTCTGGATCTGAAGAGCCCCCAGTCCCAAACCCCCAAGCTTATCTCCACTTGGGCTCAGCTGGGAGCGCCCAGTCCCTCCCCCAGGG
>VXAU01000828.1:961366-1014344 GCA_013399695.1 Formicarius rufipectus | reverse complement strand
CCCAGGCATAGAGACACTCGATGGAGCCACCAATGCTGGACATGTTGACAATGGCTGCCTTGCTGCAGCTCAGCCCTGAGCCTGGGCTCCCCTGAGCAGCCTTCTTCAGCAAGGGCAGGAATGCCTGCCAGGAGAAAGAGAGACAGGGGCACACATGGATGTGGCACTGGGGAGAGAATCAGCTCCTTCCACAGTGGGCAACATTGGCACCAGCACTGGAGCATCCTCTCCCCTCTTCCCATTGCCCCAGCATGCCAGGCTCCAGCTCCTGAGCTCCAGCCCATGGGTCCATGAGCTTCTCATCAACCGAGAGTCCATCAGGCACCAGAGTGGGGGCAGGAATCCCTCCCACTGGCCTTTCATGCTGACCCAGGACAGCCCTGAGTCTCACCTGGCCCATCAGCAGAGGCCCCGTGGTGTTGGTTGTGTAAGTCTCGGTCATGTCCTCCAGTGTCTCATTTTCAAGCAAGTTTATCTTGGAAATTCCAGCATTATTGATGAGAAGGTTCAGTCCTGAGCCCCCCAGGTGCTCCCCAACTTTGGCTGCCGCTGCCTTGATGCTGGCAGGGTCAGCAACTTCTGCAGAGCCAACACAGGGGAGGTCAGTTGGAGTTTGTTCCACTGTGTCCCCTCAGGAATGTGCCCCCCACAGCTCCCTCCAGTGTGGGGCTCCCAGGGTTATGATGAGTGCTCAGGCATTTGACAGAGGAACTGGGGTGAGAGTGAACCTACCAAGAGGGATGATGACCAGGTTGGGATGCTTGGAAGCCAAATTCTGTAACTCCTGCAAGAGGGGTCACAATGTTGGCCCTGACAGGCTGAAACAGCTGTGCAAAGGCTCACCCAGCAAAGCCAGTCTAAGCCCATCTAAGCTCCGTCCCTGCATCACCTCATGCCCAGCACTGTGCTCTAACTGCCCCAGTCCCAAAGGATGGGGAGTGCTCTGTGCCTCCCTCACAAACCACCTACCTCTGTGCCCTCCACACATCCCATGCCACCTGCTCCCATGAACAATCCTGTCCAGCTGTCCTATGCCATGCATGCCCGGCTGCAGCTCCAGCCCTTTGCAAACTCTTTCCCAGCTCCAACTTCCACCCTGGCACCGAGTGCTCCAGTCCCCCAGCACAGCCACTGCCTCCCAGCCCAACCTCACCTGTGCCCGCTGTCCCTTGGGGTCCCGACAGGCTGCAAACACCCACTGCGGAGGTTTCGGCAACCCCAGCAGATGCTGGACGAGCCCCAGGCCGATGCCCCTGTTGGCCCCAGTCACCAGGACAGAGCGGACACAAAGCTCTCCCATGTTGCTTCTCCTCCCTCTGCTCTGACTTGTAATATTAGCTCAACTCGTTAATATCTCCTTATAGTCTGTTTCATAGACACACCCCAGTCACTCACAGCTTGCGCCAACCCTTGGCTCCTCTCCAGGAGGTGCGATGTCTCCAGCTCTTTATCTCCAGGACACAGATCCTGGCTGGGAGCCTGTCTTAGATACCTAAGCGCAAAAATCACTGGGCTTTTTCAGGTAAATTCTTTTGTCCTTGTGAAACATGGTGCCATGATTCAGGTGAGGCTTTTGTGGGTGAGGAGGGAGGGAGCAGCATGTGGATTGATGTGGGAAGTTCCATGGCTTGGGTGAGCTTGGCTGCTTCACGAGCCTCCTGAGGGCTCAATGGTCTTTGTATATTGTACTGGGCTGTATCTCCGATGTCCCCAAGCAGATGTTCTCTGCCTTGTTCCTGCCTCTTCCAATACGACGTCCACTTGCTCATTGTTGAGTGAAACAGTTGTGGAGGGGAGCAAACCCATCGTTGTTTCCTGGAAGAAGGATAGGGACCTGCATGGCCAGCACATCATCCATCCCTTGGGATGCAGTCCTAAGTTGAGCTGTCCCTCTGCTCAGAGCCACAGAGGACTCAAGTGCCTGGAACATTCACCTGCAAAGGAGATGCCCTGGTCAAAGCCCCATTCTTCACCTCGCTTGTTGCCATGGGGCACTGGCCATTCTGTGCTACCACCAGTGAAGTCCAGCGCTGTCCAGTACCTGAAGTGACACAATATGAGTTTTCAGGGCTGGATTTGCTGTGTGTGTACATTATGTGTTCCTGCCCCACTGTACATTAAGACATAACCCAGAAACCTCCTGCCAATACCTTGCTCCCCTGCACTGAGTCCCAGAACCATTGCTGGGAATGGTTCCCAGAACATGGTACCCAGAACAGGGTGCTGGGCAGCAATGGAGAAACTGGCACTGCTTATGACACTCCTGCCCCAGGATATCTTGGGCATTAACCAGAGCTGCTTTCTCACAGTGGAAATGCCAGTGTGTCCCTGTATTCCAGTAGCAGCTTTTCAAATTTTCCACACTGGTTTGAGAGACTTACTTTCGCCTTTTGAATCCTTACCACTTACCAGCAGTACAAAGCTCTGGATCTTTCAGCTTTTGTCTCAGACTGATCTTTCACTGAGGAACTCACAGATGGCTGGGCTGAAATTCAGGCTTCTGTGCATCATTTCAGTATGTCCTTTTTAATGATCACAAACTTCACCTCTACTCACCAATAGATGCTATTTGCACCAGTGTTTAACTCCTCCAAATAGACTTCCATGGTTTTCTTCTTACAGGCAGAGGATGAGGCCATCACCCAGAGCCTGTCAGAAAGCTCCACTGTGCCTCAGAACAAGATAGCACTAGAAATCAAACAATTAACCTTTTAAATCTCCTATTTTTGCTGTGTCACCACATTCATGTAGCCATCCAACTGTTTTGGAGTTGTAACTTTATAACGTTGACTTTTCTCTGGGGCCCCACACTGCATTATAGAGTTTAAACAAGCGCTGCTTGACCGGGAGTCAGAGTTCAAGCTGACATGAAGAGGCAGGGGGAGAGCAACCAGTCTTCCAGCCCAGCCTTGTCACAAGGGCTGCTGCTGTCCCCAGGCCTCTGGAAAGGACCTTGGACCAGCTCCTAAAAGGGGATTCTGGTGGTTCTTTTGCTCTGAAATGTTCTTATATGGCCCAAGCCTTAAGGTGAGCGTGAAAGTCCTTAGAATCATTGAATAATTTAGGCTGGAAAAGACCCCAAAAATCATGGAGTCTAACCCCTAAGCAAACACTGCCAATTCCACCACTAAACCAGTGCCCCAGCTGCCACATCCACATATATTTTGAACACTTCCAGGGATGGTGACACCACCACTTTCCTGAGCAGACTGTACGAACGCTTGACAACCCTTTTAGTGACGAATTTTCCCCTAATATCCCATTGAAACACTCCCTGGCACAACCCAAGTCTGTTTGATTGTCACTTTTTACTTGAGAAAAGAGACTGACACCCCCTGACTACACTGTCCTTTCAGGCAGTTGTACAGAGTGATAAGGGCCCCCTGAGCCTCCTTTTCCTCAGGCAGAGCCCTCCCGGCTCCCTCAGCTGCTCCTTATCAGACTTGTGCTCCTGACTCTTCCCAGCTCCACTGACTGTCTCTGGACACGCTCCAACATCTCAACGTCCTTCTTGTCGTGAGTGGCCCAAAACTGAGCACAAGATTCAAGGTGCAGCCCCACCAGTGCCAAGCACAGGGGCACTGTATGCTCCTCTCCCATGACCCCCCCAGGCAGCTGAAAAGTTCACCTATGGATGTTTTTCACATCACCACACTGGGAAGGGCCAGTTTTCCAGCCACGCCATTTCTGCCCTCAGTTGCTGGAAGCTCAGGTGTGCTCACACTCATGGAGGTGATTGCACAATGGCAGGGTTGCTTACAGAAACGTGGAGAAACATGCTTTTCTCTGATCCGAGTGGAATGGGGGTGTGGCACAATTTGCTCTAGCATATTTAATCTAGTGCAAGTAAGAACAAATTAACTTCTATTTATCAAGCCAATTTTCTCCACAATGCATTCAGGTCTCTTTTGGGGCATGTCATCACATATTAGTCACTTGCTAAAGAATCAATAGATGGTGATGAATGAGTCACTGATCAAAGGGTGGGGTGAGGTGGACCAAGCATCCTGGGTAACTGAAGTTCAGCAGGTTCCCCCTCTCCCTCTAAGTGCTTTTTTTTCTTATTTCAGTGACTAAAACAGCATTTATGATGGATCCATCAGCTCAGTGTAAAGGACATGTGTCCACATGTATTTTGTTTTTTACAGTGCAGAAACTTAATCAAATTAGAGGATCAACAAGCTGGTAACAGGAATGACTAGTTTAGATTTTTAGCTAAGAGAACTCAAATATTTCTTTGTATTCTTATGGAGGTTCAGTGGGAGGTATCCCTGCCCATCACAGAGGGGGGAACTAGGTAATCTTTGAAGTCCCCTTCCAACCCAAACAATTCAAAGATTCTATGATTTATGCTCTCAAGCACTTAAAAATGCATCAATATCTGACTCAGGCTTTATCAGGCAGCAGGACTCTCCCAATGCCTGTCCTAGGGAAACTGAATCACTTGAGTAAGCATGGGGTTTGTTGGGTTTTTTTTGTTTGGTTGGTTTGGGTTTTGTTTGGTTTTGTTTGTTTTCTGTTGTTTTGTTGTGGTTTTTTGTTTGTGGTTTTGTTGTTGTTGTTGTTGTTTGGCTTGTTTCTTTCCCCCTGTTGGTTTGGGTTTTTTTGTTTGGCCATTGTTTTCCTTTTTGGTTGCATTTAGTATTATTACCTTCTAGAAGCCTCACAACTCTTAATGAACAAGGTTTTCAAAGAATCGATAATCCTCTATTCTGTATGGGAACAGAAGCATAAAAGCAGGTCAAGCAATGCCCTCACCAGGAAGTATTCAGTTACGGATGCTGAGAGCTGCCTTTCTTTCACAGTTAAGATTTGCATTCACAACAGGCTCCTCCTGCCTTCAGCTGTGGCTGCACTTTAACTGTTTCTCCCCAGCAGATCACCGGGGATCCCTGTATCCAAGGCTTTTTGAAACAAGCTCCTAGGAAGAGCTTGTTAATGTAATTTGCCTACAGGATGTGTGTGGAACAGGCAGCAATAACCCCACTCCCCAGAGTGGTTCACTGTGACTGTTTGTAGCCCTCAGTCCTTATTTGCCAAACTTTGCCACAGACAGAGCAGCATTTTGGTGACAAGTCACTGAGTTAATGATCTGAGCACAGAAGGAGGCAGGAAAAGGAGAATGGGACCTTTAATTCAAGTGTCTGCTATAAGGAGGGTTTCTTCTTTTTAATCTATTAATATAATCAAATATTTTAATGAAATTCCAACTTCTGTGTATATATACACATAAAACGTCCTCAAAGCATTTTCATATCCCAAAGTAAACTTGGGAGCAGAGGCTCAACCATGGAGAAGAGTAAAGTCAACACAAGTCACCTAATGCTACCACTACATTGATACAAGTGTTTAGTTTCTGATTTATCACTAAGAGAAATGATTTGTGTGCTGTTTTGCAAGCAAGAATGAAAATAAGCAACAGAAATAATGATCCTTAGATACATAAGAGTTGCTCAGTCATTACTTCACTGTTGAGCTCCTAAGTGTGTGTTCACTCTAATGGGATTTTCATGTTGTTTGGGCATCTGTTTGCCCACGTAACAGCTGAAAATCAAACATCAACTCCCATCCCCAAACTGGCATCAAGGCTGGTATATTCAGGCCCCCTTCAAACACCATCCTCCAGCCGATGCTGATTGCCTCTTTTCTGTATTCCCCTTCCCCCTCAAGCCCTGTTTCCCCATCCCTATTTGCCAGCAAACCTTTTCCTTGCCTTACTCCATAGCTAACATTTGGTACAACTGTTGAACAGAGTACCTGACACTCAGCAACAAATCCAAGAAGAAAACATCCCCAAAACAGCTGCACCTCCCATTGCGGTCTAAGTTACAGAATGGTTTGGGTTGGAAGGGACCTTAAAGACCATCTTGTTCCAATCCCTTGCCATGGGCAGGGACAACTTCCACTAGACCAAGAAGACCGTCTTGCTCCAAGCCCCATCCAACCTGACCTTGAACACTTCCAAGGATGGGGCAGCCACAGCTTCTCTGGGCAACCTGTGCCAGGGCCTCACCACCCTCACAGGGGAGGAATTTCTTCCTCATGTCCAATCTAACCCTGCTCTCTGTCAGTGTGAAGCCATTCTCTTATCCTATTGCTTCATACCATTGTCCAAGTCCCTCTCCAGCTCCCTTATAGTCCTTTTAAGTACATTCCTGAAGCCTTCCCTTCTCCAGGATGAACAACCCCTGCTCTCTCAGCCCTTCCTCACAGGAATAACCCCTGAAGATCTTCGTGGTCCTATTTATTTACCAAATGTATTGCATCTGTTGGTCAGGGAAAGAGCCAAAACAGCCGCCTTTCTGGGCAGGCAGTAAAAACAGCTGCGAAGGGGCTGGTACCTCCAGATGCTAAATGGGTTTAGTGGGATTTTTACCCTTATCTAGGGTAAAGGTTTCTGTGCTAAAGATGCTGCAGACACCTGCAAGACCTATTGCGAACTTTCTACCTCGCACACCAGCCTTGAGAAGAGTCGGGGACCCTCAACCCCCCGGCCCCTCCCAACCCGCATCTCCCCGAGACCCCTCGCTCCTCCCCGCGGGCGCCGTCGGGGCTGGGATGCGGTTGCACTTCTTGTACACCGAATTATTAGGGCGGACGGCAAAAATACACGGCAGTGCTTGCTCCCCGGTGGTTGGGGCATCCCGGCGGTGGCCAGCGGGGTCGGGAGGCGGCGCCAGCCGGGCCGGGACGGCGGCGATGGCGGCGCGGACGGTGCTGCTGACCGGCTGCAACCGCGGCATCGGGCTGGAGCTCGTCAGGCAGCTGCTGGGCTCCCCGAG
Source organism: Formicarius rufipectus (assembly GCA_013399695.1). Lineage (NCBI taxonomy): Eukaryota > Metazoa > Chordata > Aves > Passeriformes > Formicariidae > Formicarius > Formicarius rufipectus. The sequence continues at coordinate 1,007,562 of VXAU01000828.1, read as the reverse complement.
ACCGCCCGCATGGATCTTCGCGACCTGCCGGGACCCCGAGGGGCCCCGAGCCCAGGTCAGTGCGGGCACGGGGGCGGCAGTGCCCGAGGGTGCTGCGGACACGGGCGGGCACACGCTCGGTCGCAGCGTCGCCGCCCGAGCAGCGCCTTTGCTGCCGGCGGGCATCTGGTGTTCGCAGCGTGCCCTGCCCCGTGTGAAAGTCACCTGAAGTTCTCCAGGCGAAGAATCGGCTGTGCCACCCTTCAGGTCGCGCCGCTGGGCTGTTTTGGGGTGTGTCGGATGTTCCCCAGCTCGCCCTCCCGTGCCAAGGCTTCGCCCCGATCCACCTTCCCGTGCCAAGGCTTCGTCCCGACCCGCCCCTCCCGTGCCAAGGCTTCGCCCCGATCCACCTTCCCGTGCCAAGGCTTCGTCCCGACCCGCCCCTCCCGTGCCAAGGCTTCGCCCCGATCCACCTTCCCGTGCCAAGGCTTCGTCCCGACCCGCCCCTCCCGTGCCAAGGCTTTGCCCGTGTGCCGCGGGCACGGTCTGAGCTGGGCTGGACTCAGTGCCTGTGGCCGGCTGAGGAGGTGGGAAGGGCAACGATGCTGCTCCAGCTGGTCCTGCAAGGTCGTACTGCACTCTGCAGAATCTGGGGATTCAAAACTGGTGTCCCGTGGAGCTGTGGGATTCCCCCTGCTTTCCACTTCACTGAAGTGGGAGAGACTCACACGTGTTGCTTCTGCAGGGAATCACAAAGCCTCCTCGTGCTTTCCTTAGGTCCAGCTTCAATCTTCTGCTTGCAGTGGTTCACTGAAATACAAGCAGGGAGAAATTTGCTCTCTGATAGGTCCTGGCTCCAGCTGATTTGTTTGTTGCATGTGCGTATTATTCCATCTCAGTAGTAATCCTGGCTCAGTGAGAATCCACCCTGCCAACCCAGGGGTGCAGCTGGTGTTTGAGTTGGCTGGGTCAGAGCTAGGTCAGGTCTCTTATTTTTGCCTTGTTCCTCCCTCTGCCCACAACTTGCAGGACTCAGGCAATGAGGGGAGTGGGGACTTGTTGCAGGGCTGGACTGGAGCCAGTTTACCCACAAGGTGGTCCATGGTCATCTCTCCTAACCAGGGGATGCTTCCCTAAGCCTTGTCCAGCCATGGTAGGATCAGGGCAGTGTCTTTGGGGTGTTGTTGCTGAAGCCCATGACCACAGGACATCGAGGGCAGAGTGTTACTCTGCCAGGCTGGGGCCGTATCGATCCTTCTGCCCTTTTGTGCCTGGATCTGGTGCTGGGGTGGGTGAAGCTCACACCAAGATGGTATAAGACTTTTGAGGCCAGCAACTGCACAAAACAAGGGAGCAGAAACATCTGTTAGCTACCACAAGCCATTTAGATGGATTTTCCATCATTTCCTGTGCCCAGGGCTAATGTGGGAACATGGAGTCTGGTGGGGATACCCAGAGATAACTGAAGGTGGACCACAGCCCATGCCAGCAGCTCTCCCACTCCATCTTGGTTGGATGGATCCTCTCACAAGACACCCCAATTTGTGTTTCTTCTGCAGAATTTTCTGTGGGCATGTTTGGAGGAAGTTTTTAGTTCTAAAAGCTATCCATGATGCTTTGATTTCTGTTGCCTGAGAGTTGCTGTAGTTGAAGGAGGCTCAGAGCAAAGAGCTTCTAGGGACTGTGAAGTGGAAAGTTTGCTGTTTGGAAAGAGCTTCTGAATCCTCCACTGTGTGAGCTGGCACAGACAGGCAGCCAGGAAAACACATGGCTAAAATACAAAGAGTAAATTTATTTCTGTTATCTCGCTAACCGAGGGATCCCTGACAACACTGGGCAGAGTACAGAGGTACAGGAGATGCAGGCGCTGTTAAGATCCGTGCTGGCAGATCACTGACTGCTGTTCACGTGGTTTATCAAGGGTTGTTCCCAGCTGTAAGGTCACTTAAATGATTTACAATCCTCCTCCCCCATCTTCCACTTTTAACCCATTCCTCCCAATATCCACTTTCAGTGAAAAGAATCAATAAAAATGCACAAAGTGGTTAATTTCTCTTGAGTGGGTGAGGTGTAGTGTCCACAGCAGAGTGGATCTGGGATTGGGCTATTTGGATCCAGATGTAACTTCCCCAAAGGTCAAATCTGATGCTGGCGCTCACAGTTGTTCATCCTCCACCTAACTTCCAGAAGTCTCTGGGAGACACTTCTGCCTGTATCCCCAGCCAGTTGCATCATTTCCTGGGTGAGCTGATCCTTCACACTTTGCTCTCATCCTTTGCTGTGGGTCTAGCTGGGTTGTGCATGTAGACCCTTTGGGAGAGTAACTGCAGTGTCTGGCAGTTGCAGCTGTGTCATGCTCTGTGCACGTGTATGTTGCTTTATGAGGCCCAGGAGATGCCTGAGAACCGAGGCAGGTCCCCAGCCCAGCCTTTCACAAGTACTGAGTAACATCTGGAAGATGTTTCCCTCAGGGTGAGCCATCACTGGTGACCCAGGATGATGCCTGGTATTGCCTCTGCCTTATGCTGATTGTTTCCATGTCTCTTTTCATAGGAGCTGAGAGATCTGGAATCCAAACACCCAAACCTCGTTCTTGTGAAGCTGGGTAGGTGCACTCTGCCTCTAAGCTGGTAAATTTGAGGCTACCATCCATGCTTGCCCCATTTCTCCTTCCTTCCTCCCTCCCTCCCTCCCTCCCAGCTGAACATGGAGATTCAGTTCTTCAGTTTCTTCAAGTCCTGCTGTCTGAAGTCTAGACCTCTCTCTGCCTCAGTACCCCATTCCCTGGAGCCTTCTTGCTCCATGGCCACAAGACCAGGATGTTCTTGAGACCCATCCTGGGCAGCCTCTGGCTCACCCAGCCAAGCGGCCGCATCCTTGCTCTGCCATGCAGCTGCCCTGCCTTGATCCCAAGTACAAGGCAAGACCAGGAGGGCTTTGGAAGGAAGGCAGCTCCTGTGGAAACACTGTGTGATCAGCCCTGAGCCTGGGCAGCAGCTGTAGGACCGTGCAGACCTATCCCACAGCAGGTCCCGACACAGCTCTCTTGGGGGGTCTTGCTCCTTCCTGGACTGCTGTGGGTTCTCCAGAAGTTGCTCAGGTCTAGGCTTTGGAGGTGGTGGCAGCATGGGAATCACAACAGTGCTTTTCCCCCACGGTGGCCTTTGCCCGGTGAGCTGCCCCGGGGCAGGACAGCTGCTGGTGGTGGGGTGCAGCAGGTAGTTTTGGGACGAATTGGGGTGTGTGGATGCCGGGGTGCTCAGCGCTGGTTTCACAGCACCATCTGGTGCCCGCGGATGGAAGGGCCGCGCTGGTCGGGATGCGTGGCCGTCCACAGCATCTTCACCTCCCTCTTCCTTCCAGCACTCCCATGGCTCTCAGAGCCCGTTCTCTCCCACTGCAGATGTCTCAAATCCCTCTGCTATCACCGACGTGGCGAAGATCGTGGAGGGGAAGCTGAATGGCCTGGGCCTGAACCTGCTGATAAACAATGCTGGCATCTTCACTCCCACGGCGTCGCTGGACACGGTTGATGCTGAGGACATGATCAGGACGTACAAGACCAATGCAGTGGGGCCAATGCTGATGGCTCAGGTATGAGTGAAGCTCTAAGGATGGAGCTCACCAAGAAATGTGGCCCAGCTCAAGGGTATCCCAGGCTGTCCATGGTCACAATGGGGTTCTTGGAGGGTTTTGCCAAGTTTCCGAGGGCTGCCAAAGGGAGCGGGCAGTGCTAGGGTTGCTGTCCCAGTGCAAGCTCTCTGTATCCCCACTATGTTGTGCTGGGTTAACTGGGAGCAGACAGGGCCACTGCAGCAACACACCCAGGCTCTCCTGTCTCCCCACTGTTCTTCCTCATCCTCCTTGGGTTGTGGTTGCCATAAAAGTAGGGTTGGCTTGAGGCACAAGTGTCCCACAAGTTTGCTTCTCCCCAGGCCTTCCTGCCTCTGCTGAAGAAGGCTGCCCAGGAGAGCAAAGAAAAGAGCCTGAGTTGCAGCAAGGCAGCCATCATCAACATCTCCAGTGTCATGGGGTCCATCAAGAAAACACCCGATTCCTTCTCCAAGCCTGTCATCTCCTACCGCTGCAGCAAGGTATGGAGATGGGCAACCTGCCTGTGCTCCTGAGCTTGATGGGTGTCAGAGCTGCTCCTTGCCAGGCCTGATGTCAGGGAAGCACCTGAGATTGCAAGATGGAGGGACTGATTCATGCTTATCATTGCCAAAGCTCCTCTGGCACCTCCATGCCCACCCAGGGGAGACACACAAGATTTCTTGAAGACCTGGCATTGCTTTTTCTCCCTCACCAAGAGGAAGAGATGGGAAGGAAATGTGGTTCATGGAGCTTTTTGCTGCCCGTAGTTGATGCTTCTTTTCTCCCCCAGGCTGCCCTCAACATGCTCACCATGTGCCAGGCTCTGACGTATGGGGAAGCCGGGATCCTCTGTGTGGCACTGCACCCTGGATGGGTGAAAACAGACATGGGCAGCCAGGAGGTGGGTTCTGGCTGAGCAGGTTGAAGGGGGAACCCATGGGTGGGACCCAAGCCTACAAACCTTCCCAGGAGGTGGCTCACATGGCTGAAATGGCTCTTGGAAGAAGAGATCCATGTGAAAATGAGCTGCCTCTTGGTCTGCAAGTTGCTCGCGTGTCTGTTGGGCCACTGCAGAACATGTGGCTGATGCCTGGGAAATGGCATCAACACATATGCAGGCTGAGCAGGATGCCTCTTCAGGGGAAAAAGGGGCTTTGGGCAGCCTAGAGATGTGCAGAGAAACAATCTGACAGAGCAGGGAGGAGAGGAGCAGCACCATTCTATCCTGTGCCCCCTTCCTTGAGGAGCTGCAGGTCCGTGAGACCTCCAGTCATCCTGCAGGATCCATGTTTTGCAGTGGAGGTGGTCCCGGCACCACTGGAGTTTTGAGAAGCCTGCACATAGCATCCCATTTGCATCAGGGATCTTCTCTGTGTCCTTTCTGGTTAAACCTGCGGCTGGCTTTCCAGCCCAAACCACCTCCATCCAAGCTGGCAGTGAGCGTGCAGATACCCAACCATCCTCCCACGTAGCGGACTTGTCCCAGCTCCTGTGGTTCTCTGCTCACTCTGGGTGGCAGGAGCCTTGCTGCCCATGTGCCTGAGCCAAGTGGGTGCTGGTGGATGGCCTGCAGTGATGGTGCTGTTTCCTTTTGCCCATTGCAGGCTGACCTGACAGTGGACACGAGTGTGCGGGGGCTGCTGTCTGTACTGCCACTCCTTTCTGAGAAACACAGCGGGGCTCTGCTCAACTGGGAAGGTAAAGCTATCCCCTGGTGATGGCTCTCTGTCCCTGGGAGTGCCAGGGGACTCCCTGGGTGCACCAGAGCACTGGGATCATCAGCCTTCTGTGGTCTGCAAGGGATCTACTTGGGACGCTAGTGGGTGTACAGAGTGTGATCCCTGCCTTCACCTTGCTAATAAATAAAGTCAATTAGTACCTGTGCCTTCTCCCAGCTGCAGTGTCCCCACTGAGACTCTCTGCTCTGGAGCTGGCCCCAGACAAGACTCATCCCAGGGAACACACGCTGGAGCTGAGCTGCCAGGGACCATGCCAGCCATGGTAACTTAGAGGCCAGGGACCCCCAAGCACCTTAAGGTGCTCCAGGACACGTGTTCATTAAGAAGCCTCAGCGAGAGGCCAGATGGGCAGGGCTCCCTGCTCAAATATTTGCCAATTGGTGTCAGCTTTTCCCTTGCATGAGTTCAGTGTGTTTGTGCTCATGATTATCTTCCCGTTTCCTCTCCTGACGGATGTTTCCTGCCCCTCTCCCTCCCTTTTGCTGGCTTTACCCTTTGTGTCAGACTTATTTCCTGGATCTGGACAGCATCAGACCTTAGTGTTCCCCCTGCCTACCATGAGGGCAATACTTAGCCCTGTGTCCTTTCAGTGGGTGCAGCACAGTGCCCCAAGAGACACTTGAGATGCCAGCTCCACCAGCCAGCTGTTCCTTGTGAGCACAGGCAAGCTTGGACAGAGTAAGGATGATTTAGGATCCATCTGCTTTTAGCAGCTGGTCCATCTCTGTTCTGAAGCTGTGGCACAGCTGCCAGCTGGACCAGCCTGTTGCCTCAGGGGAGTGTTGGGCCGAGCAGTATGGAAAGCTGGACAACCCCTTGGGGACCCTTCCTGGGGCTGCACAAGGGGCTGGGAACATGTCTGGGGACTTCCAGGGACCACGAGTGGGGAGGTTGTCACCCAGAGCAGCTCAGACAGCCCCCACCAGCCCCCCTGGAGCCATAGTAACATCTGGGGGCAAACTCCTCTCTGCTCTGGGGAGTCCAGCAACTCTTCAGGCTCTGAGAATTCACCTCAGTGGTGAAAAAGGCCCCTAATTCCCAGGTTCTCCCACCAGCTGCCCTCTTCCAGACCAATATCCACTGGCAAAGACTTACTGCACCAGGAACTGGAGTCAGACAGGTCCATGATTTGGGATAGGAGCCGCGAGGACATGGGGAGTTCTGATTTGACTTGATAGCATCAGGGCAAGACCCTTCTTGAGACAGATGCTCCAAGTGGGGCAAATGGCAGCGGGCAGAGCCCCTGTGAAAGGCGAAGCCTGCTACAGGAGGAGAGGGTCAGAAAAAGGAAACAGAGAACGGAAAAGGGCTGCTCCTGTGACAGCAATGCAGCTGTGGAGGTGGAGCAGCAGGCAAGAGGCAGGTCACAAACAGCCAGCACACGAGGAAGTGCTGGGACAACACCCAGCGTGGCCAGGACAGACGACCACAGCAGCTCCAGGTGCAGCAGATCTTCACTGGGCAGGGAAGGACCGGGAGCAGAGGCAACCAGAACCACAGGAACCTGGAGATCCTCTTGGGAGGAACCATCTTCCAGCCAAAACTTCCTTCTGCCAAGGTGTGGGCACTGTCTATGGCATGGGGGGATGGTCATGGTGGGGACATCTCAGTGCTGGATGGCACTGCAGTCCTGGGGCTCAGAGCTGTGGGTGACCATTCCCAGAGCCACCAGCAGTGGAGAACACTGATGCTAAGAAAGCTGGATTGTCTGGGAGTGCAAGTGCTGGGATCTAGGGCTGCCATCAAAGTACAGGGACCCAGCTTGGGTCCATGAGAAATGGGGCTTTGGAGGAAGAACGTTCTGGTCCCTGCAACACCAGGGGAAGTCAAGTGGGACCAGCAGATAATGTGCTGAGGCTTCCTGAGGCACGGCCACAGCTGCAGCGCTGGGACTGCTCCATTGCTATCGGTCCCTGCAGAGCCTGGTGCATCCCTTCTTCCTCCCTGTGTTACTGTTAGCTGGGAGGAAGCAGCGACCCAAGTCCCACCTCAAGCTTTTAACCCGCTGCTGCCTGGTCTGATGCTCTCCACTCCCATCAGCCAGAGCCAGGAAGGCTCCACATCTGCCTTGAAAGGATGGTTTGGTACTGGGAGCTTGCTGGGAAATTTTGATTTCCTGGGTCCAGAAGCACCCCATGGCTCATCTCCCCTAAGATATGTTATCTCCCATGGGTCTCCTACAAGCTCTCTTGAAAAGGGTGGGCACTGGCATTATCATCTCTAAGGTCCTGAAAGTATTAGATGCCAATGATTCCCTCCTTCCTCTCTTTTGCCCCTTTTAGTTGGTCGGATCCTGCCTTGTGCTTCCTCTGGAAGCCCCCCTGCTCTGTTTGGTGGGGGGCACCATGGAGCTGGTAGATTTACCAGCTTTGCACAGACTTATCCCAAGTACCTGGTAAACAGTTTGGAGGAAATCCAACTTGGGGAAGAAAACTGCAGCACTTCACCAGCTTCTTTTGGTGAACTGGGGTTTAATTGAAGCCTGGGATCTCCAGAAGTGCTGCTTGCCACTCGTCAGGGAAGTGGAAATCGGACATCTCAGCAGTCTTCTCCAGATCATCTTCTCATGCAACTGAACTCTGCCAAATTGCCCCCTACTTCTCCCCAGGCACAGAGGGGACATCAGTGTGCCATCGGCACAGGCTGGACTGTGCCCTCCCTTGTGATGACCACCAAGGGACACCTTTCCTGAGCATCAGTGTTCATGCAGGAGCAGAGGTAGGTCACAGAATCTGTCAGGTTAGAAGTGTCATCTGGCTGGTCACCCAGCCACTGAGCCTGATGGGGTGATGCAGACATGTTCCATGTCCCCTTCAAATACACCACAGATGTTGATGTGACCATCACATACCCTGGTCCCCCATGTGCACCCCCAGAATAAACCAGAGGTTTGCCTGCTCCATGTCCTGGGGTCCTGGCACAGCCACACACATGGATCTTGAAAAAAAAAACCATTTGGGAGCACAGGAGGGTGCACCCATGGGTCACAGTGAGGTGCTCATCCTTCCTCCCACAGCTGAGCCCTGCCCACGCCTTTGCCGCCAGCAGTGCCCAGAGGGATCCTTTGGCTATAGCACCCAGTCCTGCTCTGCAGGGTCCTGCCAGGGGTTTGGAGCAGGTCAGCCTCTCCCTGCCCATCCCACGGCACCAGCTGGGCCTGAATTTCCAGCTTTTGCAGAACAAGTTCCTGGGTGGCTGCACATGAAGTTGGCACTGTGCTGAGATGCCAGTGTGCCTGTCCAGTGCTGTGAGCCTGTAAGGGAGGGGCTGTGGAAATGGTAATGGGGTTCAGCTGCCCAGGACATGCCATGGGCATGTCTGCAGTGGGGTCATCCCCTCAGTCCCCAGCACATCAGCACACAAATGCATCTGTTCAAATGTGATAAGTGGCACAGGGACTTTGGGATGTCCCTGGAGACTAGCAGGTACTTATCCCATCCCCCTAAGCCACATGGTTAGAGTCCCAGCCTTTGTCAGGCATGCAGAGTGAGATGTCTGGGATGTCCAGTCCAGACCCAGACTTACTCCTCTGGAGCCTTCTTGTTGTCTCAAGGGAATGGAGTTAGACCCCGTGATGGCAAGAACAAGAACCCAGGCTCATTCCAATGAGCTTTCTCCCCCATGTCCCTCTACTCGGAGCCAGGGAAGTGACGCTGGGGAGGAACTTGGCTCCTCTTGTTTGTTATTACAGGATAAAGTTACCCTTTAAAGCAGAGCCAGTGCTGTCAGGGCTGCATACCATGCGGGAACATCGCTCCTTCCCAGCGGCTGCAGGACACTTCTGGTTATTGTGCTCGCACGGAGTCAGCCCAGCCCCAGCCCCAGCGAGGGGGACGCAGGTGGGGGGATCTGAAGAGGAGCCTCCAGGCTGTTTTCACACCCTAGGAAAGCTGGAAGCAAAGGGAAAAGGCCTCTCTCTGAAGTGAAACAGCTTTTCTGACTCTGGGATATGTGGAAAAGAGGAGCAGAAAGGAAGGGCTGGGAGCAACGAAAGGGCAGGGGGAGCTGGATGTAGTTGGGGTGCACTGGGGATGTCCGTTGTCTCCTGGGATGCTGCCCTCCCTCCAGCCCAGCTGGGTACCCTCTGGTGAGGACAGACTGCTGGTTCCAACTGGGGAAACTGCTATGCACAGACAGTGGTGTGCAGCTGGTACCTGTCTTATCCACCCGCTGAGTCCAGTGCCAGCTCGGCACCTCCAGGCCATGCACAGACAGAGAGAGGGCTGGCTTCTCCTTCCAGCTCCAGCCTCTGTCCCTGGGGGTCCCAAATCCAGGGGACCTGCCTATCCCGTGGTGCACCAGGAGACACACTCGCACCTCGAGGCTTTGCATAGGGGGGTTTCTCAGCAGTGTCCTGGCCATCCTACGCACGCTAGACCCTCAGGAGGGGGCTGGAGGCTTGCTAAGGGCTTGACCCTCCCCTCCACTGAACCATGATGTGCCTGTGGGGTGGAGGGGAAGGAAGCTGACCCGGTGGAGCCGAGCCAGGGAGAGCTTCCTGGCAGCGAGCTCCAGCCTCCAGCGCCTTCCGTGCTGCTGCAGATGGTTCCGAGTAGGATGGAAAGCAAGCAGAGGGCTGTGCAAGCCCCTTCCAGCCATTCCCCAGCTTGGCATCCACCCGCTTTGTGCCGTTCGGGAGGCAAATGCCAGCTGGGAGCCTGACACCGCCACCTCAGCAGGGTGTCGAGAGAAGTCTGACTCATCCCCTGCAGGAGAATGTGAGACTTCCACATGTAAACAAAGCTGGCCCCAGCGCGCCAGGACATGTGACAGATACAGGAGAGACTGGCTGGAGCCGCAGCCCGGGGCTGGTGGCATCCACGCGTGCTAGAGGCATGACAGAGAGCCAGAATGGGTCCTGCTCAGGGGAACATCATTTGAGTGTGGAGAATGCAGCAGGTTCCTTGCTATCAGCATGTCTCCCCTCACTTCTCATACCCCTGCCCCACCAGGGGCTTTTAGCAGCTGTTTTTACCCCCTGTTTGGCTGCATCTGCTTTCCTTCAGGGACACCCTTCCCACTCGGGTCCAGTTTGCACCAGCAGCTCAGGACAGGCTGAAGAGGTAGAGGATGACCAGGGCGGTGGTGGAAAAAAACACATGGATGTGGCATCTGGGGGCATGGTTAATGGGCTTGGCAGTGCTGGGTTAATGGTTGGACTTGATGATCTTGGAGGTCTTTTCCAACCCTAATGATTCCATGATTCTATGAGAGCAAAGCTTCTGAGATGCCACCCCATGGTGCCAGCTTCAGGAGCAGAGTACAGCTTGTGGTGTCAGGAGGTCTCTCTCCATCTTCTCTTCCGCAGGGATAGAGAGAGTGTGGTGCCAGTTTCAGAGCACAAATGCTCCCTGGGTGTCTGTTCCCATCCTGGGAGCAGGGGTCACTTGGAAACCCTCACAGTTATTCAACGAGTTCTCCAGCACGTGATTTCCCCCTGGGATCATACGTGCTGTGCTGTGGGCTCCGGGCTGGGAGAGCTGCAGGCCAGCAAGGAGAGGAGATATTACAGCACTTCCTATCCTTGCTTACCCTGTGCAGCCGGTTTCATTTCCTTAATCCCCATCCCAACATTTTCTTTGTTGTTTTCTTTGGAAGGAAGGAAGCTCTGCTGAAGGCTGGTGTGCACTGCAGGGAGCACTTTCATGCTCTGGGACATCAGCAGGTTGCCCACTGGCTGTTCCCAGATGGATTCACTCTCTGCTCTTGGGTGCAGCAGGTGCTGCTCCACTCAGCAGTGGACCAGATTGGGGGGTGCGTGGGGTGTGCTGCACTGTTTGGGGAGGACCATATTTATATGCATTTACATACAGCTCTGCCAAATTTGCAGACACAGCCCTGCCAAAGCACCTCATACTCTAAATGGCCTTTTGCTCTTGCATCTCCTACAGCACCAGCTTTGGAGCAACATCTTCCTACCACAGCCAATTCAATGGGATGAGCTTTGCTTCATCTGGTGTGCTGTTGAATCCTCAGGCTGCTGATGCCTCAGGTGTGGTGCAGCTGGGCCATGGCCCAGCCATACCAGCATCCCTGCCACTAGCTACATGTGTTGAGCTGAGCTGGTTTCTAGGCTTGCCCATGACCTCAGCTTTTCTGCTCAGTGTTGGACAGTCCCAAGGGACTGTAGGAATATTGTGAATCATGAATGCCTTTGGAGTGATCCCTGCGGGTGTGTGCCTTAGAAGTGCTGAGGTGGGGATGGCTGCCTGGCTGCAGGGAATGGAGTGGTCACAAGGGATGTTCAGCCCCACAGGCTGAGCTGGGACAAGGGTTGGAGAAGCTGCCTGCCACCTTCCCAGGGTGAAGGAGAGAGTTAGGAGAGAAGACAGCTGGCTGATCCAGTCTGGATCAGTGCCATTCTGCCCTCCTTGGCCCATGCTGGGGCTGAACCTGATGCAGTCCCAATCTGGATGTCCTGGCTTTGCTGCAAGGCCATGACTCATGTCCCTGCTCCCTGGCCAGAGTCTGGGAGAGCTGGCCAGCACCCGTGCTAGCCAACACAGAGTATGCTCGTGGCCATCCCAGGGGTGTCCTGTCCCCCCTTCTCCAGGCTGTGCAGGCAGGCACACTGCTGGGACAGGCAACTCTGCCCCAAGGAAAGGGACAAGCTGGGTCAGGGTTGTGCCTCAGCCTGCTGCCACTACGAGCAGTCCCTGGGCACATCGGGCAAGGTTTTCCAGCAGAGCTTAGAGGATCTGCTGGCACAGCCCTTCCGTGCTGCTGGCCAGTTCCCAAGCGTGGCCAGGGCTCTGGTGAGTCAGCTGGAGTGGCAGCTCACATTGCTCATGCTGCATCAGCGCCACCCTGGCTCCCTTAGCTTTTTCCCAGGTTGTGTTCCCCCAAAAAAGCACATCCTTGCAGGATGAGAAGCCCCGTGCTGGGATGCTGGATGCTCAGCTCCAAGGTGGTGGTAGGGATGGGGGCAGGCTCTGTGGAGCCGAGGCACCACAGCTGCTCATGGGGATGATGTCCCCTCCGAGTCTGCTCAGCACGCGTGGCTGTGCCGGTGCAAGGCTTGGAGCCCTGGTTTGTGTGCACTGCCTTGCTCCAGTGCTGAGCAGGAATGCTGAGCACGCAGCAGCTCCAGCCTGGAGCCAAGGGCTGGCCTCCAGCTCTCCAGAGAGAGTGGAGAGGAAGACGTGGCTCTAGGCCCAGCCTGCAGTGAGAAGAGCAATTTGGGCAGAGACCCGTGGTGCAGGACTCTGCTGATGGCTCAGACCTTTCTCTACACTGCAGCAGGCAGATGCAGGCAGCTGGCACAGCTGGTTGCTGAAGCTGCCAGGGAGAGGGAAATGTGCTTAGAGTGGTCCTGGGTCACCAGGCTCTTCAAAGGTATAATCCTGTGTTGGGAGGAGCTGGGAAATGCCAGATGGTTCTCAGACAGGGTGCCCTTGTGCTCAGGGACTCCTGGTGCGCCAACACCAAGTTTCCCAGTGCTGGCAGGGACTGCCGGGGAAGCCTCCTTCAGGGACAGGAGTCCCGGAGTATCCATCCATATCCATGCTGTGAGGGTTAACCCAGGAGTGTTCTTATCCATACTGAAAGGGTTAACCTAGAAGCATCCATCCATATCCTTGCCAGCAAGATTAACTCAGGAGTATCCATATCCATAATGAAAGGGTCAAACCAAGATTAACTGCATCCATGCTGGGAAGGTTAACCCAGGAGCATCCATCCATATCCATGCCAACAAGATTAACCCAGAAATATCCATATCCACATCCACAATGAAAGGGTTAAACCAAGCTTAACTGCGTCCATGCTGGGAAAGTTAGCCTAGGAATATTCAAATCCACGCTGGGAAGGTTAACCCCTGCCTGCCAGCAGGTAGCATACCTCCATAAAGCCAGGAGGGAGTTTGTGTGGGCAGGCAGGTCAGAGGTGCTGCACGAACTCTGGCAGGAGTCTGTCCTTGCTTTTGTTTGCCAAGCTGGTCTGTGCTGAGCAAGCTCCTAAGAACAGCTGGTGTGTTGCGCCAGCCCCAGCCTTGGCACAGGGAATGCTTGGCTCCATGACCTAGCCTGGCAGGCAGGAGTGTGGCCAACAGGAGGGTGCTGCAGGTAGCCCTGCTGGCCCCAGCCAGGAATGGGGTTTTGCCTTGGGTAGTGGTGCACAGGTAAGTGAAATGTCATGGTATGGGTCAGTCTACCTCCAGGCACCCCAAGGTTTTACTAAGAAAGTGGTCAAACCCTAGAACAGGCTTCCTGGAGAGGTGGTTGATGCCCCAAGCCTGTCAGTGCTTGTCAGAGGCATTTGGACCATGCCCTTAACAACATGCTTTGATTTTGGGACAGATCTGAAGTGCTCAGGCAGTTGGCCCAGATGATCCTTGCAGGTCACTTTCAGCTGAAAATATCCTCCCCTTCTCTTCTTCCATTATCCTATCCTAAATGCTCAGGTCCTAAATGGACCTGAGAATCCACCTTGTTCTAAGGAAGTATGTAGGACCAGCTCTGTGGTCTTCAACTGAGGTGGGAGAGTCTAGGTAAGCACTGGTGGGCAAGGGCATGGAGTGACAGGACAAGGGGGAATGGCTTCAAACTGATAGAGGGTGGGGTTAGATTGGATATTTGGAAGAAATTATCCCCTGTGAGGCTGGTGAGGCACTGGCAAAGATTGAGAAGCTGTGCCGGCCCCATCTCTGGAAGTGTTCAAGGCCAGGCTGGATGGGGCTTTGAGTAACCTGGTCTAGCATAAGATGTTCCTGCCCATGGTAGAGAGGTTGCAATAGGTTGGGCTTTAAGGTTCCTTCCAACACAAACCAGTCTGTGACTGGTTTGGTGGATCCAGCCTCATTGCCTCTCTTGGTTGGCCCTTTGGTTTGTCTTTTCCTTGGTGGCCTCAGGACCTGTTGCCCTCTCCCATCTTTGCATCACTTCTCCTTCCCTGTAACCCGGCCAGCCCGGAGGACTGGGCTGGGAGTTGGGATGCCCTGGTTCTCACTGAGCAACCTTGGCAGCTCCTCGGTGTGGCCCCAGGAGAGTGGGAGTGGTACAATGATTTCCTTGTCACTGATATTGCCCTACTCAGCTGAGCTCCAAGACCTGGTGATGGTCTAATTAGTGTTTCTGCCTCACAGGGCTGGCGGGAACACTGCTCTGTCTTGTCCTTGCATGGAGGATGTCTCACTGGGGCTGCAGAGGCAACAATCCCATTTAAAACTGGGTCAACGCAGTAGGATCTAGGACAGGTAGGAGAAAGGTGGGCTTGGGAGAAAGGAGAGGAGCAGAGTGCCATTCCCCAAATAGGCACTGTGCTGGGGAAGTGTGGCTTCCTCTTCTCTCCATCTTCATAGATGCTCAGAGGTGTTAGGGTTTAGGATCTGGACTGGTAGTTGTGGAAGGAGCAGCATGTGACTGTGGCATCCCTTGGGTGACAACCTGCATTTGCACTGGGGCCACTGGTCCCCTCGCCAGGGAGACTGGGAACGCTCCTCTGCTCCTTCCCCATGGAAGTTGGAGACTGGTAGGATGGAGAATGAGGATCAGTGCCAATACTCTGCTCTCCCAGGGTGGACTTGCTGCTCGGGAGTGGACAAAGCATGGCTCAGCCATGCTCAGAAAGTGCAGGAGGGTGCTGGGGCACCAGAGAGCTGGGTCTGAGGATATTTGGGTGCTCCCTCTGCCACGGACTGAGAGCACAGCCTTGGTCACATCACTCTCGGACTGTGCAACATGCTCAGGGTGTGTCAGGGAGTGCTCAAGCCTGGGGGGCTGTGGTGGCCCTCACGGGGGAGACAGCGGGTGAGGGAGCAGACGGGGGCTCAAGCCATTGGTGCCCTCACAGGGGAAGGCTGTGGTGTGCTCAGAGGGCAAAGAGCCCGGCGCCAAGCGAGCCGGGCTGATCCCATACCCCTTGCCCCGGGAGAGGTGGCATCCCGGTCTATCTCTTGGTGCGGCTGGTGGCCCCTCTGGGGATGCTGGCGCGGCGGTAGGGCCGGCAGCCCGCAGTGCCATGCCGGTGGTGGCAGTGGCGGTGGTGGCTGCGGTCCCCTCGGGGAGGGAGGGAGGCGCTCCCGGCCGTGCAGCCGCCAATGGCGCTGGCTGGGCCGTGGTTTCCTGCCGAAATCACATGGCTCCCGCGTTTCCATGGAGAGAGCCGGGGTGGGCGCTGCCAAGAGCCTGCACGAACTCCCCGCTTGCTCCCGTCCATGGGAGTGGAACAAAGGGGATGCACCGAGCCAGGCCCGCTCTCGCCCCGCTCCTCGCCCCCCTCCTCTCCTGGGACATGTGAGTGCCACCCGCAGCTCCGCACGCCGCGGCCGCGGGCGGGTCGGGGGGGAGCGGGGCCGGTGGCTTTAGCGGGGAAACACCCGTGGGGGGGACACGTCGCCGCAAGGCACCGCCCGTGGGCGCCCCACGCCGTGCGGGGGCTGTCCGGGCACGGCGGCAGCGGCACCGGCGACACGAACGGGGACACGGACACGGACACGGACACGGGGCTCCGCTTCTCCGCCCCACTGCGGGGTGGGGGGCAGCTCCGCACCCCGCGGCGGGGCAGGGACCGGGGCGGGAGGAGGAGCCGTCTGACGGTGGGATATGGGGTCGAGCACCCCTCAGTGTCATCCGGTGTCCCCCAGACGCTGTCCGGGATGTGTGAGCTCCTGCAAAGCGCTCTTTCGCTCCCGGGTTTGGGGATGACGCTGGTGGCATGAGCCGTGTCCTGCCGTGAATCCCTTGGGACTCCAAGCAGGAGTGTGGGCAGGGGTACGGCGGGCGGAGGGGAAGCTGCCCGTGCCCATATAGGGCCGTGCCCGAGCTCCTGCGGGACGCCAGAGCCGTGTATCCCGTGGGAGACTATGCACCCATGTCCCCCCATCCCACCCGGGGGGGCTCCGGAGGGACCTGGGTGCTCTGTGTCAGCTGGGTGCTGCCTCCCCCTCCAGGGTGACGGAGGGAGGAATGCTCGGAGGAATTAATGAGACAGATCTCGCTTTGTTGCTGGCCCGATCCTCCTGTCTCCCAGCCCTTCCCAGGCTGCCAAGAAGTGCTTGGGAAGGCCTCGCACCATTAACCCTTTCCCTGCTGCACCTCCGGCCATCCCAGGGCGTGCAAACAGCCTTAGCGGGTTTTACCCTTGCCACATTTCCAGAGGAGGCTCCCGGGGGAAGTCCTGGCCATCCTGTAAACCCCATATTGGCCAGGGACCTGTCTGCTGGCTGGTGGCCTCACTGCGTCCCCTGGACAGGGCTGGGACGTGAGTCTGTGATGCCACACAAAATCCAGCAGTGCAGGGCTTGGCACCAGCAGCGTTGCCTGCTCTCAGCTCGTGGGGATCCCCAATGCTTTGGTCCCCTGGGTGGGGAGGAGCCGTGGTGGTGTGGTGATATCCCTGGCGTGGTGGTGGCTGAGCCACCGTGGAGGACATGACATGATGGGTTTGAGCATGGGAACAGGGGCAGTGATGGGCAGTAGCAGTAATGAGAAGTGTCGGGGTGAGCAGCTGAGAGGTGTTGAGGTGCAACCAAGGGGGAACTGTCGATCTGCAGGGAGAGGACAGTGGTGGGGACAGGAGGATCTCTTCTCAAGCCTTGCCTGAGGCTCTTGGCAGAGCTTCTTCTTTTCCCAGGAGCCTGGGTTGAGCAGGGTGCCTGGGGTGAGCATCCTCTGCTGGACAGGAGAAGCTGGATGGGTGTAGGGATGCTCCCCAGAGATGTCATCAGGCTGGGCTCCAGCAGATGCACTGGAGCTCCTGCCATAGCTCTGACCTAAAGGACAGGATCCAGGGAGACCCATGGTGGGCAGGGAGCTGGCATTTGGGATCCCCAGGGCACAACAAAGGCAGCCCAAGCCCTGACTTTGTGTGGGCTGAGGCCAGTGCCGGGCTGGGACCAGCTCCCTGCCGCGTGCTTTGGGGTTATTTATAGGGCTGCCATTTATATCGCTTCTATTTCTGCTGCCGTGTGGGGACCGTGTGAGGAAACGAGGGGGGAGGGCTTGAGTCTGCCACCGCCCCAGTGCCCGGATGTGGGGTGCCCAGCCCCTCCAGCAGAATCCCTTGCCGGCGGCACTGGTGCCAGCCTGGCTGTGGGTAGAGCCTGGCTTGGCACAAGGGCTGGTCCTTTTCCAGCCCTCAGGGCATCTACCCTGTGGAAAAAACTGCATTGGGCTCCCAGGATTTTTTGGAGCTGATTTTGCCAGTTTTAGCAAAGGTAAAGCCTGAGGGGTCAGCTCTAGCACTGTGGTGGGGGTGACCACCTCCAGCTGTAGGACCAACTGTCCCAGCCCAGAACAAGTCACTTGATCACTCACTGTGGGTGTCCTTCAAGCCATGACGGTGGGTCTTCTTGCCAGAATTGCCACTTTCTGCCCCCTCCCAGGTTTTCCCCACGTCCAGGAGCGTTTTGGCCCCTCACCAGGCTGGTGCCAACATGCTGACATTCATCTCCCTGAATGTTTTTGGCCAGCCATAACCTCTACCACCTGCTGAGGCTGACCTGTGCCCTTTCTTGTCACATTTCCAGCTGTGGTGACGTTCCCAGCCACTCGAGGGTGTCCATGGCTAGGGAGTACCTGTTCAGAAAAGCCTGAAATAGTTTCTTCATGGGCTTTGGTGCTGGTGTCACCAGAACAGTGTGATCCTGGCTCTGGTCCTAGGGACAGCAAGGAGAAGCTGGGGAATTTGCCTAGGACTCAGTGTTAGCAGGACATGGGGTCTCTGGGAAGCTGATCCCATTATCTCACAGTGGGCAGGGAAGTGGGAATGTCCTCCTGAAGTGTCTGAATTTTTCTTCTGCCTATACTCAGACTGGCTGTGGCTGTACATGTGTGTCCAAGCACAGCTGCCCATAGAGCATTTTGTTTGCATGCTCAGCTGTTGTGGTTGGGGTGGGGATGCCCAAGGCAGCTCCCCAGACCTGGTGAGAGGAAGGCATAAAGGGACATCCTCAAAAAGGGTGCACCTGGAGCTTTACACCCACATCCCTTCTGCTGCAGAGGAATGGAGGAAGCTGCCCTGGGTGGTTGAGCTGAGCCAGGGTGGTGGGTATTGAGGAAAGTCCCCTGAGCTGGGGGGGTCACCAGTGCCCTGCGTGGCCATGGGGATACCCCTTGCCTTGCATCCCCTCCCTATCCACCGCCGGGCCAGGGCCAGGGATTCATTTAACTCAATTACCACCCAGGCCCCGGCTCTGCTGGTGTGACTTGTGCCCTTCCTCTGCCCTCCCTTGGCAAGGTGTCCCTGAACTGTCAAGCCCCACCGAGTACCTTGCAGGGTGCCGTGAGGTGCTCAGAAGGAACGGCTGATGCTGCATGTCCTCCTCTGGCGTTCTCTGCCACCTCTGGAATGCCTGACCCCACCACCTGCCTGCTCCCGGTGGTCTCCCCGTGGGTGATGCCCAGGATGGTGCCAGTGCCAGGCAGCTCACCCGCATCTCAGCTCCCACAGGGATCCCCTGGCAGTGCAGGCAGGGCTATGGAGAGGCAAGCAGCAGGCAGCACAGTCTGGCTGTCACCCCTCTGTGAGGGAAGCCAGGGTGTCCCCTCACTCTGCGTGGTACCGGGGAACGCCTCTCCTGCGGCTCGGGCAGCTTTAGCGTGGCTTTCTCATTAACCTTTAATGAGAACAAACAAGCTGGCATGGGCCGTGGCTGCGGGCACACTGCCTGGCCCCGTGCCGGGCACTAGCTCTGCGCGGCTGCCAGCGCGGCTCAGCCTTTGCAGAGGGATGGTCAGACCCAGGGCGGTGCCGGCAGTGATGCCATTCCCTGGGGAGAAGTGGCACGGGGTGAAAAGCAGGGTGGAAACCCCCCTGCCCAGCGCCAGGGGGAGGGTATCTCCCAGTCAGTGGGGAGAGGCAGGGGCATGCCTCCTGTCCAGGTTCTTCATGCAGATTCTTGAAGGCTGAGGAGGAGGTGGGTTTTGCAGCGTGCTGAGCTGCTGGCTCCTTCCATGCGTGTGTCACTGGCATGGAGGCTGCAGGCAGGTGGGGAGTGTGGGATGGTTTTTCCTTGGATGCTGCTCACAGCCAGCCCAGTCTCACCAGCTCTTCTCCCAGCTGCTCTCCCAGTGGGGCTGGTGCTGTGTGCCCACCTGGGCACCAGGGCTTGAGAGTGCTCTGGGTCATAGCACTCTTTGGTAACAACACTGCAAGCCCAAGCTCTCCAAGCCTGGCTGTGGCTGGCTCCAGACCCACGTGTGGGTGCCCACAGTGGGGCAGCCAAGCCACCCTACAAGGAAGCCCCAGATGGTTCTTGTCGCCTGTGAGACCTGCAGGGAGGAGACCAGCTCTGGGCTGGGAAAGCAGCCTCACAACAGGCTGACCCTCTAGGGAAAGGGTTAACTGTGTGGGAGGACCCCATATCTTTAAGCACCCCCCAAGACTCTGCCCCAGTGCTTTTCCTCCTGAACCTGCACTGACCTTGCTCTAAAATCAGCAGCAAACAGGAAAGTAGCCTGGGAGGAGGTGTTTCTTCCTGCCCCAGTGACGTGGTGATGGCAGCTGGTCCCAGCCTGGATGGAGCTGGCTGCTTCAGCCTTCTGGGATATGGAAGGGGGTGCCAGGCCTGGGTACCCCAGGACCCATGCAGGGACCTACAGCACTGGAGTGGGGAGACATCTGAGTCCCCTGGTTGTTTAGGGCATCCCTGTGCCCTAAACAGGGAGTTGTGAGGCTGCGAGGGGCCTCTCACATTGGCATGGAGGGCAGGTGGGTCTGCCACACTGCTCCATGAGAGCTGGATCCCCATGGGGAGCAGAACATCCTTGTTTCCCACATGAGAATGGCAACCAGCATCTTTGGAGAGGCCTGCGAGGAAGCCCTGGCTGAAGCCAGCCTCTCCAGAGCTTTGGAGACTCACAGGATAAAAAGGGTGGACTTTTGAGCAAGGAAACCCTTTTCCCAGTGGTGCTGCAGGGTGCTCAACAGGCATGCCACGGGAATGGTGGGAATGTGGGAAGCCTACAGCAGAGCCACGGTGATCTTATATATCTATATATAAGTATATTTGCATATATTTATATATGTATATTTAAAACCTAGCCATGCAGAAGCAAGCAGCAGTGCTGAGTGTTGGCTGCCCACAGCTTTGTGCTTGCCCACAGTGGAGCCGGCAGGGATGGAAGCAAGGGGCTGTGCATTCCCCCCTCCCCATCCTGGGAACCAGGGTAGCTCAGGGACAGTGGTGTGTTGGGCAGAGCTGTGTGTGCTCCCTGGCTCATGGCTGACCCTGGGTGCAGGAGGGAAGGGGGTCTCGAAGGGAAGAGACCCAGAAAGGGGCTGTGGAGGAGGTTTGCACTGTGGCGTCCCTCAGTGTGTTCCACTCCCTTCCACCCGTGCCTCAGTTTCCCCAGGGAGGCCTTGAAGGTGGGAAGGATGGGGACTGAGCTGTGCTGTGCTCCAGGAATAGCCGGTGTTGGTGGAGTCCCTTCCCTCCAAGGGAGCCAGGCATCCTCCCGTGTCCTCCCGTCCTGCGCTCGGTCCTCCGTGTCCCCCTTGAGTCACGCCGGGGCGGTGCTGGGCAGTGATGTCAGCCCTCGGGCAGGGGAAGTGTGGGAGGAGACTGCCCGGGGGGAGCCCTCCGGCCACGGCCCCCACACTGACAGGCAGACAGACGGACGGCATGAGAGAGCATCAGCCCCCGTGGACGCTGACCCCAGCCCGAGGGCGATGTGCTGCCGCAGCACGCCATGAATGGCAAAGCGAAAGGTACAGGGCAGCACCAGGGCTCCCCAGCAAACGGCGTTAATTTGGGGAGCCTCAGCGGTTTGAGGCTCTCGGGTGATGTAGCTGGGCTCCTGCGGGGTTTTTTGGGGTGAGGGGTTTCCTTGGGAGGAGAGTTCTCCCTGAGAAGGGGCACTGAGGACATAGACACCTGCCATCTGCAAGGGACACGGTTGTCACTATGACTTGCAGCCTTGTCAGGACAGGGTGTCCATGCAGGATAGGACCTGCTGGCTTCCTAGCGTTGCTGGTGCACACACTGAGATCCAGGCTCTGTGTTTCAAGGCAGGAGAGGGGCCACAGCTATCTGCTGCTCCTGAGTGATGCATCCCTGATGCCACGGCAGCCTCCGATGCCACAGTGGCGCCGCTTTCCTCGGCAAACTGGTTTCTTCCCCCTCGTGTCCCCATGTCTAAAGAGGGCAAACAGTGCCTGGCTCTATGTTGAACATCTCTGGCATGGTGGTCCCAGGGGAACTGCGCAGAATGGAGGGTCTTGGGGCTGCTCTTGTACACTCAGACCAAGTTGTCTGGGGAGGATTTGAGGGGGAAACTACTGGTACCCAACAGAGCACCCTGGAAAAGAGTAGATCATGGGTAATGTGGCACGTGGGTGGCACTTCTAGAGGATCCCAGCACCTCTGAGAGGGATCACAGCCCACTCAGGAGTAGGGTCTGGTGCCCCTGGCCAGGCTGCAGTCCCATCTCACAGGGCATGGGGATGAGTGCTGTCTGTGTGGATCTGTGCTGGGTGCTTGGTCTGTGCTGGGTGCTTGGTCTGTGCCTTTCGTGGCAGGGGACCCACTTCGCCGGGACAAGGGTGGTCCTGGGCTGGTTCTCAAGGAGCTATGTTGGGCTTGAGCTCTGACAGGCCCTGGGAAACCCCCTACCCCAGTGGTGGCCACTTCCCTCCCTGGGTCACAGGCTGGGGCTTGCATCCCCCTCTGGCTGGAAACAGGGAGCCTGTGAGATGGGTGGTGGGGTGGGAGGCTGAGCCCCACCCCGAGGAACTGGCTGTGAGTGTCTGCCTGTGCTGTGCCCTGCCCTTCCGTGGGGATACTCCGCGGGGTAAATAAGCACTTCCTCCAATTCTTCCCATTTGCAGCTCCTTCCCTTTCCTGCTGCCCTCCCACTTGGCCCAAGGAGCCTGTGGCCTCTGACGGCCGCAGGAGCGGATATCACTGCCATGCCCTTACTGCCACCAGCACCCAGCACCCATCCAACCCAAACAGCTGAGAGCACCCAGCACCTCTCCAACCAAACCACCATCCCCAGCTCTGGTGGGGGCTGTGGGGTTGTGACCTTAGGACAGGGAGTTTCTCTCCCGGGTGAGTCACAGGGAGCCAGGATGCCATTCACTGACTCATCTGATTCCCAAAAGCCCCCAGTCGCCCTCCTTGCCCAGCACGAGGGGGAGGTGGGGGGTGTCCTGCCTTCCTGGAGGAGAGGCAGAGCATGGAGGAGGTCAGGGAAGAGGTGGCTCCCAGGCTCCCTATGACCAAAGCCTGATGGCGTCGGTCCCCGGATGCTCCCATCCTCTTTGGTGAGGAGGGATGAGGAGTGATGGGAGGGAAAAGCTGCTCCAGCCCACGCTGGGAGCCAGCCAAGGGCCGTCCTGGGGCCGGAAGGGGCCGGGGTACGTGCTGGGGTTAGGGCAGCAGGACTGCAGCTGTGCAAACACGGACGCAGCGGCTGCTCCGGAGGGAGCTGTGCCAGCAGGCTGAGTTCACAGGCTCCCGAGGTCCTGCCCACCGTGTGCCCAAGTTTCACCCAAGGGTGCTGGGGCAGGGGGTGGCAGGACCCCCCACTTGCCTCAGACACCACAGGATGGATGGTCCTGTCCCCACTGGGGGACACTGGTGTCCTGCTTTGTCCTGAGGGATGGGTTGCAGTGCCATCAGCGTGGGGACTCCCGTGGAAGCCCCTTGCATGCCAGTGGGTGCTGCTCCTGGATTGGGGGTGCCCTCCACGAGGTCAGGGGTGATGGAGGGTCCTGGCTTAGCCATCCTGGGCATTGGTGGCCTTCAGTGAGTAACATCCCTGGACATGCTGATCAGAGCACCCCTGGCTCCCAGGGCTGCAGGGCTGGGGATTCAAGGGGAGCTAGTTTGGGGCGTCTCCGACCAGGGCAGTGTTGATAAACCCGCCGGAGCGACCTGAGGCTGGTGTCTGAGTGTCGGAAACAGAAACCAGCTGGGACCAACCCAGCCGGTCGGACTGCCCCCTCCACTGCTCAGACATTCTTGGGATCCCAATCATCTCCAGAGCACCAGGCGAGAGAGGAGCTGGAGGCCGGGCTGGAGAGCCCCGGGGTGGGCTCCAGCACCCCATGCTGTGCTGCCTGTCCAGCTGCTCGCTGCCCTTTTGGCCTCTGCCCGTGGGCAGTGCTGGTTGAAGACGGACAGACGGACGCACTCCCAGGATTGTGTTTCATACGCCAGGAGAGCTGGAGGCGGTCTGTGGCACAGAAAAGGTGAAAACCTTGGTTGGGAGGCAGGTTCATTAGCACCGAAGCCCTAATTAAGGGCAGGTGGGGTGGTGGGGCTTGCTGAGGCTGAACTTTTGGGGCAGGACCTCTGTGTCTTCTTCTGAGGAAAAAGAGAGATGTACTTTGGGCAGGGACGTGGCAGGGACACGTGTGTTGGTGCTCTGTTAGTGCCAGCCTGCTGGTAAGCCTGGTGTGGAGCTAACCAGCCTGGGCAAGATGCAGTGGCCAGTGGTCCCTTCCAAGGGTGCCCTGAGCTCTGCTCCCTGCTGGGGCTGCCTGTGCTGCTGGTACCAGGTACCTCTTATCTCGGTAATGTCAGGAATGCACTTTGCTGGGGTTTTTCCTCCTCTGTGAGCCAAGCCCAAGCGTGCCAGGAGCAGAGACCCCGCACCCTGCCTGCCCTGCCTCAGGCAGGCAGTGCTGGCCTTTAGCACCTGGCTGGCTGCCTGCTGATGCCAGGTAAGCAGGGGCATGATGTCCCCCTCCTCGAAGGGGATTTGGGGTCCTAGCGTAGTATCTGGGTTGCTGGGTGCCACGATGTGTCGTGGGTGTTTGGGGGAGAGCTGGGTCCCAGGGCTGGAGCACAGAGACATGGTCCTGTCAGCAATCACTGCTCGTTTTATTGCTCCCTGTGCCAGTGCAGGACCCTTCAGTGCTTTGGAGCATGATCTAGCATGGTACAAGTGGCTGCTGAAGCCTCTGGGATGCCTGGGCAAGTGGCTGGGGATTGCTCTGACTCTGCTGGAGAGTTGGGCTGCAGAATCAGTCCCCTGCAGCACCTCCAGCATCCTTCACTCCCTTGATACCCCCAGCGTCCTTCTTTCCCTGCGACACCCCCAACACCCTTTTGCCTTCTGATCCCTCTCCTTCTCCCCTTCAGTACCCTCAGCATCCTTTCCCAGTGTGTGCCTGAGAAAACCTCCTTAGAGCTCCCCCCAGATGGGCAACATGGGCTGGAGAAGGATGGGCTGGCAGGATGACCTGCCCTGCACATGGAGAGCCTCATCCTGGGGCTGGTGGGTGCTGTCGTTATGGATGAGCCACTGGAGTGCCCAGCTGGGGAACAAGCATGGGTGCCGCAGGCCTGGCTCACTCTGTGGGGAACAGATTAAAGAGCCCCGCAGAGGGTAATCTGCCCAGGCCTGCAGGTCAGCCGGGCTGCAAGGGATTACAGCTCCTTCTAATGAGCTTAATTGGGACAGTGTTGTCCTGGAAAATGGAGGGACTGGCACGCAGATAACGCTGAGGCCGTGGGACCCACCGAGCGGCTCCGTGGTCCTGGGCTGGGACCTGAGTGCCAAGGGGGAACCAGATGGACCTGCTGCCTCCCAGCTGCACTGGGGTAGAGGTGAGTGGCAGTGGCTGGCTTTGACTCTGAATGGCTCTGGCTCACCCCAAGCACTGCAAATCCCTGGCCCCAGCCTGGCGTGCGGGGTGGCAAGGGGTGCAATGCTGGTGGGATGCCACGGCTGGCTGAGTGCGTGTGAGCCACATGGGTCCAGGTTGAGCCGGGGTTCTGGGTTTGTTGTGCCAGGGGAAGGAGTGGGGATGGCGACAGAAGCCCCAGCAGTGTCTGTGTCCCTGTGGTGTCCACTGGCTGTCGGCCATGCTGGAGGCAGGAGCGAGCCCCTTGGGACATGGGGAGGTGGCTCTGGCCTGGTTTGCCAACTGGGGAAGCTGTGCATCCCTAGGGCCCTGCCTGGCCTTTCCTGGCAGGGTGTGTGACTGCTGGGCATCGTGTGGGTTCATCCCCAGCAGCTCCTGGCTCCCCAGCCCAGAGCTCTGCTTGGGGTTGTCAGGGACAAGGGGACTGAGATGCCATCAGCTGTGGTCAGAATGAAGTGGAGCATCCCACATTCTGCTCCTCCATGGTTGCCCTGTGGGCTGGACTCCTCCCTGTGCCCAGCTGGCATTGCTGGGGGTGGCAGGGCCAGGAGCCCCAGACTCCCCTATTCTTGCCCTGTGCTTTGGGCTTCCCTCCCTGAGCTCCAGCCAGGGCTGAAGTGATTCTCCCAGCTTCAAGACTCAGAAATCTGCTCTATCCTGGTTGGTATCCACTGCACTGGCCATGGTGGGGACAGGAAGGTACCAACACCAGTTTCAGGGCTCCTGGCACTTCAGTGCAGGGGTGCAGCATCTATGGAGCTGCACACGTGCTGCCCATATGGACTTTCCAGGGTCCAGCAGGGAATGGCTCGGCCTTTTCTTCCCCAACACAGAGCTCCTGGCAAAGCTGGGAACTTTCTAAAGTGCTTTGTTGTCCTTGGGTTTCCCTCCAGGTTGCTGGAGTGAGCGGAAGCAAGTGAGGAGACAACGAAGGGCTGGGTGGCTGAATCCAGCCCTGCACCCTTCCTGCCCCAGAACCAGGGTGGCACAGGTGGCAGTGGGATGTGGGACAAAGTGGCGTTCAGGAGGAAGTGTCCAGGCTGGCACACAGCATAGGGTTTGCCATGGTCATGTTGGGGAAGGACCATGGTAGGCACTGGGCATCAACCCCCTCCTTTGGCTCCCATGGGGCCAAGCTCAGACATATCCAGAGTCTGTCCTCACTGAGTGCTCCCACTGTCCAGAGCCCTGCTTCACCCAGGGCAGGGAACTGGCAGTATCCCTGGGGCAAAAGGGGACCTATGTCCTGGTGCTACCAGGACAGGTCCTGGACTGAGAGGCTGGAAAGGCTCACAGTCCCTGGTGCATGGGTGCCACTCTCAGTCCCTCAGTGTGTTGCCTGTGTGTGTTGTATCCCCACCCTGCTGCTGGTGACCTTGCTGTCTCATTGTCCCCAGGGAGGCCCTCCAGGTCACACTCAACGATGTCACTGTCTGTGCGCCCGCAGCGCCGAGTCCTCGTCACCAAGATCAATAGGAGCCAGTCCTTTGCCGGAGTGAACTCATCGGCCGACCGGCCCTTCAGGTAGGAGATGGGTGCTCTTGCTGCCTGCCGTGGGGAACAGGGACAGGCTTGGGCATTGTGGAGGGACCTGCTGCACATCCTGAGGCTCCTTCCCATCCAGCTGTCCCATCATGTCCCTCAGGGACCTTTGTGGTAGGCAGGGGATGTTGCTCAGCGGGCTGCAGGGACCACTGAAGCCATGTGGGAGACAGAACTCATCAGCCCAGCCCTTCACTGTCCTGTACCCCAGGCAGGGTGGGGACCCTGCAGCCCTGTGGCTCCTGTCACCAGAGCATGAAGGGGATAGGTGTAGCTCACCTCATTCTTCAACCTGCTCTTAAGAGCTTCCCTGTGACCATGTCATCATGTTTAATGGGTGCAGTGAAGCTGGGGTGGCTTTGAAGTGTCTTGATGGCCTTGACATCCTGCGGCGGCCAGTTTCAGGGTTAAGTGCTGCTGTGAATCAGGTTTTCCTCGAGGTCACCTCAAACCTGTCACTGAGGGTTTTACTGGCTTCCTGTCAACTGTGGTGCGAGGAGCAGCCAGACCCTCCTCATCCTCTCCATCCATGGTCCCATCATACCCTTTCCCCTTCAGCCTCTGGACCAAGTAACACGTTCCGGGTCACCAGCACATTGCTGGATTTGGGGGGTACCAGGGTGGGTTGCTTAGGGACAGGAAATAGAGAGAACTTTTAGATGCCTGCAACCAGGTGGCTGGTGGGGAGATGCTTGTAGGAGATGTCTCCAGAGACCCTGGAGGATGGGAATGAGAAGGAATACTGGAAATTAAGTGCTTACCCATCGCTCCAGCTTGGGAGGAGGCCAAGACATTCATTTCCCCCACTGATGATTCGGGGAAGTCTTTTGGTCGCTTCTGCGAAGAGCAGCACAGGATGGGAGGTACAGCCTAAGGCTGGGAACTGAGGAGCCCCTGGTGTCTCTTGGGCACTGGTGGCACGATGATGCTTTGGAAGGAGGAAGGGAAGAGCCGGTGTGAGCGAGGCGTTGCTCGCTGGGCTGGGGAGTGACTCCATTGCACAAGGCAGGAAGGGTGGTGTTCAGGTCCCCGGTGCTGGGTCGATTTTGGGGGGAGGCAGCTCCATCCAGCTGGTTTGGTGACATCTGGAGAGGCATCAGTGCCTCAGTGATCGGGCAGAAGTGGGGATGTCCTTGTCCCATGTCACTGTGCTGTGTGATGGGGTGGCAGGGCTGCTGGTCTGCAGGATTCTCCCATGCTGCCACATGTTGGGATTTCTGCTGGATCCTGGGAGCAGGGGACAGGCTGTAAAGCCAGAGGTGGCATGTGTCACCCTGCCACAGTGCCCAGGGAGCACCTCTAAGCCCCTGGCAACCTGGGGTGCTGGAGATGGAGCAGAGTGTGGCCTCTTTGGAGGGTGATCAGGGCTGGAGATGTCCCCACAGGCACTACAGGAACACAGCTTGGCTCCAGCTGATGCCATCTCTGTTTTCCTTTACTTTCCCTGCCCAGCACTTGGGACCTCCCCACCTCTGCATCTTCTATACCACAGTCAGATTCCTGGACCTTGCTGGGACAGGGTTACCTCCCTGCTCTTCTCCTTCTCCACCTTTGTGGGTTTCTCCTTGTCTTTCTCATGGCTTTGGGGCAGCCAAATACATTGTGGGGTGCTGCAGGCATGTGGTGCAGACGGTGGTACCCAGCCTTATGGTTCTGTGTGTTCCAGCTCTGCTGGCCAGGTTAGACTGACTGCCAGGGAGTCCTGGGAGAAGCAGACAGGTCCTGGCGGACTTGGCCTCCATCCCAGAGTCTCCTCCTTGTCTCAGGAGAGGATGCCCAGGAGGCTGAGGTATCTAGAGGACCCTGGTGCTGTGTGCTGACCCTGGCCATCCTGGCTTTGCCTGCCTCTCTCCCCAGGAACCTCTCACCCTT
The DNA here is from genome assembly GCA_013399695.1 of Formicarius rufipectus. Lineage (NCBI taxonomy): Eukaryota > Metazoa > Chordata > Aves > Passeriformes > Formicariidae > Formicarius > Formicarius rufipectus. The sequence continues at coordinate 979,300 of VXAU01000828.1, read as the reverse complement.
CACCCCCACTGTTTCCCGCAAGACTGGCTCCAGGGTCAGTAGGATGTTCTCAATGTCCCACAAATCCCCACCACCCAAGGTGCCTCAGCCCAACCGCCTGGACGAGGTGTATGAAGCTCTCAAGAAAGGCCTGACGTAAGTGTTGGGGCTCACTGTGGCTGGGTGAAAGGAGGCAGGGAGCCCCTGAGGGGCACAGAACAGCTTGTGACATGGATTGGGCTTGGCAGCTTTCCACTCTCACCAGGCAGGGATGTGCCAGGTCTCCTGGGCATGGTGCCCTGGGGTCTGGGAGCTGTGTGGGGTCCTACATCCCACCACAGCCCATGTGGAGGCATATATGGGTTCCCACTCCTGGGTGCTAGAACAGGGAGTGGGGATGCAGTGCCAGGTGTGCAGGGTTGGTGTGGGCTGAGGGTGGCAGGACCCCTGGGGACATGGCCTCCCAGCATGACCCCATGGTGTGGTTTCCCCCAGAGCCTATCTTGAGGTGCACCAGCTGGAACTGGAGAAGCTCAGCACCCAGATCCGTGAGTCCAAGAGGAATTCACGCCTGGTGAGTGCCGCTTGGGAAGAGCCTTACAGGGAGAGGTGCCTTGGGCAGACAGCCAGGGTTGTGGGCACAGCTGGGACAGCTCATGGTCCATCTGTGTCCTGGGGCAGACCCTGTTTCTGTGGGGATGTAGCAGGGGAGCCCAGGCTCTGGTGTTGGGCTGCATGGGGCTCCTGTCCCTCTGTCATGCTCTCTCCAGCCCTGGCTGGGTGCTGCATGTCCCACTGCCATGCTATGGGTGGTGGGTGCGAAATGCTGGGTCTCCTTGGGTGGACAGAGCTGGCTCTGTGCTGCGTCTTATCCCTCTCCTCTCTCCTCCAGGGCTTTCTCTACGATCTGGATAAGGTAAGTGGGATCAGCGCACCATGCCTCTCATATCCCCCTTCCAAGTGCCTGGGATGTGCTACTGCCAGCACTGCTCTGCTAGCACTGCCCTGCTGCCTGTCCTCTGGGATTGGGGTGGGGGGAGATTGGGACTCTGTGGGCGGGGTGGCTCTGGGCAGGATATGAAGCTGACATGGGCTTGTGACCTGCTTCTTGCAAACAAAAGTTGTTATTAGTGACTTCTGGCCCCAGGTTATCTCTGAGGCTCGGGAATAAAGCACCCTGGAGCCTGGCTTGGCTCCTGGAGTACCCTCTGGAGAAGGGAAGCTTGGAGGAGGCTGCAGCACATGGGTGCTCCCTGCTGGCTGAACTGGTGACCTGGACCTGTTCCAGCCACAGAATGGGGGACACAGAGCAGGGGGACATCCTGACCTGTATCTCTGCAGAGTGGCTGTGCTGCTGCTCACACCATCTCCTCTGCTTTTCCAGCAAGTGAAGTCAATCGAGCGCTTCCTGCGTCGCCTGGAGTTTCATGCCAGCAAGGTGGGAGCTGGGGGCCTGGGGTCACCTTGGGGTAACCTTGGTGCAACACTAGGGTGGCCGTGCTGCCCCTGGCTCTGTGCTCACCACAGCTTGGGCCTGTCCTTGCAGATAGATGAGCTGTATGAGGCTTACTGCATCCAGCGGCGGCTCCGGGATGGAGCCCACAACATGGTCAAGGCTTATAGCACAGGCTCGCCGGGCAGCCGGGAGGCACGTGAAAGCCTGGCTGAAGCCAGCAAGGGCTACAAGGAGTACACAGAGGTGAGGCAGCTGGCAGGGATGGGCTGGCAGGGTGCTGGGTCCCAGGAGTGTCTGCTGATGGGTCCTGTCCATCTGTCTGTTCCCAGAACATGTGTCTATTGGAGAACGATCTGGAGAGCCAGCTGGGCGAGTTCCACGTCCGGATGAAAGGTACCATGTCCTGCTCCATCCCTGTTCTGCTGCCTGCCTGGCTGCCTGCTGCCTGCTGATGCCCCTCTGCCTTCTCTTGCAGGACTGGCAGGCTTTGCCCGGCTTTGTGCTGGTGACCAGTATGAGGTTGGTGGGACCGTATGAGTTGGGTTCTGCTCTCCTCCTGCCCTGTGGTCCTTGGGGTGTCTTGGGGGTTTAGGTGGGCGCTAGTGTGGAGGGCATGTTGCAGGGTGGTGGTGGGGGCGTGGGTCCACGGCCATGCCCGGGGACACATGGGGACACGTGGTGTCATGTCTCCCCCATACCCACACCTCTGCATCCCCAGATCTTCATGAAGTACGGACGGCAGCGGTGGAAGCTGCGGGGGCGCATCGAGGTGAACAGCAAGCAGGTGTGGGACAGCGAGGAAATGGTTTTCTTGCCCCTCATCACTGAGTTCCTCTCCATCAAGGTATAGTGCAGAAGAGGACAGGGATGGTGTGGGCCAGCTACCCCCCTGTATCAGAGTCATTTAGGTTGGAAAAGACCTCTGTGGTCAACAAGTCCAACCATTAATCCAGCACTGCCAATCCCACCCTTAAACTGTATCACAAGTGCCACATCCACCTGTTTTTTTAACACTTTCAGGGGTCGTGTTTCCACCACATTCCTGAGCCTCTCTCCAGCACCTCATTCTCACTGGCCCATGGCTTCATCTCCTCCTCTCCTCTCTCTCCTCCTCCAGGTGACGGAGCTAAAGAGCCTGGCCAACCATGTTGTTGTGGGCAACGTGTCCTGTGAGACCAAGGACCTCTTTGCAGCTCTGCCCCAGGTAGTGGCTGTGGATATCAATGACCTGGGCACCCTCAAACTCAGCCTGGAGGTGACCTGGAAGTGAGTACCTAAGCAGGCATTACTGGTGGCACATAGCAAGGCTGGGGATACCCAGCATGGCATGGCAAGGGATGACTCAGGCTCTCTCCCATCCCAAAACTGGGCTGTAATTAGGAAAACCAGAGCTGGACTGGAAGGGCTCCTGGTGTCCTGAACCCCCCACCAAACTGGCACACACCCCTTACCTCCCTGCTGTCCTCCCCAGTCCCTTCGACAAGGATGATCAGCCCTCAGCAGCCAGCACTGTCAACAAGGCTTCCACAGTGAACAAGAGGTTCTCCACCTACAACCAGAGTCCACCAGACACGCCGTCTCTTCGGGAACAGGCATTCTACGTAAGTGTGCACCAGGCAGGACTGCTCAGGAGAGGAGGGCACTGGAGGGTCCACATGGGAATGTGCCCAGGCTACATCACAGAGGGTGGCATAGCTCAGGGACAAGGGTGGGCAGCTCCTCTGCAGCCATCCAGCCACAATTTCCCAGTACCAGTGCCGGCTCCTCCCTCCCGCGTTCACAGCTCCTCTTCTCTCTGCCCAAGAGCCCGGAGCGGGCAGCTGACAAGCGTGGTTGGTCCTTGATGGACATCTTTCGGGAGACACTCTTCGAGAAGCTGTCTCAGAGCTGCTCCTGCGGCGATGTCTCCTCGGCCGAGCTCGGGAGATGGCCGCAGCAGGGCCGCGTAAGTGCGGGGCCAGAGCAGGCCGGTAGCTTAGCCCAGCAGTGTGGCCATCCCACAGTAGCTGTAGCTGCTCCTTGTCTCCTACTCACTATCCCCCACTGATCCCCAAAGGCCTGATCCTGCTACGCTAGGGTCTGCCTGGTCCTGCAGAGCTAGTCCCCAAGCTAGGGGAGCCTGGGTTCACCCCATGCAAGAACCAGGCACTAGTGAGTAGACAGCTTCTCTGTGTCCCCATGCTGGTGGCATTGCTGTGCTGTGCCGTGGCATTGGCGTGGTGCTGGTGATGGTGCTGGTGTCATGGTGTGATGGTGCTGGTTTGACTCATGTGGTGTTGACGTGGCACCAGTTCAGTGGTGTTGAACCATGACGTTGGTGTAATGGCCAGTGCTGCCCAGGTGAGCTGATGCTGGACCTGTTTCAGTCCTTGCAGCCATGGCAGGTGGTGCCCTTGGCTCCAGGTGTTGCATCCTACTGTGCTGGGGAACTGCTGGCACCCCAGGGCTGAAGGGGCTGGGCATGGAGAGCTGGACTGCCTGCTGGCATGGGATGAGATCCAGGACTGGAATAGGCAACTGTGGTCTGCTGAGACCTTGCTGCCCATCCCGCTGTGCCAGCCTCAGTGCCCTCCAACTGAGCTGGATCCTGCCCCTGGTTGACAGGAAGACAGCCAGAGGAGCAGGGGCAGCAGGAGGAGGGTCTTGGCTGACACCATTCTCTCCTCTCCAGAACATGCTGCGGCGCCAGGAGGAGCTGGAGAATGGCACAGCCTGGTCCATCTCCTCTGAGTCCTCAGACGACTCCTCCAGCCCTCAGCTGTCCGGCAGCGCCCGCCATGCCGCACACAAGCCCATCGTGCAGCCTGAGGTGCAGGCCTCTGCCCCTGCCATCGAGATCTCCTTCTCCCAGCAACCAGAGGAGCCCGAGACTTGTCCTGGGGCCAGTGGCAGCGGTGTCTCCCCTGCTGGGAGCCAGCCAGAGGAGCCTGGCAGCCGCAAGAAGGATACAGTGGCCAACGGGCATGTGCCCTACTCTCGGACTCTGAGCCACATCAGCGAGGCCAGCGTGGACGGCACAATGGAGGCCAAGGCTGTGGAGAGCCCCTGGGAGCCAATGCCCAGCCCAGAGGACACAGGGATGGGCGAGCAGGACACAGACCCCCTCCCCGGTGCTGCAATGGCTGCTGCTGTGACAGGACAGGACAGGGACACCGAGGCCAAGCCCCGAGCCACCGCAGTGTGGGCCACCTCCTGTGAGGTGGAGGCCAGCAGGGTTGACCCAGTGCAGAGCCAGGCACCAGCACAGGGTGGCTGCAGCACCGGTGTCCCTGCGGCACCATCACAAGCCTCTGTGGAAGAGAGGCCCATTCCCACCACGCCACTGCCTGCCAGCGTCCCCGAAGTGCCACGGGGGAAGGTGGTGGATTCAGGTCTGGAGGAGGCGATCAGCCTCCTGGGCTCAGCCCTGGAGGACTATCGAGGGCAGTTCCCAGAGCTGCAGCCCCTCGAACGGGAGCTCAAGCGCCTGGAGGAGATGCTGCTGGTGAGGAGCTTCCAGTGGTTGGTGTCCAGGGGCGTGGGGGACAGGGCCATCCTGGCTGGCAAGCGCCCGGGGGCAATGGGGACAGGACCAGCCCTGCTGGCAGTGCCCAGGGATGATGGGGACAGGACCATCTTTGATGGCAGTGTCTAGAGGCAAGGAGTATGGGCCCATTCCACCAGGCAGTGCCAGGGGACAAGGATAGAGCCATCCCTGCAGCCAGTGCCCAGGGATGATGGAGACAGGGGTCACCTCAACTAGCACCCCCTAGGGATGATGCATGGGGCATGTGTCAGTGCCCAGTGGTGATGGGGATAGTGTCTCCCCAGCTGGAAGTCTCCAGGGTTGATGGGGACAGGGTTCATCCCTGATGGCAGTGCCCAGTGTTGATGGGCATAGGGTCATCCCCGATGGCATAGCCAGGAATGTGTGTGGCAGAGTTCTCATGACTGGTGAGCCAGGATTCAACCCCACCATGCCTTCCTCCACAGCAGAAGCAGGGTGTCTTCCTCAGCCGGGCGTCCAGCATCAGCCTGACAGTGGAGCACGCGCTGGAGAGCTTCAGTTTCCTCAACACCTCTGACATGGAGGATTCAGAGGGCTCTGAGGAGGAGCCTCTCCAAGATGAGAGGTGCACAGCAGGGCTCATGGGATGGGGCAGGGGTCAGGAGGTGGCTCTGGGGCACTTGGGATGGGGGATGTCGGCCTCTCTTGGGGTGCCCAAGCACATTTATAGTGGTCCATTGCAGCTCAGGGAAGGTCCATGTCAAGAAGCAGCAGTGTCTGGTTCTGGTGGCACAGTGTCACCCTGTGTCTCTATGGTATGTCAACTGGAGGCAGCCCCTGTACCTCTGGGACCTGTGATGCTGTGGTGCTGTCGGTCCTGCAGAAGTTCTGCCCTGTGGGTGGGAAACGGCCAGGGCCAGGTTTGCTGTGCTGATCCAGTGCCTTGATCTCTCCCTGGCGTGCAGGAGGGCTGGCAGACCCCTGCGCAGCACCAGGGCCTCCAACGCTGGTGAGATGGGGGCAGATGACACTGGGATGTGCAGCAGCTCTGAGGCGAGCACGGACCCCATGAGCACTGGCAATGAGTTCCTGGATAAGGCTCTGGTGCTTCACCTCAACAACTGCAACCGCCTGCTGCTGGTGAGGACCAGGGGTGGGGTACAGCAGCAGGAGACACCCTGGGTGTAGATGCCCCCTCAGGGGGTGTCTTGCCCCGACACGGTGGCTGTAGTGTGGGCAGTGGGCTCTGTCCCTGAGGTCCCTGGTTTGGCTGTGGCTTGCAGAAGCTGGGCACCTTCGGTCCCCTGCGGTGCCAGGAGATGTACGCCCTGGACAGGCTGCTGCGGGAGTCGCAGGTGCTGGAGATCGTGTGCCAGCTGACGGAGGAACGCTTGGGAACAGCCAGCTCAGCCGCTGACGGTAAAGATGTGTGGCCAAGGGGACCCTCCCTGCCACCCTGGAGGCTGTGTGAAGCCTGGTGTCCCCTCATGGGCACAGCTGGGCAGCAAGGAGCCATGCCAGGCAGAGGGCAGGAGTAACCTGTCTGCTGCCATGGCCTAGGGGAGGTTTGACAGTGCCTGTCCCCACAGTGGTGCAGTTCTCGACACAGAAGGATGGCGTGCTGCCTCTTTGGGACCTTTGTGTGGAGGCGCCCAATATCTACACCTGCTCTGTAGAGCGGTTCCTGCAGGTGCTCAGTGCCCAGTATGCAGCACCCATCAGTGAGCAGCACCCTGGTTTGGCTGATGCTGGTGAGTACTGGGTGCCAGGGATATTTGGGGAGTTGGCAGCCTTGCTCAGTGGCCATGAATGTGGGTATATGGGTGCCAGGAGCCCCTCAGAGCTGCTGCATGCCCTCATCCTGGCTTTTTCCCACAGTATGTGTGAAATTGGTGGAGGATGTGCTGAATCGGCGGCTGCCCCGGCGGCCTGGCAGTGCCCAGAGTGAGAAGGTCACCATCTTCCAGTACTGGAGCCACTTTGAGTCACTTGGCACCCTGGTGCTTGACACCTACATGATGGAGCTGGCAGAGGAAGGTGGGTTCTCTGCCATCCTCCTTAGGCCCTGGGATAGGGTGCTAGAGAATCACCACAGTGATTGATCGCCCTGCAGTGCTGTCATTACCACCCTGGGGCATCACCGAGAGCCTCAGCTATCCTTGGGCTGGGAAAGTCAGTCTGATCCAGAGCAGAGCCCACTCCCATGCTGCTTTCCCATGTCCTTGATATAGGTGTCCAGCATCTTGGGGGACAACTCCATGTACTGTCACCCTGTGTGGGACCACCTCTGCCTGGCATGGATGCAGGGTGCCCATGGGTTCCCTGTGGTGACAGGGGTGCAGGGGCAGTGCCATGTGGCTCCCCACAGCTTGGCTGAGCTGATGACTTCCCACAGCGCTACTGGCACAGAACCTCAACTCAGATGACCAGGACGTGGTGCTGCGTGCCCTGAAGCGCATGCCTGAGGGCCGCCTGAAGAAGGAGGGACTGAAGGCACTGAGCCTGCTCCTCGTGGAGGGCAACAGCAAGGTGGTGAGTGCTGTGTCGGCCCAGCTCCGCAGCCTGGCAGAAAACCCCCGCTTCCGCCAACGGGTACGTGCTGGGCAAGCCAGGGATGAAGTGGGCTGGTGCCACAGCCCCCAGGGTGCTTCCCCCAGCTCTGCTGCAGGTGGTGGCACTGACTCCCTCATCTCCCCCAGGCCCTTGTGTGCTTCCTGGAGCAGCTGGAGGATGAGGAGGTGCAGACACGCGTGGCAGGGTGCGCAGCACTGGGCTGCCTGAAGGTGAGAGGGATGCGGGAAGAAGGCAGCAGAGCTGCATGTTCCAGAGGAAGAGGAAATGCATGTGGCCAGACACTTTAGACAAACTTGCACAGCCCCTGCTCCCAGGAGTGAGGGACTGGGGGTGCCCCAAAAGTGCTGGAGCAGCAGGCAGGGGCAGGGCAGGAAGGGAAATGGGGAGGGAAGGGACAGGATGGGGGCTTTTATGGCATTGTGGGGCTGCAGTGCCCTGCGCTGCCTTCTCCTCTGGGCTATGCCCTGCTCCAACTCTGCTAGCCACACTCAGCCCCTTGTCCCTTCTGCAGGCCAAGGAGAGCATCGAGCAGCTGGTTTACCTGTGCCAAACTGACAAGGAGCCTGTGCGGGAGGCAGCCAAGCAGAGCCTGATGCTGTGTGGTGAGTGTCCCGCTGTTTCTCTGCTCCCTCCCCACCCACTTCATCCCAAGAGACTTCTCCTGGTGCTAGCAGTGCCCACAGGCAACTGGGTTCTGGGGCTGGTCCCTTCCTACCCCATGCAGGGGTGAAGCCAGAGCTTATCATGTTCCAAGCTCTGCCAGGCAAGAGCAAGCTGGCAGTGGGCAGTGAGAGCCAGGCATCCTGTGGCCACAGCACTAAGCCTGGTTGTTATTTATTATTTGCTAGATGGCCCTGAGAGAACCATCTGAGTGGGTTTCTGGGCCTCCAGATCGCGGCAGCTGCTGCACAGGTTGGGACATGTGAGCCATCCTCATCCCCCTTGTCCCTGCTCCTGCTGCTTTGCTCACGAATGTCTCCGTCTTAGAGCCTGTTCAGCCATGTCACGTTTTGGAGTCTGTGTGTCTTGGTTGTTGATAGTGCCCATCCCTGTGGCACCCTGGCATGTGTCGATGCCTTGTGTCCTGCGTCCCAGCAGATGTCCATGTCACCACCTCTTGCTGGGGATTGCTGCTGTGGGCAGATTTACGTGTGAAGGTGTCAGGCAAAGAGCTCAATGAGCCTGTAGCATGGATGTATGCATCCCTTTGTGTGCACGGGGGTCCTGGGGGGGCCCTCAGAACCCCTATGCCAGTGCATGCAGATGTGTACAGGTGTTGGAACTGCTGGAGCTGGCACAGCCCTGAGCATTGGTCCCTTGGCCCCAAGTGAGTCTCTCCACAAGCCAACACTCCTGCAGCCCAAACATGGGTGATCCCTGCCCCGCGTGGGCAGCTGAGGAACAGGATTTGCAACCTCTGAATCAGGAGCTCTGGGGACTTTCTGAGCTTGGATCCCAGCTGGGACCTGCCCAGGGGTGTGCTAAGGAGAACAAGAGAGGTCTCCATGCTGTGGCTGTAGCACGCAGGCTCAGCTCTGACAGGCATTAGGCATGTTTCCCTGGAAAGGCCAGGGATGGTGGCCAGGAATGGGCAGGGGACAGAACTTCCGCAGTAGATCACTGACCCTGGTATGTACTTGCAGGGGAAGATGGTAAATCAGCTCACCGGCGGCTGGAGGAGACCCTGGACAGCCTCCCACGGATCTTTGCACCAGCCAGCATGGCCAGTACAGCTTTCTGAAACCCACGCACACCCACCTGCCATCTCTGAGGGCAAAGGCACCGCTGGGCCACCTGGGCTTGCACAGACTGGGGACCTGGCAGCTCGCGCTCTTGGCACCACACCGCAGTATTACCCCGCCGGCAGCTCGCCACGGCCGCACACTGCCTTACGGAGCACCGCTTCCCTGTCCCCAGCCACCGGCCCCCCGCGGGTGCCGCCTCCGCACCACTGGGCAGGGGGGCTTGCTGCACATCCCACCCTCTGATCGCTATTTAAAATACCCAGGGAGCCCACCCTTCCTGCCCGCCTCGGCAGCTACAGCTGCCGGGACCAGGGCGGCAGGGAGAGGTACCGGATTTCTCTGCTCCTCTTGCCTTCCTCTTGCTCGAGGGCATGCGCCCTGTCCCAGAAGGACCTGCACTTTGGAAACTTTGCTGTTTCTTTCCAGGAGTTGCCTGGGCCATGGGGACTGCTGCCCTCTGCCACCTGGAGTCCCCAGGACTTAAATAAAATGAATATAAGATATTAATATATTCTGCTGGCGTTTCTTCTTTCCAGCTCCACATACTCCTGTTGCTCCCTGGCTATGGCTGTAGGGAGTGTAGTGAGATGTGGCCCCCGGCCCAGAGCCTTTCCTGGTCTGATGGGAAGTGCTGTGGAGGGCAGGGGCAGGAGGAGCAATAGAGGGATGGACAGACGGACAGACAGAAGCTGCCACCTTTTTTTTTTGTTTGTTTGTTCTGTTTTATTTTATTTTTTATTTACAGACTTTTGCAGAAAAACAAAAGCAAAAAATTCTTTTCTATAATGTCTCTATAAATCTATATATAATGTAATTACAGAGAATGACTAATTTTGATTTTAAACCAGAAATAAAACCAAACCTTTAATGATGTCGGTGTCACTGTGAGGGTGTTTCTTTGGCCCCAGTGCCCCAGGGCAGGGCAAGCTGGGGGTCAGCTTATACAGCTGGAGGGTGACAGGGTGTTGTGGGAAATAATTGTGATTTCTGGCATCACCCAGGTGCATCCCTGTGCCCACATCTCGGCCACACATTGCCAAAATTTGGCTGCTGGACATGGGAAGCATCACTCAAGATCAAGGTGGTATGACCTGGCCACACAGGGTGGAAGACACTGAAAACAGGCTGGCTCTGGAACAGCAACAACCCTGTGTGTGTGCATGTAAATCCACACATTCCCCATCTCCATCTGCTGCCTTGTGGGAATGGTTATCCAGGCCCTGACCTCCAGTTTGGACCAGTAAGAACTCATGTCTAGCACTGGGAGCAGATTGCAGTAACTGCAGTGGCCACAGCTGTGTACCCAAACATCCTCCCACCGGATGGGTGTGACAGGGAATGCTAAACCAGCCCCCCTGAGATGCTGTACCTCATCCCAGGATATCCGCTGTCCCCACCTTGCTGTGTGGTAAGGGGCTAGGAGAGGGAGCTGCTCTCTGTGTCCCTTGCTGTTTTTTCCTTGCCACCTTCTTTGGAGCTGGAGGTTTTTGTGCCCCTCCTGCGCATCTTGCCTGACACCTACAAGCTGCTGGATCACTGGGAAGCTTGCTGGGAAGGAAGCTCACTGGAAGGTTGTTGGGAGGGAAGCACTGATTCCTCTGGCTCTCCCAGGAAGGAACTTTGACCTCTTGGTGGCTGTGATGGGAGCAAAATGATGGGGGCCACCTCCCCAGCACTCGCAACACAAACACTTCTCACTGCTTTAATTATTTTTCCTGAGTTCAGTAGCATTGGCAGTGTGTAGCTGGTGACACAGAGCCTTCCTCCCCACCAAGAAGGAAGTGGCGTTGGGCTACAAACTGTGTGATGAAGCACTGGGTCTTGTGCCACATCCCAGTGAGCTGGTCAGAAAGGGAGGAAATACTGGAGATTTGTGCCTACACCATGGGGTGGGGCTGCCGGGGTCCTTGCTTCTGCACAGGGTCACCATGGGGCTGAGGGCCCTTTGAACTGCTCCCCCTCTCCCTGTGATGCGTCTCTGTGGTTTCAGGTTTTTTTAAGGTTGTTTCATTTACCTTCCTCTTCTCCAAACCCTGTCCATCACCATCCTGCAGGTCCCTGAACATGCACTGTGATGGTGCACCTGGGGAAGAACAAGTAAAGGCTGGGAGCTGACCTGCTGGAAAGCAGCTCTGTGGAGAAGGACCTGGGGGTCTTGGTGGACAACAAGCTGTCCATGAACCAGCAATGTCTCCTTGTGGACAAGAAGGCCATTGGTATCCTGGGATGCTTTAGGAAGAGCATTGCTAGCAGGTTGGAGCAGGTGATCCTGTCCCACTCTGCAGCCCTAATGAGGCCACATCTGGAATGGTATGACCAGTTTTGGGCTCCTCAGGACTAGAGCGACATGGAGCTACTGAACCAGGCCCAGTAGAGGCTGGAGATGATTAAGGAACTGCAACATATCTCTTAAAAGGACAGGCTGAGGGAGCTGGGCCTGTTCAGTCTCAAGAAGAGAACTAACAGGGGACCTCTATAAGTATCTGAAGGGAGAGTGTCAGAAGATGGACCAGGCTCTGCTCGGTGGTGGTCAGCAATAGGACAAGAGGCAACAAGTAGAAACTGATGTCCAGGAAGTTCCACCTGAACATGAGGAAGAACTTTTTACTGTGTGAGTGAACGCACACTGGAACAGATTACCCAGAGAGGTTGTGGAGTCTCTCTCACTGGAGACATTGAAAAACCATCAGACACAAACCTGTGCCATGTGCTCTGGGATGACCCTGCTTGAGCAGGGAGGTTGGACCAGATGACACACTGTGGTCCATTCCAACCTTACTATTCTGTGATTCTTTATCCTCCACTAGGTGTTAATAAGACATGAACAAGAACCCCCTTCTCAAGCCTTCATTTTTCCAAACTGAACAGTCCCAGCTGCTCCAATCCCTTAATCATCTTAGGGGCCCTTGTAGTCCTGAGAAGGGAATAGGCTAGAGCAGCAAAGATGCCCCCAAAGGGCAGCAAGATGCCTCAAGAGGCATTGCCCCACAGCATTGCCAGCCACCCGTGTCAGAGCAGGGGCACTGCCAGTGCTGGTGGATCTGGGGATTTATGGCCCTCAGGGCCCTTCCATCAGTGCTTTCTGGTGTTTCTAAGCAAGATCCAGGAGGTTGCAGCCTCCACTTCCTTCTTCCTCACTGTGGCAGAGCTTTTTAGGGCTGGCTCAGGCAGCATGTAGCATGTCATGGTGTATGGGATCCCAAGTGGGATACAGTGTAACCACCTTTAGATGCAGTTTTATCTGCAGGTGGGACTGTGGGAAGGGGGAAACCACAGGACACTGCTGCATCACTGCCCCCCTCAGCCTTCTTTCACCTATTTTGGAGACTGGACAAGCCCCAGGAGGGAAGCACAATGCTTCTCCCAGAGCACTGCATCACACTGTCAGCTGTAGACAGCAAGAGATAAGGGATGTGGGTCTCAGCTGACAAATGCAACTGTGGACAAGTGCACCTGAGAGGTGGAAACTGGACCAGACCTCTTACATGCTTGGTTTCATTTCTTTAACCCCCGGAATAACTGCTGGAAATAAAACCAGCCCAGTGTCCCAGTAGCCAAAGCCACAATTTCAATTAATTCACCTACCTGGGTGTTCTCCTTGCCCTGCCAAGACCTAGTTGCCTCCTTGCAGCACAATTCCACCTTCCAAGACAAGCTATGCCTTGACTGTAGAGATCAGAGCAGGAAAGCAGTCTTCTGTCAGGGTAGCTAGGGAGCTGCAGGCCAGGACAAAGTGACTCTGTTCCTAGAATTGCAAGGAATAATCTCATTGTTTATGTGGCTTTAAGAACATGTGGGGAAAAAAACGCCAAACAGATTAATTTAGGAACCTATTGCCCTGCCCCTTGTTCTGAATGGGTCCATGCCAGCATTGCCAAAGACCTATCCCCCATGGACATGACCAAGTCGCCTGGAATTGCAGGACCGTCATTTTAACACAAATAAACTTCCAAAAAATGGTCTTGTTTTTTGGTCTGCACCACTTCATGGGGTGAACTCTCTGGGAGCCACTGTCACAGCACACAGGGACAGACGCAGCACCACCGAGCACGTTTCGCAGCAGCATTTGTTATTTCAAAGGAGACAGTGTGCCAGCACCACGTTTGTCAGCCAAATCTGTGTCAGCACTTAAAACATCCCCCTCCTGTATGGACGTGCTTGTGCTCAGCAGCTACTTGCTTTCCTTGTAGGAGCTGCAGCCCGTGGGAGGGTGTCTGTGTCACAGTTACATTATCCATGTGCTCTGGCTTTGGAAAGATGTTCCTTTTCCCCATTTACTGCTGTTTTTTCTTTTAATTAAAGGGGTGCATATGGATTCTGAAGCACTTAATGGTACTGCTTTTTATCTGCCGGTCTCAGAGAAGTGTCCTGAGGAGACCCTGCACAACGTTCTCACCTCTTTGACAGCACTAGGGCTGATGCAGCTGCCCAGGTTTGACATCAAGTTGGGATGACCCTGAGGAGACACTGCTACTTTGGAGCACCAGAAACTCCAGGCAGCCATTGTGTAAGAAATTACTTAAATCTTGATGCCAAGTCATTTTTAGGGTGTTGTGGTTTGGGAATCTCGATTGAGCAACCTCAGAGTTGGACCCCTCACCTTACCCCAGGCTTGTGTGAAATTGTATTTCCAAAGCACTCACTAGGGCACTTAGAGATTATTCGAACAGCTGGGCAATCTGAGCTGAACCACAGCAAAGGAACAACCTCCTAGTGCACTGACGTGTTCCTCACAGGGCTGTCAGACACATACACATGGGCTTGTTCTCCAAGGGTCACTCCTGGGCTGACAGCTGGAGCCTCATTTCATACAGAGACCAAAGGGTGCCCCAGGCAGCCTCCAAAACTTAATTCAATGCTCTCCAAATCGACTACTGACTTCCTTAGAGCTGAGAGAGGAGTCATGACTCCTGAGGGCTTGTGAGGGTGACGGAAGCACAGAACTGGAACAAGGAGGGTGGGCTCACCCGAGGCCTTGGCAAGGTGGTCAGGAGCTCCTTGCCTTCAGCTCTTGCCATTCTGCTCATGGGCAAGATGTTTTTGAGAAAGGCCTCGCTCAGGCAACTTTCCTAGAAGGAGCATCTGCCTTTGGGTGTCTAATTTGGACAGGCTCAGAGGTCGATTTTCAGGAGCACTCACAATTAGAACTAAAGCTGGGGATTTGATCTCCCTGCAAGTCAGCTCAAAAGCGCCTCCAAGTGAGGAAACTCAGGATCAGTAGAGCAGACCCCCAGCACTCACTGGCAAATAGTCTGGGACACTTCCAGCAGAATTCCAAGGACAGGTTTTTGCTTCCTAAGCAGAGACATTCCTACTACAAAAGATGCAACCGTTTGCCATAGGATAGCTAAAAGCAAAAGACAGAGGAATAATTAGCATCCATCTACTCCCTGCCCTGGGTGAGTATTTAAAGCAGCGTAAGAAGCTGTTTGACACACACTCAGCGCTCCTCTCCATTTTGATTCGTGCCTGAACTCAATTTTAAGCTTAAAGCAGGATTCATGGCTACAGATGAGAGATACACCATTCTCCCAAAAATTACAACATGAGAGTTGATGGGTTGACAGCTTAGAATGTAAATGATTTTCAAAAATTTCACACTACAGAAATGTTCTGAGCAGATTTTCGTGCTGTACTGACTTAATTTCCTTCTACACCAACTCATCTAGTGGCCAAAGAGAAGGCCATGGATGTGGGTTTTCTTGATTTTAGCAAAGCATTTGATTGTTCATCACAGGACTCAAAGATCCTTGTGGGTTCCTTCAAACACAGGATATTCTGTTTCAATGATTCAAATTTCTCATGTAATGAAGACCCCGGAGCTCATGGTTGTGGGCTACACCCTGTCATAATTAATAACTACTTTTTGCCATTGCTTTGTAATTTTTTCCTCCTTCAGCCAAAGCTGCATCGTTGTGACTCCACACAGCTTGTCCCCTCTGGCCTCTCAGTAAGCTGCCCCTGCCCCGCTGAACAAGCTAATGGACTCATCTGAGTGCCAAGATCCTCAGAAGGAAGCTTGTTTTGGATTGTCAACAGCCTCGAAAGGAGTATCAGTGCTCAGAACTCAGCCCATGGCACTCCACTGCTTTGCAAGGACTGGAAGAGCTTAGGCTTAGGCAGGAGAAACCCGTAAAGCAGGGTCAGGGCCTGATCTCACTCTCAGCTCAACTCCCCACTCACAAGCCCGGCAGACCCTTGTCCTCTCAGCTTACACATGTGTTATAGGTTCAGGTTCTAAAGGAATTTTTCTTTCCCCACCCNTTTTTTGGGACTGTTTGTGGACTTTTGCCCGAGAGAGAGAGAGACAGAGACGACATCGCTAGCCGGGGGGGGCCCCCTTACACCGGGCCTTCTGTGAGGGAGCCAGCAGCGCCCATCCTAGACGTGGGAGAACGCTTCTCTTACATCGGAAGCTCCAGCCCGAGACCAGCAGCCCCGAGCCTTTCGGAGGGACACACCGGAGCTTTTCTTCCCATCCACCACCCCCCCGGGGGCATCCCAGCACCAACCACTCATCTCCTCGCTCGCTGCCCGTAAATACCGGGGACAGACTGTGTGTGTGTTTGTGGGGGGGGTTTGATCCAGGAGTTTTTATTCATTCTGCCTTGGTTGTTCTGTTGTCTCTTGAATATACATATATATATCATAGCTAGGAACTGTTATCCTTCCATTTATCATACCTTAATTAAATTTTGTTTTGAAATTAAAGGAGACTTGTCTCTGTTTTAGTTATAAATTTTTCTAAGTTCTCTAAACTTAGACAACATGCTAATGTATGCTAATGTTTTTCTGATGGGTTTGTCACTTGCTAAGCAGGTTGTGGTAAAGCCTAGGCTGTTCAACAGCTTTTAACCCAACCTGCAGTGAGGTCCCAAGAGGCAAAAATTCGATGCAAGATTTCTAATGTCAGTTTCAATTGTAACAGCCTTATAAGTCTTCAGTCCAACCAGCACAGATTTCTGCTAAGGTTTCTTTACATTTAGATTTCTCTCTGCATTCCTGGCCTTACTGTCCTCCAGGGATTGATAGAGGAATAAAAGTAACAAAAAATGCAACTTTCTTCCAACACACTTGATTTTTAAACTATTAATATTTTAACCCATTACTCTTGCTCCATTTCACATGGGTTTATGGAAAGGAAATAACAAAAGGATGCAGCATAAGCTCATAGAATTCTTCCCTCCCCAGCTTGCATGTCAATCAGCTCCAGATCTGCTACAGCACTGCTGGAGATGAGAAAGTATGTTAAACCCGGAAGATTCAGCAACCCAAGGAACTGCAGAAAATGAAAGACAGGCAAGCCCCTATGCATTCTCACATAAATTCACACATCTCACCATAGATGTAAAGTTGTGGACAGAAAACACCATGGTGTCTAACTTCAGATGGAAGTCAACCTTGTTGACTTTCCCAGAAACTCCCTGCTAAACATTTTGTAGCACATCTACCATTCCTGCAGTCCTGAAGCTAAATGGAGCAGTTTGTCCTACCCAACTACAAGCTTAGCAAGCCCAAGGTATTTTGAAACCACCAGGCAAACACCATCTTAAATCAGAGAATTGCAGAATCAGAGTCTCCTGACTTGGAAAGGACCCACAAGGATCATCAGATCAAACTTCAGGTCCTGCACAGGACAACAAGAATCTCACTATGTGCCTGAGAGCTTCTTGATCTCTGTCAGGCTCAGTGCTGTGACTTCCCTGAGGAAGTGCCCAACAATCCTCTGGGTGAGGATGCTTTCCCAATATCCTAAAACCTAAACCTCCCCTGGCACAGTTCCAGCCATTCCCTCTGGTCCTGTCACTGGTCACAGAGAGCAGAGATCGGAGCTGCCCCTCGTGAGAAACTGCAGCCCACAATGAGCTCTGCCCTTCATCCCCTCTTCTCCAGGCTGAAAAAGTGCCCTCAGCTGCTCCTCACACAGCTTCCCCTCCAGACTCTGATTCCAGACACTTCTTGGTATTTACAAAACTCTGCCATTACTTTCCTGGCGATTCATTCATGACCATATTGACTCTTCTTCCAGCTTAAGGTCTTTCAACTGGGGCAAATTCCCTCAGCACGGAGGATGAGACTTTCATGGCGGCCTTATTGTCCTCAGGAGCTCCTTCTCGTGGAGCCTTCTGACCTGGGAGTTTTGCTTAGATGAAGGGGTAGTTTCAGCTGAGGTGAAGGGGACAGTTTGGGGTTAGGGGGATAGTTTTGGCTGAGGTGAAGGAGGTGGGTTTAGATGAGGTGAAGGGAATACTTTTGGGTTATGGGGGCAGTTTCGACTGAGGTGAAGGAGGTCAGTTTAGATGCGGTGAAGGAGACAGTTCTGGCTGAGGTGATGGGGACAGTTTTGGGTTAGGGGAACAGTTTTGGGTGAGGTGAAGGAGGTGGTTCAGATGAGGTGAAGGGGAGTTTTGTCTGAGGTAATGAGGCTGGTTTTGTCTGAGGTGAAGGGCACAGTTTTGTCCGATGTGGACAGTTTCGGCTGTGGTGAAGGAGGCGGGTTTAGATGAGGTGAAGGGGACAGTCTTGGGTTAGGGGGACAGTCTTGTCTGAGGTGAAGGGGACGGTTTTTTCTGAGTTGAAGGGGGTGGCTTTAGACGAGGAGAGGTGTGGAGAGCAGGAACGGAGGCAGTGCTGGGGGCAGCCCTTAAAATGTGAGGGGCTCCGCTCGGTCAGTTCTGAGGGGCAGGAGGGGC